>CM035419.1:30710785-30720320 GCA_020310875.1 Ceratopteris richardii | reverse complement strand
CCCCCCCCCCCCCCCCCCCCCCCCCCCCCCCCCCCCCCCCCCCCCCCCCCCCCCCCCCCCCCCCCCCCCCCCCCCCCCCCCCCCCCCCCAAAAAAAAAAAAAAAAAAAAAGACTCTCCACATGCACGTTCATGGAGACCCTAGTTTTCTTTTTACGAAGTTTTGCATCAGTTTTTTATTTTCAGCACGCTTTGTCTTTTTGTTTGATCGGAGACACAAACTATGTACATTGATTCTAATTGCTGTCTCATAGGTCGACTTCGGCCTTCTAATAGAGGTTAAAAATCTTTTTCTCTTTTCTTTTCTCTCTCTCTCTCTCACGAAGGCTGAAATCTCTCTCTCAAGTCTCTCTCAAGGCTGAAGTATGTGTGTATTTGTCTCTCTCTTACTCTCTCTCAAGCTCAAGATAAATCTCAAGGCTTAGCTGCAAGCAAGTGCAAAGAAAAGAAATCGAAGCTCTACCTCTCATTCAAGACTCACACTTGCAAAAAGTTGGTCTCAATAAGCGAACAGACAAAAATCAGTCAGACCGACGATCTTTTTGCAATAAAAATCATGCCCAGATATTCAAATAACGTATGTGATTTTTATGATTTTATATAATAAAAATTGTATGTTTTTTTTTAGGCTATATGTTGGGGGCAGGTGATGAAAGATGGTCTGAGGTTTAATTGTCAAGAAAGAAAAGAGAACACACACACACACACACACACACACACACACACACACACACACACACAAAAAAAAAAAAAACTCGTATGAAAGGGCTGTGAGAAGTTCAACATGGAAAAAATATCAAATCTGATTTGAATTTCTTCTTTGTTTTTACAATTCGTTCATGGACAGATGTGAAATCTACATGAAAAAAGCTATGCTTTTCAGCAAGTCACTGCTGCTAAAGTTGTAGCTTATGTTGTTATGATGCTGTATATTGAAACTATAGATAAATAAGAAGTTAGCATCACATAAACTTGAAATTATTACATAAAGTTCTTTCTTCTCTGGTTCCCTGGCGTCGAGGGGAAACCTGCATGCAATGTTAGGGGGATCCTCTGCGCAACTCTGAATCCTGATTCATGCACCCTTTTTTGGTCAAATAGAGTTTTTGAAGCAACCAAGATGATTTAACAAGAAATAGCCATGAAGCATGAAGCGTACAAGAGTAAGTGAGAGAACCTGCAATGTGGGTGACACCAATGGAAGGTAATTTGGATATAGGAGGCATTACACTCCATAAGAAGCTATGCGGGAAATTCCTATGAAGGTTTCAAAGAAACTGGTGAACAGCTGATATGCAGAGCAAACAAATAAGGGAATTAAACAGGTTGACCAGAAGTAGATGAAAGAAACATATGAGCAGTGACCAGTCGGAGTCACAAGCTCCTGTACAGGACTGTACGCAGTGCACAGTAAGTGAACTTGGTGAAGGGCGACCAAAATGAACAAATTGGGTTTCCTTTCTTGGGGAAGGGAAAGGGAGATTGGAGAGGGGGGAAGTCAGACTAACTGTGCTGGTTAGTGGTTAGCATTCCTGGTTTTTGAGGGATCAGCTTTTCTCCCTTATAGGTACACATGCACACATGTGTTCCAGTTTTCACTTGATCTCTTTAGTTACCATATGTGGCTGCTGCTTCTATCCATGGACCTTTGGTGCAGGGCCTTGTGAGACGTTGACTTTGTGTCATCAGTCCTACACTTGCTATATGTGCTCATTGAGTCTCGCTGGTTTAGTGACTAAGAATATTTTACTTGTTATTGAAATTTGCATTTTTCATGTATATGTTCAACATGATGTGACGAGTCCAGATCTAATTTTTTTTTCCTTTTCTCCCAGGTCAATTACTCTTGCTACGCCGGCAGGAAGCTTGCCCGACTTCAAGCTGTTTGCTTTATTTGGGGTTGGAGCTTTCCTGTTGCGTGGCGCAGGCTGCACTATAAATGACCTAATTGACAGGGACATCGATTCAAAGGTTAGGGAGCTTCGTTCAAATCATTCATCATTCGTGATTTTATGGTATGCCTTATAGAATAGTCGCATGCACATATGTTCAGATAACTCTTCTTTGAGTCTTGCCCGCCACCTTCAAAAACTCCCCCCCTCTTGTTTCTGTTTGTGCAGGTGTGTTTGCTTCAAGAAATCATTCATGCCACTAATCAACATTTAATTTACTTATATTAAGTGCCCCTTGTAGGTAGAAAGAACAAAAATGCGGCCTATCACCTCAGGAGCTATAACACCCTTTCAAGGATTGAGTTTTATTGGTTTGCAACTGCTTTTAGGTCTGGGGATTCTTCTACAACTAAACACTTACAGGTGTGGATATCCATGTTTTGTCTGTTATATCATAAAGGAAGTGGATATTTTGCTATTACAGAAGAAACATGCACATATTCAATATCTTATTGAGCAGTACAAGATATTTTTTCTGATTGTATTTATCACAACAAAATGTAGATATTATAAGGGATGTGTAAATTTGTGGCTGTTTCTACAGCCGTGCTTCTCTCAACTGCTGCTTCCAAAATCAGGTGGGAAGCATTTGGTTTTAAGCAGATTTCTGTCTACATCTTTCCTGAGACCCTCTTCTGCAGGTTGATCTTAAAACACTTGTTTCTGTATGTTTTTGTGATGGGTCTTTTCTGCAAGATCTCCTACATACTGTTCAGTTGCCTCTCTGCCTTGAGCTAGTCAATCCCTCATTTTTCTGTTTTGATGTTTCTTATTCTGTCCATTGCTCTTCATCCCTTGTTGTTCAATTGTTATTCTCCTCTCCCTTTTTCTTGTATCAAGGCCCTCCATTTGAGAAAAGCCTCAAATAATCTCACATCAGAAACTTTTGATCTAAGGCTTGACAAGGAGATCAGAAGGCAGGTCTTACATTTTGCACAAATTCAGCCAATTGGAAGGTGCTTTAAAGTTGCAAGATCTACATCCTCTTTTCGGACTTCCATAACATGTATGACAATGATATGTTTTTTTTCTAGGTCAGATTGCTGCTAGAGCAGTATCACCAAGTCATAGAAAGTTGATTCTCCCGTAACCATCTCAACAATGTCCAACAATGTTTCTAGATATTACGGTAGTCTGTAGCTTGGATTGTTCAACAATAGCAGAGACATCAATCCAACAAATCAGCAAATGGTCTTGATTAGTTTCAAGAAACGTGATTTCTTTATCATATGGTAGGTCAAGTATCATGTTTATTGTTTCACGAGAGGTGATTTCTTTATCATTTGATAGGTCAAATATCATGTTTATTGTGTCATGAAAGTGGTCAAGATTTCAATCTTTATAATGTAATTGTGTATTTGTGCCTTTCTAGATTGTAAGGTTGTTAAGAGGTGCCATGTGTCCCTACATAGCAAAGCATAATCTGATTTGTTTCTTGGTAGGTCAAGAACAATCAAGATGTTAAGAAAAGTAGTAGTTTGTAGCATGATTGGGATGTCTTTTACTAGCCCAATTAGTTGGGCCCTTGCTTGGTTGGACATTTGAAACATGAATGGAACACAATATTTATCCATCCACTTTGAGTTTTGACAAGTTGCTAATGTGGCAATGCTAATTTTAGCACCATCTTGCTAAGTTTATGGGAAATTTACTTTGTTCCTGTAAAAGATAACAATGAGGGAGATCATATAGTACACCAATGACAGAATGAACTATTGCAAAAATTTTACTTCCATACTCCACCTCTAATTCAAAGGATATGAAGTTGGCAACATAGAAGTGCCCCCCATAAAAGGAGATGTGGTCAAACCATTCTCTTTGGTTATGTTGGCATGAATAACAAGTTTCAAAAAAGGGGCCATAGAAGATTTCGAAGGAGAGGCATTCATGAGCATGCTTAAGGAATAGAGACCTTGATGGATGGGGTGTTATGAACTTGTCATGTATCAACTAGTTGAACACTTGAAAATGGTTCGAGGATGGATGCAATTGTAGACACCAAATTTTTGGTGCAAGAAACTAAGGCGAGGAGCAAACACCAACATCCAAGATGCTTGCAAGTCACCTTGGTGACTCTATCTTGCAAGATAGCACTGCCCTTGCAAGTGACCACCGACAGGATAGCACGGGCCTTGCAAGTGACCACTTGGCAACGTCTTCGAAAGGGCAAAGTTGGCCTATGAGACATACCATATACAATTGAAAGTTATACAAAAAACAAAAGTGGGTAAAATTTAAATTAAATGACCACCGACAGCATACAAAAAACAAAAGTGGGTAAAATTTAAATTAAATGAGATGATCTATAAGGTGTCTTGTGATTGTGGAGAAATTTCACTCGGATATGCATAACGAAAGTTAGAGAGCCTCTTTTGACACCTGCGTACTAAAATGTGCTTCAGTCACAACTCAAAGATCTAATGACTCTAAGATTTTGTCCACACGCAGTAGACATATTGACTTCCTAACAAGCTAAAGATCACTCCAATTGGAGTTCATATGACCAGACAACCAACTGCCTAAAGACACACTACTTGTCAATGAGGTTAAGCAAAAGATTGACGCTCGTTTATCCAAGCCATAAATGACTTTTCACCTTTACTTCAACACTCTCCTTCAAGGTTATGAGTGCACTCTCTATACCGCCAAGACCTAGCCTTCAATTGAGCTTACAAAACTTGATATAAATATATAGGTGGTGAAGAGGTAAATGACGAGAGGTGAGTATGTGTCAAGCCTCACAATTGGGGCTCACACAAGTTCCATAACTTTCAACGGTGATAATGGCATTGTTTTCTCTCCAGAGAAAATGACCACGTAATACAATTGATCATTGGATTGTAGCTTTGGTACCACATATAGTGACTATGCCGTGCTTGAAGGAACAATCTAAAGGTATGTGTCTGAGTGGGATGGATGGTATCCCTTTGTTGGTCATTTCATAAACATATGCTCAAAATCTTGTCCTCGTATAGACATGGAATCTGATATCTAGGGACATGGGGTCTTCGTCTCGCGTGTTGTGTATGAGCTTCTTGAAGTGTGTGTCGTGTAGCGGGGGATTGCATAGTCGCATGTGCCTCCAATCTTTGGAAGAGATTAATGATACTTTGCTGAATACCTCTTCTCTCGGTTTGTCTAGGCTGTAGCAACCGATCTCGTTTATGATGAACGGCTATGAGAAAGCCTCCTACTTGACGTGATGCTCACTCATCATACACTTTTGTAATGAGCTCTCCAATCGGAACTTTCCTAAGGTCTGAATACTCTGGGCATCATACCACAAATGCTCCTCACTCTCGACTTGTCTGACATATTGGGCACATGTGCTTCTCTCTGGGTATCCCTCGGGCGCTCCCACACTCGATCTCTACCATGTGTGACGATACTTTGAGCTAGCTCACTGCTAGTTGGAGATGATGGGACAGATAAATCATCATGTAATGTGGAGTAGCTATAAATCCTTGATCTGATATTTGCAAACAAAGCTCTTGATAATAGAGCTTTTTTCGTTCGAAGTGGCTCATTCGACGTGATCAATTCCTCTGTATATATGTGTGCCATAGCTCTTGTCCGATGATCTTGTTCCTCTCTTGTCTAGAGATAATGTAGCCCACCATATACTATTGCAGAGGCTGCTCGATGGTTCTCTTTCCTTGGAACAAACAGCTCAGACAGGGTCTCTTACGTGCTGCTCTCTGGCATTGTGTATGCCCATCTGCGTTGGCCATTTCTCCGCTATTGTCGACCCCTCAGAGAAAGAGACCACATTCATCATCTGCTAAAGGAGAGAAGCTCTTGTGACTACAGCAAAGACTGTTAAAGGAGAGAAAGTCTCAAGCAAAAGTTTTTGACTTCAACAGAGAGAAACAACAATGCGCTATTGTGGGCACAACTGACGGACAGACAGCTGGTGTTAGCTCTTGGAAAACAAGAAGCCAGAGAGAGGGCACATCTGACCTATGGAAGAATAGTCGTGCCTCATACCTCTGGTAGCCTTGCACGGCTCAGCATCTACAGCCAATAACGGCATCTAGAAAGCCCCTAAAGTGCAGCCAACAATAGTCCAACAACGCTCTTCTGAATTGGGATCCTACACACTATGCTACAGTGTTCGAGAGTGCGTGTTAGCCACAGCGAAAGCGAGGAAGTGGAGAGCCGTGCCCCAGGAGTTATCGAGAGTTATCACTGAAGGAGGCACTGTCAATCGACTTCAGAAAGAAGCGGCAGCCTCGACCCTCTGTGCTAAGCGAATGACCGAAATTCCATCTGTGCTAAGCGAATGACCGAAAGAAGCGGCAGCCTCGACCCTCTGTGCTAAGCGAATGACCGAAATTCCATCTCTATAGAGAGCTTTGAAAGCGTGAGCTCTATGAGAGACTACTTTCTGCGTACTTTTTGTGTTCTCGTAGCAGCTGCAGGGTGGAGCACCTCCAGGCCGACGAAGGAAGCATCTGACCAAAACTTGGCTGAGCACCCTTCCACAACTGTGCATGAAGCAGTAGTTAGCTGCGAATGCGCCACAGAGAGAGAGAGAGAGAGAGAGAGAGAGAGAGAGAGAGAGAGAGAGAGAGAGAGAGAGAGAGAGAGAGAGAGAGAGAGAGAGAGAGAGAGAGAGAGAGAGAGAGAGAGAGAGAGAGAGAGAGAGAGAGAGAGAGAGAGAGAGAGAGAGAGAAAGAAAGAAAGAAAGAAAGTGTTTTTACGTCTATTAGGAGGCCGAACTCGGCCTATGAGACAAATCGATGTACATGGGTGTATCTTCTGTCAATCAGAAAAGATAAAAGTGCTGAAAAGAAACTGGTTAAGCTGATATAGATCTCCGTAGTATGCATGGGGGGGGGGGGGGGGCGAGAGAGAGAGAGAGAGAGAGAGAGAGAGAGAGAGAGAGAGAGAGAGAGAGAGAGAGAGAGAGAGAGAGAGAGAGAGAGAGAGAGAGAGAGAGAGAGAGAGAGAGAGAGAGAGAGAGAGAGAGAGAGAGAGAGAGAGAGAGAGAGAGAGAGAGAGAGAGAGAGAGAGAGAGAGAGAGAAAGAAAGAAAGTCATATTAACGTCTTCTGAAGGCCAAACTTGGCCTATGAGACAAAAACCATGTACAAGTGTAGTAAGCCTGTGTAGAAGATAAAGTGAAATTAAAGAAGTATATCGCTACACAAAGCTATATAGGGCTGGAAAAGGCTGGGGAGACGTGGCTCTGACTCTGCAGATAGTGGCCACCTAATACATGGGGGATCCCAAAATGTGAGTAAAACTCCCTAGCTACTGGTGATGGGTGGAGGTGGGTGTAGTAGAGAGAGAGAGAGAGAGAGAGAGAGAGAGAGAGAGAGAGAGAGAGAGAGAGAGAGAGAGAGAGAGAGAGAGAGAGAGAGAGAGAGAGAGAGAGAGAGAGAGAGAGAGAGAGAGAGAGAGAGAGAGAGTTTTTAGCGTCTATTAGAGGCCAAAATCGGCCTATGAGACAAAACATATACATCAGTATGATCCAATCCACTGTGATCCCAAAAGGAAAATAAAGTGTGAGTACAAAAACGGGTATAAAAGGAGTGGACACTAATTGGCATCAAGGGTGTGGGGTGCTATGGGTATGCACTCTATATGCTCAATGGGTGTGATACAAATATGATATGCATAGGGAGGGGAGGCTCGGTGGTATCACAACCCTCTGAATGCCTGGAGTGGGTGTAGGATATAATGCATTGGTGGGTAAGGCATCATGGGGATCCTCAAAATGCTCTGAACGTCCAGATCGACAGGGGGTAAGGCATTGGTGGGTAAGCTACTAAGGCATCATGGCGCTTCTGACGTCTACGTATCTCCATGTCATGGCGTGCGTGAATCGCCTGAATCTCTCTCTGGTGTGGACGGGCTCTCCGGGGTGGGGGTCTCAGTCATCGACGCTGTCGTCTAAGCTCCTCTGCTCTGTGTAATGTAACACCCAACATCGAGCTTGGTCCTCGAGTGGCTGTGGGTCTGAAAAAATCTATAATATAAGTCTGAGGGGGGGGGGGCCAGGTGTATCTCCATCTGCTGGTGGAGGAGCGATGTACGATGGTGCTTGAGCTCTACTAGGAAACGACCTAGAGGGCGCTGGTCCTCTGTCCCCAATAGAGAGAGAGAGAGAGAGAGAGAGAGAGAGAGAGAGAGAGAGAGAGAGAGAGAGAGAGAGAGAGAGAGAGAGAGAGAGAGAGAGAGAGAGAGAGAGAGAGAGAGAGAGAGAGAGAGAGAGAGAGAGAGAGAGAGAGAGAGAGAGAGAGAGAGAGAAAGTCATATTAACGTCTTTTGGAGGCTGTGGGTCTGAAAAAATCTATAATATAAGTCTGAGGGGGGGGGGCCAGGTGTATCTCCATCTGCTGGTGGAGGAGCGATGTACGATGGTGCTTGAGCTCTACTAGGAAACGACCTAGAGGGCGCTGGTCCTCTGTCCCCGAGAGAGAGAGAGAGAGAGAGAGAGAGAGAGAGAGAGAGAGAGAGAGAGAGAGAGAGAGAGAGAGAGAGAGAGAGAGAGAGAGAGAGAGAGAGAGAGAGAGAGAGAGAGAGAGAGAGAGAGAGAGAGAGAGAGAGAGAGAGAGAGAGAGAGAGAGAGAGAGAGAGAGAGAGAGAGAGAGAGAGAGAAAGAAAGTCATATTAACGTCTTTTGGAGGCCAAACTTGGCCTATGAGACAGAAACCATGTACAAGTGTAGTAACCCTGTGTAGAAGATAAAGTGAAATAAGAAAGTATATCGCTACACAAAGCTATATAGGGCTGGAAAAGGCTGGGGAGACGTGGCTCTGACTCTGCAGATAGTGGCCACCTAATACATGGGGGATCCCAAAATGTGAGTAAAACGCCCTAGCTACTGGTGATGGGTGGAGGTGGGTGTAGTAGAGAGAGAGAGAGAGAGAGAGAGAGAGAGAGAGAGAGAGAGAGAGAGAGAGAGAGAGAGAGAGAGAGAGAGAGAGAGAGAGAGAGAGAGAGAGAGAGAGAGAGAGAGAGAGAGAGAGAGAGAGAGAGAGAGAGAGAGAGAGAGAGAGAGAGAGAGAGAGAGAGAGAGAGAGAGAGAGAGAGAGAGAGAGAGAGAGAGAGAGAGAGAGAGAGAGAGAGAGAGAGAGAGAGACTTTTTAGCGTCTATTAGAGGCCAAAATCGGCCTATGAGACAAAACATATACATCAGTATGATCCAATGCATTGTGATCCAAAAAGGAAAATAAAGTGTGAGTACAAAAAACGGGTATAAAAGGAGTGGACACTAACTGGCATCAAGGGTGTGGGGTGCTATGGGTATGCACTCTATATGCTCAATGGGTGTGATACAAATATGATATGCATAGGGAGGGGAGGCTCGGTGGTATCACAACCCTCTGAATGCTTGGAGTGGGTGAAGGATATAATGCATTGGTGGGTAAGGCATCATGGAGATCCTCAAAATGCTCTGAACGTCGAGATCGACAGGGGTGCGCTTCTGACGTCTACGTATCTCCATGTCATGGCGTGCGTGAATCACCTGAATCTCTCTCTGGTGTGGACGGGCTCTCCGGGGTGGGGGTCTCAGTCATCGACGCTGTCGTCTAAGCTCCTCTGCTCTGTGTAATGTAACACCCCGCATCGAGCTT
>CM035419.1:30665785-30705785 GCA_020310875.1 Ceratopteris richardii | reverse complement strand
GCTCGTAGCCCCTCAATCTCTGCATATGAACTGAGCTCTGCCTCAAGTATGGCACCGTATAGTTTGGCCATGGTGTGGCCAATCATGATGGTCCTGTAGTTCCCTGGATCCAGGGTGTCGCCAGATTTGTGGATAGGCACAATGGTGTGCCTAGTCCACTCCTCTGGGAAGCCCTCTCCTATAGCCCGGTTGAAGACATGTGCAATCAACGGGGCTATAGTGGAGGCTGCATATATGAGATGCTCGCTCTTCAGTCCTGCGTGGTCTGTCGAACGTCCATGTCGAAGTCGTCGTATGGCCCTCTCAACCATCTTTGCTGTGAAGAGAGAAGAACTAGTAGGGCGAGGCTCAAGTGGCTGGGGAATGGGAGGCTGCCTAGGTACCTCATATAACCTCTGAGCATAATCATGCCATGTGTGTGGGTCTCCAATAGGTGTGGTCGGGCGTGGCTCTCGTAGGCTGCGCCATGCTGCAGCACTGTCCATACTCATAAAGAGATGGTATAGCTCAAGCTCCTGTGCCTCCTCAAAGGCTCGCCTCTTTCGACGTGTGAGAGTCTTCATCTGTCCCTTGGCCTCTCTCTCTGTGATCTCTCCCAATGCTCGCTGAGCTCGTAGTCGGCGGTAAAGATCTCTGCAATCCTCATCATACCAACGATGTTGTGGCATAGTCCCGGGAGGAGGTGTGTGACGAGAATGGATGGTGTGTGGGAAGGAGCTGATGGCTGATGTCTGAAGAACTGATGCTATCTGAGAGGTGAGTAGGGATAGTGGAGTGTCAGGATGAAGTAAGAGAAGACCCTGCTCGACTCGAGCCGCATATATGTGAGCTAGCTCGTGTGTGAAGTGGATGGTGGTGTGTGGGATGCGTGCTGCGGGTATGCGTGTAGGGGTGTCTCCCGTGGTGCTATCCATGTCTCCCTGACGTGTATCTGTAGTAGGTCTTGACGGATGATCCTATTCCTCTCCGAACGAGAGAGGGTAATGTGGGGGGAAGAGAGGTCATACTGAAAAGGGGGGAGATCCGTAATGCTCATGCCATGGTCTGCTAACCATCGGTAAGTTTGTGCATACCATACTCTCTCATGCCCTGTCTCTGCCAAATGTCTATAGCTCTCAAATGCAAGCCTGGTGAGTCGGCTAGTGGGGAGCTCTCTGACTCTTAGTATAAAGGTCACCAACTGGAAGAGGGCCTCCACTAGCATCGGTGGTGTGCCAAGCTCAGCTCGTATAATGTCATGTGGAACGGAGGGCTTGCTGCGCAGCAAGCGTGATATCATGGTGATCTGGGCCTCTCAATCTGCGTCCACATCGCCTCTGTGATCCCTGGTGCCCATACTGCTGCTGCGTACATCAATGCGGGTGTCACTAGAGTGTCAAAGAGCCACCCCTTAGTCCGGGGCTCCTGAAAATGTGTCTGAAAGCAGCGTCTCTCCAATCCTGCAAGTGCCGCATAACCTCGCGTCAATCTATCTCTCGCAGCCTGTGCCATGGAGAATACCCCTGTGCTGCCCGAGAAGGTGATACCTAGGTAGACGTAGGAGTCCACTACCTCTATCTGTCCTCCAGCTGCTGTGAAAGAGGCGCGATGGCGTACTGTCCTGGAGGTATGGAAGATCATGACCTTGGTCTTGCCAAGGTTCACTGTGAGTCCTCTCTCCATGCAAAAGGTATCGAGCGCCTGTAAATGTGACTGCAACCCCTCCTGTGACTCTGAGAGCAGCACAATGTCATCAGCATATAATAGGATATGTACTGGCGCACCTCCGATGTCTCCTCCTCTCCCTCCGGCTCGCTGTATATACTCCGTGATCTCGTCGATGTAGAGACCGAAGAGAGTGGGTGAGAGGGGGCAACCTTGTTTCACACCAATGGTGCTAACAAGGCTGTCTGATAGACCGCCGGTGCAGCGTACCCTGCCTGTGACTCGTGCATACAAAGCGTGGATGGCCCATAGCATGTGTGATGGAAGCTGTAACTCCTGGAGCCTCCGTAGTAGTCTCTCTCGAGGGACCATGTCGAAGGCTTTGCGGAAATCCACAAAGCAACAGTATAGTCTCCGCTTCCTCGCCTTCGCGCTCTCAATCAAGCAACGAAGCACGAAGATGTGGTCGATGGTGGAGAAAGTGCGGCGGAAGCCTGCCTGGCTGGGTGATCTGATCCCCGCTGCCTCAGCGTGTGTACTCAGCTCTGCCTCTAGTACTACCCCATAGATCTTGGCCAGGATATGGCCTATCATAATAGTCCTGTAGTTCCCTGGGTCCATCATATCGTCGGACTTATGGATAGGCGTAATGGTATGCATAGTCCATGAGTCGGGTAATCCCTCAACCAAAGCAGATTGAAGAGATGGGCGATCAAGTGGGAAACTACATCTGCTGCGTATATAAAGTGCTCTCCCTGTAGCCCCGTGTGGTATGCTAAACGGCCATGCTTTAGCCTATGGATGGCCTGTCGTACCATGCCTGCTGCGAAGAGGGTGGATATCACCGGACGCGGTGTGGAAGGAATCGGTAATGGTGGCTGTCCTTGAATGTCATATAACCTCTGGGCGTAGGTGTGTCAAGTCGAAGGATCGGCTATGGGTGTAGGTGGACGTGGCTCACGTAGTGCCCTCCACGCGGTGGCACAATCCCTACTCATGAGAAGGTCGATCAACTCTGCCTCCTGTCGCTCCTCGAAAGCTCGCCGCTTCCGGCGTGTGAGGGCTCGCATCTGTCGTCGTGCCTCCCTCTCTGTGATGGATCCCAAGATACTCTGTGCTCTGAGATGTCGGTATAGTCGCCTACACTCCTCATCGTACCATCTATTCTGGGGTGTATGCCCCAACCGTGTCGGATGTGCAGAGCTGTGGGTGGTGTATGGGAAGCTGAGAGTAGCAAATGTATGGAGGATCGAGGAGAAGTGGGCGGTGAGGGTGTCCAAGGAGGCAGAGGGATCAAGGGAGTAGATGCGCTCTCGAACATGGGAGCTATAGATATGTGCTAGCTCATGTCTAAAGTGAATGGTGGTACGGGCTCGTGGCTGTGTGGTAACGGGGTGGGGTATGCATGGTGAGCCGCGAATGGATAGGGCAAGATATGCGTGATCAGCTCCAATCGGTAAGGGTGGGATAGTGAATGAGGTGATCAGATGTGTCGCATCCGGGGGCCCGATAACATAGTCTACCACACTGCCCCCTTGTGGTGTCGTGGGTGGAATGCAGGTGAGACCGTGCGAGGTGGGCCAGCTCCCCATCCCATTATATATGACGAGACGGTGTGCTTCTCCCATCTGGAGTAAGTGTCGTCCATATAAGGTGGGTGTGGCGGTGTCGGCTCAGGCTCTGAGTGTAGGCATGTCCTCTATGGTACGAAGCATCTCAGGGTCGTCAAAGTCGTAGATATCACACTGGTGGCTCTGAGTGCGGGCATTGAAGTCTCCTACAAGGAAGACTTCACCCATCCCGGTATACTCCATAATCGTGTCACTGAGGCAGTCATATGGCGATGTGGTGTCTGGTCCCTCCCCTCCTGATGGCTTCTCAGGGGAATGTGTGAAGCGTGAACCAATGGGTGCAATATAGCATACGGCGAAGTACGCTGCTCTCTCCTCTGATAGCTGCAAGCGTATCCACATGAAACGTGCCTCTAGGTCTCTGGCTACCACCTGTACCCTGTGCTGTAACGACTGTCTATAGAGCACGGCTACTACTCCTGATCCTCGTGTGGTGTGCTTTCTCATCTGACGGCGGTGAGCTGACTCCCACATATAGCCCTCAATCCTCGGTAGGCTCCTCCCCGGGCTCTCGTGTGTCTCTGTCAAGAAGATAATGTCTCTTCCCTCCATCACCTCCTCGAGGCGCCCTGGATGTGTCCATAAAGATCCATTGCAGTTCCAGAGAGAGAGAGAGAGAGAGAGAGAGAGAGAGAGAGAGAGAGAGAGAGAGAGAGAGAGAGAGAGAGAGAGAGAGAGAGAGAGAGAGAGAGAGAGAGAGAGAGAGAGAGAGAGAGAGAGAGTTTCTAGCGTCTATTAGATGCCAAAATCTGCCTATGAGACAAAACATATACATCAGTATGATCCAATCCACTGTGATCCCAAAAGGAAAATAAAGTGTGAGTACAAAAAACGGGTATAAAAGGAGTGGACACTAACTGGCATCAAGGGTGTGGGGTGCTATGGGTATGCACTCTATATGCTCAATGGGTGTGATACAAATATGATATGCATAGGGAGGGGAGGCTCGGTGGTATCACAACCCTCTAAATGCCTGGAGTGGGTGTAGGATATAATGCATCGGTGGGTAAGGCATCATGGCGATCCTCAAAATGCTCTGAACGTCCAAATCGACAGGGGTGCGCTTCTGACGTCTACGTATCTCCATGTCATGGCGTGCGTGAATCGCCTGAATCTCTCTCTAGTGTGGACGGGCTCTCCGGGGTGGGGGTCTCAGTCATCGACGCTGTCGTCTAAGCTCCTCTGCTCTGTGTAATGTGACACCTCGCATCGAGCTTGGTCCTCGAGTGGCTGTGGGTCTGAAAAAATCTATAATATAAGTCTTAGGGGGGGGGGGGGGGCAGGTGTATCTCCATCTGCTGCTGGAGGAGTGATGTACGACGGTGCTTGAGCTCTTCTAGGTTACGACCTAGAGGGCGGTGGTCCTGTGTCCCCAATAGAGAGAGAGAGAGAGAGAGAGAGAGAGAGAGAGAGAGAGAGAGAGAGAGAGAGAGAGAGAGAGAGAGAGAGAGAGAGAGAGAGAGAGAGAGAGAGAGAGAGAGAGAGAGAGAGAGAGAGAGAGAGAGAGAGAGAGAGAGAGAGAGAGAGAGAGAGAGAGAAAGTCATATTAACGTCTTCTGGAGGCCAAACTTGGCCTATGAGACAAAAACCATGTACAAGTGTAGTAACCCTGTGTAGAAGATAAAATGAAATAAAAAGTATATCGCTACACAAAGCTATATAGGGCTGGAAAAGGCTGGGGAGACGTGGCTCTGACTCTGCAGATAGTGGCCACCTAATACATGGGGGGATCCAAAATGTGAGTAAAACGCCCTAGCTACTCGTGATGGGTGGAGGTGGGTGTAGTATGTGGTACATCGGTGGTGGTCTGAGTGCCTCTTGAAGGAAGACAACCCAGGGGGTGGTGGTACGCCTATGTTCCATCATGTGGTCGTAGGCAATCTTGATGCGTGAGATATCCTCCTGATATAGTCGTGGTCGACGATATCAGCCCATGCGTGGTCGGCGCCGTGCTCTCTGTGCTCCTGCCTGGTGTAGCGTGAGCCCTATAGATGGACCTCTTTGATGTAGCTCAACTCGCTGAAAGAACTGCGTAATGGTCTGCTGGGTACTCACCCGTGGCTGATGTATGGGCTGTAGTGACCGCTCTCGCCTCTCGTATGCTGCTGTGAGAAAGCGTCCCAAGCGTCTCTGGTCTCCCATAGTCATGCACAGCTTGAATGACTCCTCGACCTGAAACTGTGCTCGTAGGTCTAAGTATGTTGGACATCTGATAACAAAATGCTCCTCACTCTCTACCTCTGTCTGGCATACTCGGCACCATCTCTCCTCACGGAGGACTCCCTTGGACCGACCCCTCTCAATCTCGAGCTGATGTGATGAAACCCGGAGCTGCCCAATGACGACTCGTAGGTGGTGGGGAAGGTAAGTCTGCATGTATCTCGGGATCTCGATGAAGCCCGTGCCCGATATATGTAGAAAATGCTCGCGGTAGTAGAGCATTTTCGGTGGCAATGTACCCCTAGGGCTCACCCATGTCCTTTGTATGTATGTATGCCATATCTCCTGACGAATGATCCTATTCCTCTCTTGATGAGAGAGCGAGTAGGTGGGTGCATGAGAGTTGTACTGTAGTGGTGGTAGCCTGTCTATGTCAAAGCCATGGTGGGCAAGCCAGTCTCGTGTCTGTGCATACCATGAGGAGGTGTCGCCTGCTAATGCCATATCACGTGATGCCTCGAAAGCACGATAAGCAATGCGCTCTGTACCCATGCTCCGAAGTCTGTGTAATAGGCATACTGTCAGGAATAGTGCCTCAACTAGCATCGGTGGTGCAGCGAGCTCTGCTCTAATGATATCATGTGGTACTGAAGGCTTGCTACGGATAAGTCTCGCAATCATGAGGATCTGTGGCCTCTCTAATGCTGTCCATACTGATGTAGCTAATCCTGGTCCCCATATGGCTGCCCCATACATGAGCGCTGGCTTAACCAAAGTGTCAAAGAGCCACCCCTTTGTGCGGGGCTCCTGAAAATATGCCTGGTGGCACTGTCTCTCCATCAAAGCTAGTGCTGCGTACCCACGTGTGATGCGGTCACGGGCTGCCTGAGCCATAGAGAAGACCCCTGATGCTGCTGTAAATGTCACCCCCAAGTAAACATATGATCCGACCACCTCGATCGGTCCACCTGTTGCTGTGAACAAACTATGTCTGCGTACCTGAGCTGATGTATGAAAGATCAAGACCTTGGTTTTACCAAGGTTCACAGATAACCCTCTGTGTCTGCAAAAGTCATCTAGGCCGTGTAGATGATGCTGTAGACCTTTTGCAGACTCTGAAACCAATACAATATCATCAGCGTATAAAAGAATATGGACAGTGGACCCGTGTACCTCAATGCCATCTCCCCCCTGCTGCTTTATGAAGTCCACTATCTCATCAATGTAGAGACCAAAGAGGGTGGGTGAGAGAGGGCATCCTTGCTTCACCCCGATAGTGCTAGCAAGTGGATGAGATAAGCCCCCTGGACATCTGACTCTACCAGATACTCTCTCGTATAAGGCGTAGATGCCCCATATCATCTCCTCCGGAGCTTCGATGTCAAATAGTCGTCTGAAGAGTTGATCCCTGGGAACAGTGTCAAATGCTTTGCGGAAGTCCACAAAGCAACAATATAATCTCCTCTTCCTCACCCTTGCCTGGTCGATCAGGCATCTCAGAGTGAAGATGTGGTCAATGGTAGAGTAATCTCGTCTGAAACCTGCCTGTCCTGGAGCCCTGTTCCCCTTCTCTCAACGAGAGTACTCAACTCTGTCTCTAGTACCGCCCCATATAACTTGGCCAATATAGGGCCAATCATGATCGTCGGGTATGTAGCTGGATCCATAGTATCACCTGACTTATGAATGGGCACTATGGTGTGCTCAATCCATGAGTCTGGGAACCCTTCAACCAATGCACGGTTGAAGGGATGGGCAATGAGCGGTACGAGAGTCGTGCCTCCATAGATGAGGTGCTCTGCCTGTAAACCGAAATGATCATGGGCCCTGCCATGCTGCAGCCGGGCAATAGCGCGTCCCACCATAGTGGGTGTGAAGAAGTCAGAGGTAGTAGGACGTGGGCTCTGCGGTCTGGGAATGGGAGGCTGGTCTTGGATCTCGTATAGGCTCCGTGCATAGCTATGCCAAGTGCTCAGGTCTCGGATAGGTGTCTACTGTCTCCTCTCTCTCAAATGTCGCCATGCCACTACAGTGTCTCGACTCATTTGCAAATGGTAAATATCCTAATACTATCTCTCCTCCCAATCTCGCCGTTTGCGGCGAGTAAGGCTTTGCATGCGACACTGTGCGTGTGTGTGTGTGTAATATCTCCTCTATGCTCTAAAATCCGTAGGTGCTTCCGCAGCTCACGACAGTCTGCATCATACCAACGGTTCTGGGGCATGGATCCTGTGCGTGGAGGGTGCATATGTGTGCGGTGTGCGAAGCTGCGGAGAGCTGAGTCCTGTAGGATGGAGGTGATAAATGATGTAAGTGTGTCCAAAGGTGAGAATGGATCGAGGGAGAGTAGGCGGGTGTGTAAATGGTGTGCATAAACGTGTGAGAGCTCGTGTGTGAAATGTATCGTGGTATGTATCTCAGTGGGTTAGGGAGGGTCTAATGGAATCGGAGATGAGAGAGTGAATGTAATAAATGTGTGGTAAGCACCGAGTGGGCGTCGTCCAATACTAAGTGAAGGGATGAGTGAAGCTCCAGAGGTAGTACCCAAAATGTAGTCGACTGTGCTCTCACCTCCCCCGTGAGGGAAGCAAGTAAATCCGCCTGAACCTGGCCACCGATTCATCCCGTTATATATAATGAGATGATGTCGACTGCCTAGCTCGAGTAGATGTCTGCCATAGCCGGTGGTGTCCTGACCCGTATCTGTCGATACTCTGCTGGTGCTAATCTCAACTGGGTCTCTGGCCCTCATGAGATGCGGGTGATCCATGTCATATGCCTCGCACTGATGCGACTGAGTGCGGCCACTGAAGTCCCCCATAAGGAAGACTTCACCAAGTGTGCTGTAATGTAGTATCTCATCTCAAAGCGCTGTGTATGGTGAGTCTCTATCTCGGATCGGTCCCCCGAGATCCTGTCCTGCGTATCGAGATCCGCCTGGTGGGAAGTAGCATATAGCAATGTAAATCGAGCTCCCCTGTGCTATCTCTATGCGAACCCACATGTATCGTGCCTCCTCATCTCTACCTATAATATGGATCCGGCTCTGTATCTCCTGTCGAAATATGATGGCCACTCCTCCCGATCCTTGCGCTCTACTCTGTCTCGTCGTAGTCCTGAATGCAGATTCCCAATGAAAACCTGCAATGCGTGGTAGACCTCTCCCTGGGCTCTCGTGTGTCTTTGTGATGCACACAAAGTCATGTGATGCGAGGATCTCCTCGACTCTGTCTGGTCGCGTCCAGAGTGCCCCGTTGAAGTTCCACACTTCTCCTCTGAGTGGTGTCTCCTGGTGTAGTGATGTCTCATAGGCCGCATGGCCCTATTTGATAGGGCGTCCATCTATGAAGACCTTACCATCACGGTAAAAGGCCTTTCTCCCCTCTCGACGTGCCTGGAGTATCTGTGGTATGCAAGAGCGTCGGTGTGCCACCTGCATACGCGTGAGGTCCTCGTCCACGTAGAGGGTGCCGCCGGGTAGTCCATGTAGTACCGATCGACGTCTAAAAAAGGCGGTCCGTGCCTCCTCGGAACTCATCTTGAGGATGAGTGCTCGCAAAAGTGATGTATCCCTCCCAACCCTCCATGCGTCTGTGTAAGGCATGCTCTCGTACCCAAGTCGATGGCAAATGTCAGTGGCGTCTGCCTCCGGTGATACCCCTTCGGGTAGGCCTCTAATCCGAATGTGAAGTCTTCGAGTGTGTCGAAGCCTCTCCTCCTCAACTGTATCCTTGACTCGTGTGAGCTCTTCTTTCTGCACGTCTTCCCTAACTTCCTTCTTAACCCTTTTGTGTACTACTTCCACCCATGACTCTCGAGTAGATTCTACCTCCGTTTTGATTTCCTTCTTTATTTCTTCCTTGAGTATCTCCACGTTGGAGATCTCCCCCTCTTCTTTCATGTGCTCATAAGCTGTCCTCCAATGGTCTCTTTCTTCTGTGAGAGCCTTCACTTGTTCTTCCAGTCCTTTGACTTTATTCATTACTTGTTCTTCGAGTCCTTTGAACTTTTCCATCATCTTTCGTATCTCCATATTGAGGTTGCGGTCTGCTTCCTTTTTGGCCTCTTTGAGAGCTTTAGCGATAAGGTCGTCCACTTCGTTTCGGTCCATGGGAGCCATTTCAAGGTTTAGGATTAGGATTAGGGCTCGGGGAGGAGAGAGAGAGAGAGAGAGAGAGAGAGAGAGAGAGAGAGAGAGAGAGAGAGAGAGAGAGAGAGAGAGAGAGAGAGAGAGAGAGAGAGAGAGAGAGAGAGAGAGAGAGAGAGAGAGAGAGAGAGAGAGAGAGAGAGAGAGAGAGAGAGAGAGAGAGAGAGAGAGAGAGAGAGAGAGAGAGAGAGAGAGAGAGAGAGAAAGAAAGACTTTTTAACGTCTATTAGAGGCCAAAATCGGCCTATGAGACAAAACACATACATCAGAATGATCCAATCCACTGTGATCCCAAAACGAAAATAAAGTGTGAGTACCGCAAACGGGTATAAAAGGAGTGGATAGTAACTGGCATCAGGGGTGTGGGGTGCTATGGGTATGCACTCTATATGCTCAATGGATGAGATACAAATATGATATGCATAGGGAGGGGAGGCTCGATGGTATCACAACCCACTAAATGCCTGGAGTGCGTGTAGGATATAATGCATCGGTGGGTAAGGCATCATGGCGGTCCTCAAAATGCTCTGAACGTCCAAATCGATAGGGGTGCGCTGCTGACGTCTCCGTATCTCCATATCATGGCGTGCGTGAATTGCCTGAATCTCTCTCTTATGTGGACTAGCTCTCCGGACAAGGGGTCTCGGTCGTCGATGTTGTCGTCTAATGTGACACCCCGCATCGAGCTCGGTCCTCGAGTGGATGTGGGTCTGAAAAAATCTGTAATATAAGTCTGAGGGGGAGGCCCGAGGGGCCAGGTGTATCTCCATCTTCTGCTGGAGGAGTGATGCACGGCGGTGCTTGAGCTCTGCTAGGAAACGACCTAGAGGGCGTTGGTCGTCTGTCCCCAAATAAAGCCCTGATCTCTCTAGGCCCCCTGAAGAGCTGTGGGTAGCGGTCTCTGATGTCCTCATATGCTTAGCATCTACATGTGTAGTGCTCCTCGTCCTCCACCTCCTCTATACATATCCTGCATAATCGCTCATCCCTCGGGGTATGTGTGGCTCGCCCAATCTCAATCTCGAGCTGGTGTGATGATACTCTGAGCTTCCCAATGGCCACTCTCTCAGCTGGTGCCATATATGTATCCATGTATCGTGGTCTCTGAATAAAACCATCCGCTGTCACAGTCAGGAAGTGCTCTCTGTAGTGTTGCCTCTGTGGGAAGAGGCTCCCGTGGTGCTATCCATGTCTCCTTGACGTGTATCTGTAGTAGGTCCTGACGGATGATCCTATTCCTCTCCGAACGAGAGAGGGTAATGTGGGGGGAAGAGAGGTCATACTGAAAAGGGGGGAGATCCGTAATGCTCATGCCATGGTCTGCTAACCATCGGTAAGTTTGTGCATACCATACTCTCTCATGCCCTATCTCTTCCAAATGTCTAGAGCTCTCAAATGCAAGCCTGGTGAGTCGGCTGGTGGGGAGCTCTCTGACTCTCAGAATAAAGGTCACCAACTAGAAGAGGGCCTCCACTAGCATTGGTGGTGTGACAAGCTCAGCTCGTATAATGTCATGTGGAACGGAGGGCTTGCTGCGCAGCAAGCGTGAGATCATGGTGATCTGGGGCCTCTCCATACGCGTCCACATCGCCTCTGTGATCCCTTATCCCTCGTGCCCATACCGCTGCTGCGTACATCAATGCGGGTGTTACTAGTGTCAAAGAGCCACCCCTTAGTCCGGGGCTCCTGAAAATGTGTCTGAAAGCAGCGTCTCTCCAATCCTGCAAGTGCCGCATAGCCTCGCGTCAATCTATCTCTCGCAGCCTGTGCCATGGAGAATACCCCTGTGCTGCCCGAGAAGGTGATACCTAGGTAGACGTAGGAGTCCACTACCTATATCTGTCCTCCAGCCTCTGTGAAAGAGGCGCGATGGCGTACTTTCCTGGAGGTATGGAAGATCATGACCTTGGTCTTGCCAAGGTTCACTGTGAGTCCTCTCTTCATGCAAAAGGTATCGAGCGTTTGTAAATGTGACTGCAACCCCTCCTGTGACTCTGAAAGCAGGACAATGTCATCAGCATATAATAGGATGTGTACTTGCGTACCTCGAAGGTCTCCTCCTCGCCCTCCTGCTCGCTGTATATACTCCGTGATCTCGTCCATGTAGAGACCGAAGAGAGTGGGTGAGAGAGGGCAACCTTGTTTCACACCAATGGTGCTAGCAAGGCTGTCTGATAGACTGCCGGGGCAGCGTACCATGCCTGTGACTCGTGCATACAAAGCGTGGATGGCCCATAGCATGTCTGATGGAAGCTGTAACTCCTGGAGCCTCCGTAGTAGTCTCTCTCGAGGGACCATGTCGAAGGCTTTGCGGAAATCCACAAAGCAACAGTATAGTCTCTGCTTCCTCGCCTTCGTGCTCTCAATCAAGCAACGAAGCACGAAGATGTGGTCGATGGTGGAGAAAGTGCGGTGGAAGCCTGCTTGGCCGGGTGCTCTGATCCCCGCTGCCTCAGCGTGTGTACTGAGCTCTGCCTCTAGTATTGCCCCATAGATCTTGGCCAGGATATGGCCTATCATAGTAGTCCTGTAGTTCCTTGGGTCCATCATATCGCCGGACTTATGGATAGGCGTAATGGTATGCATAGTCCATGAGTCGGGTAATCCCTCAACCAAAGCACGGTTGAAGAGATGGGCGATCAAGTGGGAAACTACATCTGCTGCGTATATAAAGTGCTCTCCCTGTAGCCCCGTGTGGTCTGCTGAAGGGCCATGCTGTAGCCTATGGATGGCCTGTCGCACCATGCCTGCCGTGAAGAGGGTGGATATCACCGGAGTCGGTGTGGAAGGAATCGGCAATGGTGGCTGTCCTTGGACGTTATATAACCTTTGCGCGTAGGTGTGCCAAGTCGGAGGATCTGCTATGGGTGTAGGTGAGCCGCGCGGTATCCAAGTAATGTGCACAAGCGACGCCCGTCCTTTTCTGGTGATCCGTCTGTCTCTGTGAGGCCGGAGACGCGAACATTGAGCCTGCGAGCCTGTCGCATCCGCTCCTCCTCAATGGTGGTATGCACTATGTGGATCTCCTCATGGTGGTTGTTCTTCTTTGCCTCCTGTCGAAGGTTCTTTTTTACAACCTCGACCCATCCATCTTTCTTAGTCTCAAGCTCGCTCTGCACCACCTCCATACACTCTTTCTTGATAGTCACCCGAATGTCCTCTAGCTGTGGAGCGATCTCCCCCTCCTCGTGCATGCTGTCCAGTTTCGTTTTCATATCAGTAAGCTCAGTGTGCAACTCCTCCAGATCCTGTGAGTGCTGCTTGCGGGTAGCAAGAAGCTCTTCCCGAAGGGATTCGTTTTCCTTCTCCAAGGTTTCCACCTTGGCTTCGAGGGCGACAACTCTACGGGTATCCCCGTTCAGTGCAGAATCTCCTTCTTTCTTGTGTTTTCCTATCAGCTCTCTGAGGGCATGCTCTAAGGTGGCCAGCTGTTCCTCCAGCTTAGGAGCCATGAGAGAGAGAGAGAGAGAGAGAGAGAGAGAGAGAGAGAGAGAGAGAGAGAGAGAGAGAGAGAGAGAGAGAGAGAGAGAGAGAGAGAGAGAGAGAGAGAGAGAGAGAGAGAGAGAGAGAGACTTTTTAACGTCTATTAGAGGCCAAAATCGGCCTATGAGACAAAACATATACATCAGTATGATCCAATCCACTGTGGTCCCAAAGGAAAATAAAATGTGAGTACAAAAAACAGGTATAAAAGGAGTGGACAATAACTGGCATCAAGGGTGTGGGGTGCTATGGGTATGCACTCTATATGCTCAATGGATGTGATACAAATATGATATGCATAGGGATGGGAGGCTCGATGGTATCACAACCCTCTAAATGCCTGGAGTGGGTGTAGAATATAATGCATCGGTGGGTAAGGCATCATGGCGATCCTCACAATGCTCTGAATGTCCAGATCTATAGGGGTGCGTTGTTGATGTCTCCCTATCTCCATGTCATGGCGTGCATGAATCGCCTGAATCTCTCTTTGGTGTGGATGGACTCTCCGGAGTGGGGGTCTCGGTCGTCGACGTTGTCGTCTAAGCTCCTCTGCTCTGTGTAATGTGACACCCCGCATCGAGCTTGGTCCTCGAGTGGCTATGGGTCTGAAAAAATCTGTAATATGAGTCTGAGGGATGGGAGCCAGGTGTATCTCCATCTGCTGCTTGAGGAGTGATGTACGACAATGCTTGAGCTCTACTAGGAAACGACCTAGAGGGCGCTGGTCCTCTGTCCCCAATAAAGCCCTGATCTCTCTGCCCCCCCTGAAGAGCTGTGGGTAGCGGTCTCTGATGTCCTCATATGCGTGGCATCTACATGTGTAGTGCTCCTCGTCCTCCACCTCCTCTCTACATATCCTCTCATCCCTCAGGGTATGTGTGGCTCGCCCAACCTCAATCTCAAGCTCGTGTGATGATACTCTGAGCTGCCCAATGGCCACTCTCTCAGCTGGTGCCATGTATGTATCCATGTATCGTGGTCTCTGAATGAAACCATCCGCTGTCATAGTTAGGAAGTGCTCTCTGTAGTGTTGCCTCTTTGTGGGAAGAGGCTCCTGTGGTGCTATCCATGTCTCCCTGACGTGTATCTGTAGTAGATCGTGACGGATGATCCTATTCCTCTCCGAACGAGAGAGGGTAATGTGGGGGGAAGAGAGGTCATACTGAAAGGGGGGGAGATCGGTAATGCTCATGCCATGGTCTGCTAACCATCGGTAAGTCTGTGCATACCATACTCTCTCATGCCCTGTCTCTGCTAAAAGTTTGGAGCTCTCAAATGCAAGCCTTGTGAGTCGGTTGGTGGGGAGCTCTCTGATCCTCAGAATAAAGGTCACCAACTGGAAGAGGGCCTCCACTAGCATCGGTGGTGTGCCAAGCTCAGCTCGTATAATGTCTTGTGGAACGGAGGGCTTGCTGCGCAGCAAGCGTGAGATCATGATGACCTGGGGCCTCTCAATCTGCGTCCACTTCGCCTCCGTGATCCCAGGTGCCCAAACTGCTGCTGCATACATCAATGCGGGTGTCACTAGAGTATCAGAGAGCCACCCCTTGGTCCGGGGCTCCTAAAAATGTGTCTGAAAGAAAGGTCTCTCCAATCCTGCAAGTGCCACATAGCCTCGCGTCAATCTATCTCTCGTTGCCTGTGCCATGGAGAATACCCCTGTGCTGCTTGAGAAGGTGACACCTAGGTAGACGTAGGAGTCCACTACCTCTATCTGTCCTCCAGCTCCAGTGAAAGAGGCGCGATGGCGTACTGTCCTGGAGGTATGGAAAATCATGACCTTGGTCTTGCCAAGGTTCACTGTGAGTCCTCTCTCCGTGCAGAAGGTATCGAGTGCCTGTAGATGTGACTGCAACCCCTCTTGTGACTCTAGAGCAAGACAATGTCATCAGCATATAATAGGATGTGTACTGGCGTACCTGCGAGGTCTCCTCCTAGCCTTCCTGCTCGCTGTATATACTCAGTGATCTCGTCGATGTAGAGACCCAAGAGAGTAGGTGAGAGAAGGCAACCTTGTTTCACACCAATGGTGCTAACAAGGCTGTCTGATAGGCCGCCGGGGCAGCGTACCCTGCCTGTGACTCGTGCATACAGAGCATGGATGGCCCATAGCATGTCTGATGGTATCTGTAACTCCTGGAGCCTCCATAGTAGTCTCTCTCGAGGAACCATGTCGAAGGCTTTGCGGAAATCCACAAGGAACAATATGGTCTCTGCTTCCTGGCCTTCGCGCTCACAATCAAGCAACGAAGCACGAAGATGTGGTCTATGGTGGAGAAAGTGCGGCGGAAGCCTGCCTGGCCGGGTGCTCTGATCCCAGCTGCCTCAGCGTGTGTATTGAGCTCTTCCTCTAGTATTGCCCCAGAGATCTTGGCTAGGATATGGCCTATCATAATAGTCCTGTAGTTCCCTGGATCCATCATATCGCCGTACTTATGGATAGGCGTAATAGTATGCATAGTCCACGAGTCCGGTAATCCCTCAACCAAAGCACGGTTGAAGAGATGGGCGATCAGGTGGGGGGGGAGAGAGAGAGAGAGAGAGAGAGAGAGAGAGAGAGAGAGAGAGAGAGAGAGAGAGAGAGAGAGAGAGAGAGAGAGAGAGAGAGAGAGAGAGAGAGAGAGAGAGAGAGAGAGAGAGAGAGAGAGAGAGAGAGAGAGAGAGAGAGAGAGAGAGAGAGAGAGAGAGAGAGAGAGAGAGAGAGAGAGAGAGAGAGAGAGAGAGAGAGAGAAAGAAAGAAAGAAAGAAAGTGTTTTTACGTCTATTAGGAGGCCGAACTCGGCCTATGAGACAAATCGATGTACATGGGTGTATCTTCTGTCAATCAGAAAAGATAAAAGTGCTGAAAAGAAACTGGTTAAGCTGATATAGATCTCCGTAGTATGCATGTGGGGATACCCATGAAAGTGGTGGAGGGTGTATGGAGTGCGATATCTATGATAGTCTATATGCAAAAGGGTAGTACAACAACCATGAGAATGCATCTAAAACGACTAACTAGCTCCATCCTGTGCTAATGGGTGGGATGTAATATGTGATACATAGGTGGAGGTGGAGTCAGGGCCACCCTGATGGCTGCAACGGGATCGGCCATCATCTGGGATCGTCTCTCCTCCATGGCGCGATGGTCACAAGCCTGGATCTCCGCAATCTGGTGTCGGTGAAGTCTCTGGGCCCGATATCCTATAGCACGGGGTCGTCTCCTAGCTCGAGATACCTGAGCCTGCTGAAGAGTCACCCCGCTCGGTATGTGGGCTGAGGGGGGGAGGGCTGCAGCACGTCGTGGAATAAAGAAGTCAGTGAGCTGACTCTGTCTCCCTCCTGTATGGAGTGCTACAGTAGGCTGGAGTAGGGAATCTCTGTGACTCTGTATCTCTAGTAAGAATCGCCCGAACTGTCGCTGGTCTCTAGAGTCCATGATCTCTCGGAGGGTGGGCTGCCCTGCAAACAGAGTCTCGTATCTGCCTCTGATGCCATCATATGCGCTACATCTGCATACAAAGTGCTCCTCATCCTCCATCTCTACTCTGCATACTCTGCATATCCGCTCCTCTCTGGGAATGTCTGCGGCTCTGCCCGTCTCAATCTCGAGTCGGTGTGATGAGACTCTCAGCTGGCCAATCGCTACCCTCAAGCTATGAGGCATGTGAGTATCCATGTAGCGTGGTCGCTGGATGAAACCGTCAGCTAGTATGTCTATGAACTGGTCTCGATAGTGCGATAGTCTCGATCCCATGTGTGCTGTGTGCCATGTCTGACTAATGTAGAGCTGCCAGAGATCCTGTCTGAGCACAACATTCCTCTCACGACGAGAGAGGTGGATGTGAGGTGAGTCTGGGTCATACTGAAAAGGCGGCAATCTGTCCATATCAAGTCCATGACTATCAAACCAGACTCTAACCTGAGTGTACCAAGCTCTCTCATATCCTAACTCTGATATCTGTATAGATGCCTCAAGAGCTCTGTGTGTGAGTCTATCTGTAGGGAGGTCCCTAATCCTCTGAATAAAGCAGATAGTCTGGAATAGTGCCTCTACTGCCATGGGTGGTGCAGCTAGCTCTGCCCTGATGATGTCATGTGGCACCGACTGTTTCCCACGAAATAATCGCGAGATCATACGTACCTGTGGCCTCTCGATCGCACTCCACTGGGTGACTGTGAGACCTGGGGCCCAAACCGTCGCAGCATACATCATAGCTGGTCTGACCAGTGTGTCAAATAGCCAGCCCTTCGTGCGGGGCTCCTGGAAGTGTGCTTGGTGACATCTCCGTTCTAACATGGCTAAAGCTGCATATCCACGTGTGAGTCTATCGGTGGCTGCCTGTCTCATGCTGAAGGGGCCAGGCAAGCTCGTGAATGTGACTCCGAGATAGACATAGGAAGTGACCACCTCAATCTGTCCACCACCAGCTCTGAATCCTGCTCCATTCCTCACCATGGAGGAGGTGTGGAAGATCATGACCTTGGTCTTGCCAAGGTTTACTGTCAAGCCCCTCTGTGTACAAAACTCATCCAAGGCCTCAAGGTGGCGCTGTAATCCCTCGGGTGACTCTGAAATCAAGACAATGTCATCGGCATATAATAAAATGTGGACATGTGTACCTGCGAGGTCTGCACCCTCTCCTCCAGCTCGGAGAATGTAGTCCTCAATCTCGTCAATGTAGAGACCAAATAGAGTGGGAGAGAGTGGGCAGCCTTGCTTAACACCGATGGTGCTAGCAATGGCCTCAGACATACCTCCTGGACACCGTACCCTCCCAGTCACCTGCTCATAGAGTGCATAGATGGCCCAAATCATCCCTGATGGTACTCCCAAGCTCTGGAGGCGTTGGAAGAGCCTCTCGCGCGGCACTGTATCAAAAGCTTTGCGGAAGTCCACAAAGCAGCAATATAGCCTCTTCTTCCGCACCCTTGCCCCATCAATGAGGCAGCGCAGAATGAAGATGTGATCAATAGTAGAGAAAGCTCGTCGAAAACCTGCCTGGCCTCGTGCTCGTAGCCCCTCAGTCTCTGCATATGAACTTAGCTCTGCCTCAAGTATGGCACCGTATAGTTTGGCCATGGTGTGGCCAATCATGATGGTCCTGTAGTTCCCTGGATCCAGGGTGTCGCCAGATTTGTGGATAGGCACAATGGTGTGCCTAGTCCACTCCTCTGGGAAGCCCTCTCCTATAGCCCGGTTGAAGACATGTGCAATCAACGGGGCTATAGTGGAGGCTGCATATATGAGATGCTCGCTCTTCAGTCCTGCGTGGTCTGTCGAACGTCCATGTCGAAGTCGTCGTATGGCCCTCTCAACCATCTTTGCTGTGAAGAGAGAAGAACTAGTAGGGCGAGGCTCAAGTGGCTGGGGAATGGGAGGCTGCCTAGGTACCTCATATAACCTCTGAGCATAATCATGCCATGTGTGTGGGTCTCCAATAGGTGTGGTCGGGCGTGGCTCTCGTAGGCTGCGCCATGCTGCAGCACTGTCCATACTCATAAAGAGATGGTATAGCTCAAGCTCCTGTGCCTCCTCAAAGGCTCGCCTCTTTCGACGTGTGAGAGTCTTCATCTGTCCCTTGGCCTCTCTCTCTGTGATCTCTCCCAATGCTCGCTGAGCTCGTAGTCGGCGGTAAAGATCTCTGCAATCCTCATCATACCAACGATGTTGTGGCATAGTCCCGGGAGGAGGTGTGTGACGAGAATGGATGGTGTGTGGGAAGGAGCTGATGGCTGATGTCTGAAGAACTGATGCTATCTGAGAGGTGAGTAGGGATAGTGGAGTGTCAGGATGAAGTAAGAGAAGACCCTGCTCGACTCGAGCCGCATATATGTGAGCTAGCTCGTGTGTGAAGTGGATGGTGGTGTGTGGGATGCGTAATGCGGGTATGCGTGTAGGGGTGTCTCCCGTGGTGCTATCCATGTCTCCCTGACGTGTATCTGTAGTAGGTCTTGACGGATGATCCTATTCCTCTCCGAACGAGAGAGGGTAATGTGGGGGGAAGAGAGGTCATACTGAAAAGGGGGGAGATCCGTAATGCTCATGCCATGGTCTGCTAACCATCGGTAAGTCTGTGCATACCATACTCTCTCATGCCCTGTCTCTGCCAAATGTCTATAGCTCTCAAATGCAAGCCTGGTGAGTCGGCTAGTGGGGAGCTCTCTGACTCTCAGTATAAAGGTCACCAACTGGAAGAGGGCCTCCACTAGCATCGGTGGTGTGCCAAGCTCAGCTCGTATAATGTCATGTGGAACGGAGGGCTTGCTGCGCAGCAAGCGTGATATCATGGTGATCTTGGCCTCTCAATCTGCGTCCACATCGCCTCTGTGATCCCTGGTGCCCATACTGCTGCTGCGTACATCAATGCGGGTGTCACTAGAGTGTCAAAGAGCCACCCCTTAGTCCGGGGCTCCTGAAAATGTGTCTGAAAGCAGCGTCTCTCCAATCCTGCAAGTGCCGCATAACCTCGCGTCAATCTATCTCTCGCAGCCTGTGCCATGGAGAATACCCCTGTGCTGCCCGAGAAGGTGATACCTAGGTAGACGTAGGAGTCCACTACCTCTATCTGTCCTCCAGCTGCTGTGAAAGAGGCGCGATGGCGTACTGTCCTGGAGGTATGGAAGATCATGACCTTGGTCTTGCCAAGGTTCACTGTGAGTCCTCTCTCCATGCAAAAGGTATCGAGCGCCTGTAAATGTGACTGCAACCCCTCCTGTGACTCTGAGAGCAGCACAATGTCATCAGCATATAATAGGATATGTACTGGCGCACCTCCGATGTCTCCTCCTCTCCCTCCGGCTCGCTGTATATACTCCGTGATCTCGTCGATGTAGAGACCGAAGAGAGTGGGTGAGAGGGGGCAACCTTGTTTCACACCAATGGTGCTAACAAGGCTGTCTGATAGACCGCCGGTGCAGCGTACCCTGCCTGTGACTCGTGCATACAAAGCGTGGATGGCCCATAGCATGTGTGATGGAAGCTGTAACTCCTGGAGCCTCCGTAGTAGTCTCTCTCGAGGGACCATGTCGAAGGCTTTGCGGAAATCCACAAAGCAACAGTATAGTCTCCGCTTCCTCGCCTTCGCGCTCTCAATCAAGCAACGAAGCACGAAGATGTGGTCGATGGTGGAGAAAGTGCGGCGGAAGCCTGCCTGGCTGGGTGATCTGATCCCCGCTGCCTCAGCGTGTGTACTCAGCTCTGCCTCTAGTACTACCCCATAGATCTTGGCCAGGATATGGCCTATCATAATAGTCCTGTAGTTCCCTGGGTCCATCATATCGTCGGACTTATGGATAGGCGTAATGGTATGCATAGTCCATGAGTCGGGTAATCCCTCAACCAAAGCACGGTTGAAGAGATGGGCGATCAAGTGGGAAACTACATCTGCCGCGTATATAAAGTGCTCTCCCTGTAGCCCCGTGTGGTATGCTAAACGGCCATGCTTTAGCCTATGGATGGCCTGTCGTACCATGCCTGCTGTGAAGAGGGTGGATATCACCGGACGCGGTGTGGAAGGAATCGGTAATGGTGGCTGTCCTTGAATGTCATATAACCTCTGGGCGTAGGTGTGTCAAGTCGAAGGATCGGCTATGGGTGTAGGTGGACGTGGCTCACGTAGTGCCCTCCACGCGGTGGCACAATCCCTACTCATGAGAAGGTCGATCAACTCTGCCTCCTGTCGCTCCTCGAAAGCTCGCCGCTTCCGGCGTGTGAGGGCTCGCATCTGTCGTCGTGCCTCCCTCTCTGTGATGGATCCCAAGATACTCTGTGCTCTGAGATGTCGGTATAGTCGCCTACACTCCTCATCGTACCATCTATTCTGGGGTGTATGCCCCAACCGTGTCGGATGTGCAGAGCTGTGGGTGGTGTATGGGAAGCTGAGAGTAGCAGATGTATGGAGGATCGAGGAGAAGTGGGCGGTGAGGGTGTCCAAGGAGGCAGAGGGATCAAGGGAGTAGATGCGCTCTCGAACATGGGAGCTATAGATATGTGCTAGCTCATGTCTAAAGTGAATGGTGGTACGGGCTCGTGGCTGTGTGGTAACGGGGTGGGGTATGCATGGTGAGCCGCGAATGGATAGGGCAAGATATGCGTGATCAGCTCCAATCGGTAAGGGTGGGATAGTGAATGAGGTGATCAGATGTGTCGCATCCGGGGGCCCGATAACATAGTCTACCACACTGCCCCCCTGTGGTGTCGTGGGTGGAATGCAGGTGAGACCGTGCGAGGTGGGCCAGCTCCCCATCCCATTATATATGACGAGACGGTGTGCTTCTCCCATCTGGAGTAAGTGTCGTCCATATAAGGTGGGTGTGGCGGTGTCGGCTCAGGCTCTGAGTGTAGGCATGTCCTCTATGGTACGAAGCATCTTAGGGTCGTCAAAGTCGTAGATATCACACTGGTGGCTCTGAGTGCGGGCATTGAAGTCTCCTACAAGGAAGACTTCACCCATCCCGGTATACTCCATAATCGTGTCACTGAGGCAGTCATATGGCGATGTGGTGTCTGGTCCCTCCCCTCCTGATGGCTTCTCAGGGGAATGTGTGAAGCGTGAACCAATGGGTGCAATATAGCATACGACGAAGTACGCTGCTCTCTCCTCTGATAGCTGCAAGCGTATCCACATGAAACGTGCCTCTAGGTCTCTGGCTACCACCTGTACCCTGTGCTGTAACGACTGTCTATAGAGCACGGCTACTACTCCTGATCCTCGTGTGGTGTGCTGTCTCATCTGACGGCGGTGAGCTGACCCCCACATATAGCCCTCAATCCTCGGTAGGCTCCTCCCCGGGCTCTCGTGTGTCTCTGTCAAGAAGATAATGTCTCTTCCCTCCATCACCTCCTCGAGGCGCCCTGGATGTGTCCATAAAGATCCATTGCAGTTCCACAGAGAGAGAGAGAGAGAGAGAGAGAGAGAGAGAGAGAGAGAGAGAGAGAGAGAGAGAGAGAGAGAGAGAGAGAGAGAGAGAGAGAGAGAGAGAGAGAGAGAGAGAGAGAGAGAGAGACTTTCTAGCGTCTATTAGATGCCAAAATCGGCCTATGAGACAAAACATATACATCAGTATGATCCAATCCACTGTGATCCCAAAAGGAAAATAAAGTGTGAGTACAAAAAACGGGTATAAAAGGAGTGGACACTAACTGGCATCAAGGGTGTGGGGTGCTATGGGTATGCACTCTATATGCTCAATGGGTGTGATACAAATATGATATGCATAGGGAGGGGAGGCTCGGTGGTATCACAACCCTCTAAATGCCTGGAGTGGGTGTAGGATATAATGCATCGGTGGGTAAGGCATCATGGCGATCCTCAAAATGCTCTGAACGTCCAAATCGACAGGGGTGCGCTTCTGACGTCTACGTATCTCCATGTCATGGCGTGCGTGAATCGCCTGAATCTCTCTCTAGTGTGGACGGGCTCTCCGGGGTGGGGGTCTCAGTCATCGACGCTGTCGTCTAAGCTCCTCTGCTCTGTGTAATGTGACACCTCGCATCGAGCTTGGTCCTCGAGTGGCTGTGGGTCTGAAAAAATCTATAATATAAGTCTTAGGGGGGGGGGGCAGGTGTATCTCCATCTGCTGCTGGAGGAGTGATGTACGACGGTGCTTGAGCTCTTCTAGGTTACGACCTAGAGGGCGGTGGTCTTGTGTCCCCAATAGAGAGAGAGAGAGAGAGAGAGAGAGAGAGAGAGAGAGAGAGAGAGAGAGAGAGAGAGAGAGAGAGAGAGAGAGAGAGAGAGAGAGAGAGAGAGAGAGAGAGAGAGAGAGAGAGAGAGAGAGAGAGAGAGAGAGAGAGAGAGAGAGAGAGAGAGAAAGAAAGAAAGAAAGAAAGTCATATTAACGTCTTCTGGAGGCCAAACTTGGCCTATGAGACAAAAACCATGTACAAGTGTAGTAACCCTGTGTAGAAGATAAAATGAAATAAAAAGTATATCGCTACACAAAGCTATATAGGGCTGGAAAAGGCTGGGGAGACGTGGCTCTGACTCTGCAGATAGTGGCCACCTAATACATGGGGGGATCCAAAATGTGAGTAAAACGCCCTAGCTACTCGTGATGGGTGGAGGTGGGTGTAGTATGTGGTACATCGGTGGTGGTCTGAGTGCCTCTTGAAGGAAGACAACCCAGGGGGTGGTGGTACGCCTATGTTCCATCATGTGGTCGTAGGCAATCCTGATGCGTGAGATATCCTCCTGATATAGTCGTGGTCGACGATATCAGCCCATGCGTGGTCGGTGCCGTGCTCTCTGTGCTGCTGCCTGGTGTAGCGTGAGCCCTATAGATGGACCTCTTTGATGTAGCTCAACTCGCTGAAAGAACTGCGTAATGGTCTGCTGGGTACTCACCCGTGGCTGATGTATGGGCTGTAGTGACCGCTCTCGCCTCTCGTATGCTGCTGTGAGAAAGCGTCCCAAGCGTCTCTGGTCTCCCATAGTCATGCACAGCTTGAATGACTCCTCGACCTGAAACTGTGCTCGTAGGTCTAAGTATGTTGGACATCTGATAACAAAATGCTCCTCACTCTCTACCTCTGTCTGGCATACTCGGCACCATCTCTCCTCACGGAGGACTCCCTTGGACCGACCCCTCTCAATCTCGAGCTGATGTGATGAAACCCGGAGCTGCCCAATGACGACTCGTAGGTGGTGGGGAAGGTAAGTCTGCATGTATCTCGGGATCTCGATGAAGCCCGTGCCCGATATATGTAGAAAATGCTCGCGGTAGTAGAGCATTTTCGGTGGCAATGTACCCCTAGGGCTCACCCATGTCCTTTGTATGTATGTATGCCATATCTCCTGACGAATGATCCTATTCCTCTCTTGATGAGAGAGCGAGTAGGTGGGTGCATGAGAGTTGTACTGTAGTGGTGGTAGCCTGTCTATGTCAAAGCCATGGTGGGCAAGCCAGTCTCGTGTCTGTGCATACCATGAGGAGGTGTCGCCTGCTAATGCCATATCACGTGATGCCTCGAAAGCACGATAAGCAATGCGCTCTGTACCCATGCTCCGAAGTCTGTGTAATAGGCATACTGTCAGGAATAGTGCCTCAACTAGCATCGGTGGTGCAGCGAGCTCTGCTCTAATGATATCATGTGGTACTGAAGGCTTGCTGCGGATAAGTCTGGCAATCATGAGGATCTGTGGCCTCTCTAATGCTGTCCATACTGATGTAGCTAATCCTGGTCCCCATATGGCTGCCCCATACATGAGCGCTGGCTTAACCAAAGTGTCAAAGAGCCACCCCTTTGTGCGGGGCTCCTGAAAATATGCCTGGTGGCACTGTCTCTCCATCAAAGCTAGTGCTGCGTACCCACGTGTGATGCGGTCACGGGCTGCCTGAGCCATAGAGAAGACCCCTGATGCTGCTGTAAATGTCACCCCCAAGTAAACATATGATCCGACCACCTCGATCGGTCCACCTGTTGCTGTGAACAAACTATGTCTGCGTACCTGAGCTGATGTATGAAAGATCAAGACCTTGGTTTTACCAAGGTTCACAGATAACCCTCTGTGTCTGCAAAAGTCATCTAGGCCGTGTAGATGATGCTGTAGACCTTCTGCAGACTCTGAAACCAATACAATATCATCAGCGTATAAAAGAATATGGACAGTGGACCCGTGTACCTCAATGCCATCTCCCCCCTGCTGCTTTATGAAGTCCACTATCTCATCAATGTAGAGACCAAAGAGGGTGGGTGAGAGAGGGCATCCTTGCTTCACCCCGATAGTGCTAGCAAGTGGATGAGATAAGCCCCCTGGACATCTGACTCTACCAGATACTCTCTCGTATAAGGCGTAGATGCCCCATATCATCTCCTCCGGAGCTTCGATGTCAAATAGTCGTCTGAAGAGTCGATCCCTGGGAACAGTGTCAAATGCTTTGCGGAAGTCCACAAAGCAACAATATAATCTCCTCTTCCTCACCCTTGCCTGGTCGATCAGGCATCTCAGAGTGAAGATGTGGTCAATGGTAGAGTAATCTCGTCTGAAACCTGCCTGTCCTGGAGCCCTGTTCCCCTTCTCTCAACGAGAGTACTCAACTCTGTCTCTAGTACCGCCCCATATAACTTGGCCAATATAGGGCCAATCATGATCGTCGGGTATGTAGCTGGATCCATAGTATCACCTGACTTATGAATGGGCACTATGGTGTGCTCAATCCATGAGTCTGGGAACCCTTCAACCAATGCACGGTTGAAGGGATGGGCAATGAGCGGTACGAGAGTCGTGCCTCCATAGATGAGGTGCTCTGCCTGTAAACCGAAATGATCATGGGCCCTGCCATGCTGCAGCCGGGCAATAGCGCGTCCCACCATAGTGGGTGTGAAGAAGTCAGAGGTAGTAGGACGTGGGCTCTGCGGTCTGGGAATGGGAGGCTGGTCTTGGATCTCGTATAGGCTCCGTGCATAGCTATGCCAAGTGCTCAGGTCTCGGATAGGTGTCTGCTGTCTCCTCTCTCTCAAATGTCGCCATGCCACTACACTGTCTCGACTCATTTGCAAATGGTAAATATCCTAATACTATCTCTCCTCCCAATCTCGCCGTTTGCGGCGAGTAAGGCTTTGCATGCGACACTGTGCGTGTGTGTGTGTGTAATATCTCCTCTATGCTCTAAAATCCGTAGGTGCTTCCGCAGCTCACGACAGTCTGCATCATACCAACGGTTCTGGGGCATGGATCCTGTGCGTGGAGGGTGCATATGTGTGCGGTGTGCGAAGCTGCGGAGAGCTGAGTCCTGTAGGATGGAGGTGATAAATGATGTAAGTGTGTCCAAAGGTGAGAATGGATCGAGGGAGAGTAGGCGGGTGTGTAAATGGTGTGCATAAACGTGTGAGAGCTCGTGTGTGAAATGTATCGTGGTATGTATCTCAGTGGGTTAGGGAGGGTCTAATGGAATCGGAGATGAGAGAGTGAATGTAATAAATGTGTGGTAAGCACCGAGTGGGCGTCGTCCAATACTAAGTGAAGGGATGAGTGAAGCTCCAGAGGTAGTACCCAAAATGTAGTCGACTGTGCTCTCACCTCCCCCGTGAGGGAAGCAAGTAAATCCGCCTGAACCTGGCCACCGATTCATCCCGTTATATATAATGAGATGATGTCGACTGCCTAGCTCGAGTAGATGTCTGCCATAGCCGGTGGTGTCCTGACCCGTATCTGTCGATACTCTGCTGGTGCTAATCTCAACTGGGTCTCTGGCCCTCATGAGATGCGGGTGATCCATGTCATATGCCTCGCACTGATGCGACTGAGTGCGGCCACTGAAGTCCCCCATAAGGAAGACTTCACCAAGTGTGCTGTAATGTAGTATCTCATCTCAAAGCGCTGTGTATGGTGAGTCTCTATCTCGGATCGGTCCCCCGAGATCCTGTCCTGCGTATCGAGATCCGCCTGGTGGGAAGTAGCATATAGCAATGTAAATCGAGCTCCCCTGTGCTATCTCTATGCGAACCCACATGTATCGTGCCTCCTCATCTCTACCTATAATATGGATCCGGCTCTGTATCTCCTGTCGAAATATGATGGCCACTCCTCCCGATCCTTGCGCTCTACTCTGTCTCGTCGTAGTCCTGAATGCAGATTCCCAATGAAAACCTGCAATGCGTGGTAGACCTCTCCCTGGGCTCTCGTGTGTCTTTGTGATGCACACAAAGTCATGTGATGCGAGGATCTCCTCGACTCTGTCTGGTCGCGTCCAGAGTGCCCCGTTGAAGTTCCACACTTCTCCTCTGAGTGGTGTCTCCTGGTGTAGTGATGTCTCATAGGCCGCATGGCCCTATTTGATAGGGCGTCCATCTATGAAGACCTTACCATCACGGTAAAAGGCCTTTCTCCCCTCTCGACGTGCCTGGAGTATCTGTGGTATGCAAGAGCGTCGGTGTGCCACCTGCATACGCGTGAGGTCCTCGTCCACGTAGAGGGTGCCGCCGGGTAGTCCATGTAGTACCGATCGACGTCTAAAAAAGGCGGTCCGTGCCTCCTCGGAACTCATCTTGAGGATGAGTGCTCGCAAAAGTGATGTATCCCTCCCAACCCTCCATGCGTCTGTGTAAGGCATGCTCTCGTACCCAAGTCGATGGCAAATGTCAGTGGCGTCTGCCTCCGGTGATACCCCTTCGGGTAGGCCTCTAATCCGAATGTGAAGTCTTCGAGTGTGTCGAAGCCTCTCCTCCTCAACTGTATCCTTGACTCGTGTGAGCTCTTCTTTCTGCACGTCTTCCCTAACTTCCTTCTTAACCCTTTTGTGTACTACTTCCACCCATGACTCTCGAGTAGATTCTACCTCCGTTTTGATTTCCTTCTTTATTTCTTCCTTGAGTATCTCCACGTTGGAGATCTCCCCCTCTTCTTTCATGTGCTCATAAGCTGTCCTCCAATGGTCTCTTTCTTCTGTGAGAGCCTTCACTTGTTCTTCCAGTCCTTTGACTTTATTCATTACTTGTTCTTCGAGTCCTTTGAACTTTTCCATCATCTTTCGTATCTCCATATTGAGGTTGCGGTCTGCTTCCTTTTTGGCCTCTTTGAGAGCTTTAGCGATAAGGTCGTCCACTTCGTTTCGGTCCATGGGAGCCATTTCAAGGTTTAGGATTAGGATTAGGGCTCGGGGGAGAGAGAGAGAGAGAGAGAGAGAGAGAGAGAGAGAGAGAGAGAGAGAGAGAGAGAGAGAGAGAGAGAGAGAGAGAGAGAGAGAGAGAGAGAGAGAGAGAGAGAGAGAGAGAGAGAGAGAGAGAGAGAGAGAGAGAGAGAGAGAGAGAGAGAGAGAGAGAGAGAGAGAGAGAGAGAGAGAGAAAGAAAGACTTTTTAACGTCTATTAGAGGCCAAAATCGGCCTATGAGACAAAACACATACATCAGAATGATCCAATCCACTGTGATCCCAAAACGAAAATAAAGTGTGAGTACCGCAAACGGGTATAAAAGGAGTGGATAGTAACTGGCATCAGGGGTGTGGGGTGCTATGGGTATGCACTCTATATGCTCAATGGATGAGATACAAATATGATATGCATAGGGAGGGGAGGCTCGATGGTATCACAACCCACTAAATGCCTGGAGTGCGTGTAGGATATAATGCATCGGTGGGTAAGGCATCATGGCGGTCCTCAAAATGCTCTGAACGTCCAAATCGATAGGGGTGCGCTGCTGACGTCTCCGTATCTCCATATCATGGCGTGCGTGAATTGCCTGAATCTCTCTCTTATGTGGACTAGCTCTCCGGACAAGGGGTCTCGGTCGTCGATGTTGTCGTCTAATGTGACACCCCGCATCGAGCTCGGTCCTCGAGTGGATGTGGGTCTGAAAAAATCTGTAATATAAGTCTGAGGGGGAGGCCCGAGGGGCCAGGTGTATCTCCATCTTCTGCTGGAGGAGTGATGCACGGCGGTGCTTGAGCTCTGCTAGGAAACGACCTAGAGGGCGTTGGTCGTCTGTCCCCAAATAAAGCCCTGATCTCTCTAGGCCCCCTGAAGAGCTGTGGGTAGCGGTCTCTGATGTCCTCATATGCTTAGCATCTACATGTGTAGTGCTCCTCGTCCTCCACCTCCTCTATACATATCCTGCATAATCGCTCATCCCTCGGGGTATGTGTGGCTCGCCCAATCTCAATCTCGAGCTGGTGTGATTATACTCTGAGCTTCCCAATGGCCACTCTCTCAGCTGGTGCCATATATGTATCCATGTATCGTGGTCTCTGAATAAAACCATCCGCTGTCACAGTCAGGAAGTGCTCTCTGTAGTGTTGCCTCTTTGTGGGAAGAGGCTGCCGTGGTGCTATCCATGTCTCCTTGACGTGTATCTGTAGTAGGTCCTGACGGATGATCCTATTCCTCTCCGAACGAGAGAGGGTAATGTGGGGGGAAGAGAGGTCATACTGAAAAGGGGGGAGATCCGTAATGCTCATGCCATGGTCTGCTAACCATCGGTAAGTTTGTGCATACCATACTCTCTCATGCCCTATCTCTTCCAAATGTCTAGAGCTCTCAAATGCAAGCCTGGTGAGTCGGCTGGTGGGGAGCTCTCTGACTCTCAGAATAAAGGTCACCAACTAGAAGAGGGCCTCCACTAGCATTGGTGGTGTGACAAGCTCAGCTCGTATAATGTCATGTGGAACGGAGGGCTTGCTGCGCAGCAAGCGTGAGATCATGGTGATCTGGGGCCTCTCCATACGCGTCCACATCGCCTCTGTGATCCCTTATCCCTCGTGCCCATACCGCTGCTGCGTACATCAATGCGGGTGTTACTAGTGTCAAAGAGCCACCCCTTAGTCCGGGGCTCCTGAAAATGTGTCTGAAAGCAGCGTCTCTCCAATCCTGCAAGTGCCGCATAGCCTCGCGTCAATCTATCTCTCGCAGCCTGTGCCATGGAGAATACCCCTGTGCTGCCCGAGAAGGTGATACCTAGGTAGACGTAGGAGTCCACTACCTATATCTGTCCTCCAGCCTCTGTGAAAGAGGCGCGATGGCGTACTTTCCTGGAGGTATGGAAGATCATGACCTTGGTCTTGCCAAGGTTCACTGTGAGTCCTCTCTTCATGCAAAAGGTATCGAGCGCTTGTAAATGTGACTGCAACCCCTCCTGTGACTCTGAAAGCAGGACAATGTCATCAGCATATAATAGGATGTGTACTTGCGTACCTCGAAGGTCTCCTCCTCGCCCTCCTGCTCGCTGTATATACTCCGTGATCTCGTCCATGTAGAGACCGAAGAGAGTGGGTGAGAGAGGGCAACCTTGTTTCACACCAATGGTGCTAGCAAGGCTGTCTGATAGACTGCCGGGGCAGCGTACCATGCCTGTGACTCGTGCATACAAAGCGTGGATGGCCCATAGCATGTCTGATGGAAGCTGTAACTCCTGGAGCCTCCGTAGTAGTCTCTTCGAGGGACCATGTCGAAGGCTTTGCGGAAATCCACAAAGCAACAGTATAGTCTCTGCTTCCTCACCTTCGTGCTCTCAATCAAGCAACGAAGCACGAAGATGTGGTCGATGGTGGAGAAAGTGCGGTGGAAGCCTGCCTGGCCGGGTGCTCTGATCCCCGCTGCCTCAGCGTGTGTACTGAGCTCTGCCTCTAGTATTGCCCCATAGATCTTGGCCAGGATATGGCCTATCATAGTAGTCCTGTAGTTCCTTGGGTCCATCATATCGCCGGACTTATGGATAGGCGTAATGGTATGCATAGTCCATGAGTCGGGTAATGCCTCAACCAAAGCACCGTTGAAGAGATGGGCGATCAAGTGGGAAACTACATCTGCTGCGTATATAAAGTGCTCTCCCTGTAGCCCCGTGTGGTCTGCTGAAGGGCCATGCTGTAGCCTATGGATGGCCTGTCGCACCATGCCTGCCGTGAAGAGGGTGGATATCACCGGAGTCGGTGTGGAAGGAATCGGAATGGTGGCTGTCCTTGGACGTTATATAACCTTTGCGCGTAGGTGTGCCAAGTCGGAGGATCTGCTATGGGTGTAGGTGAGCCGCGCGGTATCCAAGTAATGTGCACAAGCGACGCCCGTCCTTTTCTGGTGATCCGTCTGTCTCTGTGAGGCCGGAGACGCGAACATTGAGCCTGCGAGCCTGTCGCATCCGCTCCTCCTCAATGGTGGTATGCACTATGTGGATCTCCTCATGGTGGTTGTTCTTCTTTGCCTCCTGTCGAAGGTTCTTTTTTACAACCTCGACCCATCCATCTTTCTTAGTCTCAAGCTCGCTCTGCACCACCTCCATACACTCTTTCTTGATAGTCACCCGAATGTCCTCTAGCTGTGGAGCGATCTCCCCCTCCTCGTGCATGCTGTCCAGTTTCGTTTTCATATCAGTAAGCTCAGTGTGCAACTCCTCCAGATCCTGTGAGTGCTGCTTGCGGGTAGCAAGAAGCTCTTCCCGAAGGGATTCGTTTTCCTTCTCCAAGGTTTCCACCTTGGCTTCGAGGGCGACAACTCTACGGGTATCCCCGTTCAGTGCAGAATCTCCTTCTTTCTTGTGTTTTCCTATCAGCTCTCTGAGGGCATGCTCTAAGGTGGCCAGCTGTTCCTCCAGCTTAGGAGCCATGAGAGAGAGAGAGAGAGAGAGAGAGAGAGAGAGAGAGAGAGAGAGAGAGAGAGAGAGAGAGAGAGAGAGAGAGAGAGAGAGAGAGAGAGAGAGAGAGAGAGAGAGAGAGAGAGAGAGACTTTTTAACGTCTATTAGAGGCCAAAATCGGCCTATGAGACAAAACATATACATCAGTATGATCCAATCCACTGTGGTCCCAAAGGAAAATAAAATGTGAGTACAAAAAACAGGTATAAAAGGAGTGGACAATAACTGGCATCAAGGGTGTGGGGTGCTATGGGTATGCACTCTATATGCTCAATGGATGTGATACAAATATGATATGCATAGGGATGGGAGGCTCGATGGTATCACAACCCTCTAAATGCCTGGAGTGGGTGTAGAATATAATGCATCGGTGGGTAAGGCATCATGGCGATCCTCACAATGCTCTGAATGTCCAGATCTATAGGGGTGCGTTGTTGATGTCTCCGTATCTCCATGTCATGGCGTGCATGAATCGCCTGAATCTCTCTTTGGTGTGGATGGACTCTCCGGAGTGGGGGTCTCGGTCGTCGACGCTGTCGTCTAAGCTCCTCTGCTCTGTGTAATGTGACACCCCGCATCGAGCTTGGTCCTCGAGTGGCTATGGGTCTGAAAAAATCTGTAATATGAGTCTGAGGGATGGGAGCCAGGTGTATCTCCATCTGCTGCTTGAGGAGTGATGTACGACAATGCTTGAGCTCTACTAGGAAACGACCTAGAGGGCGCTGGTCCTCTGTCCCCAATAAAGCCCTGATCTCTCTGCCCCCCCTGAAGAGCTGTGGGTAGCGGTCTCTGATGTCCTCATATGCGTGGCATCTACATGTGTAGTGCTCCTCGTCCTCCACCTCCTCTCTACATATCCTCTCATCCCTCAGGGTATGTGTGGCTCGCCCAACCTCAATCTCAAGCTCGTGTGATGATACTCTGAGCTGCCCAATGGCCACTCTCTCAGCTGGTGCCATGTATGTATCCATGTATCGTGGTCTCTGAATGAAACCATCCGCTGTCATAGTTAGGAAGTGCTCTCTGTAGTGTTGCCTCTTTGTGGGAAGAGGCTCCTGTGGTGCTATCCATGTCTCCCTGACGTGTATCTGTAGTAGATCGTGACGGATGATCCTATTCCTCTCCGAACGAGAGAGGGTAATGTGGGGGGAAGAGAGGTCATACTGAAAGGGGGGGAGATCGGTAATGCTCATGCCATGGTCTGCTAACCATCGGTAAGTCTGTGCATACCATACTCTCTCATGCCCTGTCTCTGCTAAAAGTTTGGAGCTCTCAAATGCAAGCCTGGTGAGTCGGTTGGTGGGGAGCTCTTTGATCCTCAGAATAAAGGTCACCAACTGGAAGAGGGCCTCCACTAGCATCGGTGGTGTGCCAAGCTCAGCTCGTATAATGTCTTGTGGAACGGAGGGCTTGCTGCGCAGCAAGCGTGAGATCATGATGACCTGGGGCCTCTCAATCTGCGTCCACTTCGCCTCCGTGATCCCAGGTGCCCAAACTGCTGCTGCATACATCAATGCGGGTGTCACTAGAGTATCAGAGAGCCACCCCTTGGTCCGGGGCTCCTAAAAATGTGTCTGAAAGAAAGGTCTCTCCAATCCTGCAAGTGCCACATAGCCTCGCGTCAATCTATCTCTCGTTGCCTGTGCCATGGAGAATACCCCTGTGCTGCTTGAGAAGGTGACACCTAGGTAGACGTAGGAGTCCACTACCTCTATCTGTCCTCCAGCTCCAGTGAAAGAGGCGCGATGGCGTACTGTCCTGGAGGTATGGAAAATCATGACCTTGGTCTTGCCAAGGTTCACTGTGAGTCCTCTCTCCGTGCAGAAGGTATCGAGTGCCTGTAGATGTGACTGCAACCCCTCTTGTGACTCTAAGAGCAAGACAATGTCATCAGCATATAATAGGATGTGTACTGGCGTACCTGCGAGGTCTCCTCCTAGCCTTCCTGCTCGCTGTATATACTCAGTGATCTCGTCGATGTAGAGACCCAAGAGAGTAGGTGAGAGAAGGCAACCTTGTTTCACACCAATGGTGCTAACAAGGCTGTCTGATAGGCCGCCGGGGCAGCGTACCCTGCCTGTGACTCGTGCATACAGAGCATGGATGGCCCATAGCATGTCTGATGGTATCTGTAACTCCTGGAGCCTCCATAGTAGTCTCTCTCGAGGAACCATGTCGAAGGCTTTGCGGAAATCCACAAGGAACAATATGGTCTCTGCTTCCTGGCCTTCGCGCTCACAATCAAGCAACGAAGCACGAAGATGTGGTCTATGGTGGAGAAAGTGCGGCGGAAGCCTGCCTGGCCGGGTGCTCTGATCCCAGCTGCCTCAGCGTGTGTATTGAGCTCTTCCTCTAGTATTGCCCCAGAGATCTTGGCTAGGATATGGCCTATCATAATAGTCCTGTAGTTCCCTGGATCCATCATATCGCCGTACTTATGGATAGGCGTAATAGTATGCATAGTCCACGAGTCCGGTAATCCCTCAACCAAAGCACGGTTGAAGAGATGGGCGATCAGGTGGGGGGAGAGAGAGAGAGAGAGAGAGAGAGAGAGAGAGAGAGAGAGAGAGAGAGAGAGAGAGAGAGAGAGAGAGAGAGAGAGAGAGAGAGAGAGAGAGAGAGAGAGAGAGAGAGAGAGAGAGAGAGAGAGAGAGAGAGAGAGAGAGAAAGAAAGTGTTTTTACGTCTATTAGGAGGCCGAACTCGGCCTATGAGACAAATCGATGTACATGGGTGTATCTTCTGTCAATCAGAAAAGATAAAAGTGCTGAAAAGAAACTGGTTAAGCTGATATAGATCTCCGTAGTATGCATGTGGGGATACCCATGAAAGTGGTGGGGGGTGTATGGAGTGCGATATCTATGATAGTCTATATGCAAAAGGGTAGTACAACAACCATGAGAATGCATCTAAAACGACTAACTAGCTCCATCCTGTGCTAATGGGTGGGATGTAATATGTGATACATAGGTGGAGGTGGAGTCAGGGCCACCCTGATGGCTGCAACGGGATCGACCATCATCTGGGATCGTCTCTCCTCCATGGCGCGATGGTCACAAGCCTGGATCTCCGCAATCTGGTGTCGGTGAAGTCTCTGGGCCCGATATCCTATAGCACGGGGTCGTCTCCTAGCTCGAGATACCTGAGCCTGCTGAAGAGTCACCCCGCTCGGTATGTGGGCTGAGGGGGGGAGGGCTGCAGCACGTCGTGGAATAAAGAAGTCAGTGAGCTGACTCTGTCTCCCTCCTGTATGGAGTGCTACAGTAGGCTGGAGTAGGGAATCTCTGTGACTCTGTATCTCTAGTAAGAATCGCCCGAACTGTCGCTGGTCTCTAGAGTCCATGATCTCTCGGAGGGTGGGCTGCCCTGCAAACAGAGTCTCGTATCTGCCTCTGATGCCATCATATGCGCTACATCTGCATACAAAGTGCTCCTCATCCTCCATCTCTACTCTGCATACTCTGCATATCCGCTCCTCTCTGGGAATGTCTGCGGCTCTGCCCGTCTCAATCTCGAGTCGGTGTGATGAGACTCTCAGCTGGCCAATCGCTACCCTCAAGCTATGAGGCATGTGAGTATCCATGTAGCGTGGTCGCTGGATGAAACCGTCAGCTAGTATGTCTATGAACTGGTCTCGATAGTGCGATAGTCTCGATCCCATGTGTGCTGTGTGCCATGTCTGACTAATGTAGAGCTGCCAGAGATCCTGTCTGAGCACAACATTCCTCTCACGACGAGAGAGGTGGATGTGAGGTGAGTCTGGGTCATACTGAAAAGGCGGCAATCTGTCCATATCAAGTCCATGACTATCAAACCAGACTCTAACCTGAGTATACCAAGCTCTCTCATATCCTAACTCTGATATCTGTATAGATGCCTCAAGAGCTCTGTGTGTGAGTCTATCTGTAGGGAGGTCCCTAATCCTCTGAATAAAGCAGATAGTCTGGAATAGTGCCTCTACTGCCATGGGTGGTGCAGCTAGCTCTGCCCTGATGATGTCATGTGGCACCGACTGTTTCCCACGAAATAATCGCGAGATCATACGTACCTGTGGCCTCTCGATCGCACTCCACTGGGTGACTGTGAGACCTGGGGCCCAAACCGTCGCAGCATACATCATAGCTGGTCTGACCAGTGTGTCAAATAGCCAGCCCTTCGTGCGGGGCTCCTGGAAGTGTGCTTGGTGACATCTCCGTTCTAACATGGCTAAAGCTGCATATCCACGTGTGAGTCTATCGGTGGCTGCCTGTCTCATGCTGAAGGGGCCAGGCAAGCTCGTGAATGTGACTCCGAGATAGACATAGGAAGTGACCACCTCAATCTGTCCACCACCAGCTCTGAATCCTGCTCCATTCCTCACCATGGAGGAGGTGTGGAAGATCATGACCTTGGTCTTGCCAAGGTTTACTGTCAAGCCCCTCTGTGTACAAAACTCATCCAAGGCCTCAAGGTGGCGCTGTAATCCCTCGGGTGACTCTGAAATCAAGACAATGTCATCGGCATATAATAAAATGTGGACATGTGTACCTGCGAGGTCTGCACCCTCTCCTCCAGCTCGGAGAATGTAGTCCTCAATCTCGTCAATGTAGAGACCAAATAGAGTGGGAGAGAGTGGGCAGCCTTGCTTAACACCGATGGTGCTAGCAATGGCCTCAGACATACCTCCTGGACACCGTACCCTCCCAGTCACCTGCTCATAGAGTGCATAGATGGCCCAAATCATCCCTGATGGTACTCCCAAGCTCTGGAGGCGTTGGAAGAGCCTCTCGCGCGGCACTGTATCAAAAGCTTTGCGGAAGTCCACAAAGCAGCAATATAGCCTCTTCTTCCGCACCCTTGCCCCATCAATGAGGCAGCGCAGAATGAAGATGTGATCAATAGTAGAGAAAGCTCGTCGAAAACTTGCCTGGCCTCGTGCTCGTAGCCCCTCAGTCTCTGCATATGAACTGAGCTCTGCCTCAAGTATGGCACCGTATAGTTTGGCCATGGTGTGGCCAATCATGATGGTCCTGTAGTTCCCTGGATCCAGGGTGTCGCCAGATTTGTGGATAGGCACAATGGTGTGCCTAGTCCACTCCTCTGGGAAGCCCTCTCCTATAGCCCGGTTGAAGACATGTGCAATCAACGGGGCTATAGTGGAGGCTGCATATATGAGATGCTCGCTCTTCAGTCCTGCGTGGTCTGTCGAACGTCCATGTCGAAGTCGTCGTATGGCCCTCTCAACCATCTTTGCTGTGAAGAGAGAAGAACTAGTAGGGCGAGGCTCAAGTGGCTGGGGAATGGGAGGCTGCCTAGGTACCTCATATAACCTCTGAGCATAATCATGCCATGTGTGTGGGTCTCCAATAGGTGTGGTCAGGCGTGGCTCTCGTAGGCTGCGCCATGCTGCAGCACTGTCCATACTCATAAAGAGATGGTATAGCTCAAGCTCCTGTGCCTCCTCAAAGGCTCGCCTCTTTCGACGTGTGAGAGTCTTCATCTGTCCCTTGGCCTCTCTCTCTGTGATCTCTCCCAATGCTCGCTGAGCTCGTAGTCGGCGGTAAAGATCTCTGCAATCCTCATCATACCAACGATGTTGTGGCATAGTCCCGGGAGGAGGTGTGTGACGAGAATGGATGGTGTGTGGGAAGGAGCTGATGGCTGATGTCTGAAGAACTGATGCTATCTGAGAGGTGAGTAGGGATAGTGGAGTGTCAGGATGAAGTAAGAGAAGACCCTGCTCGACTCGAGCCGCATATATGTGAGCTAGCTCGTGTGTGAAGTGGATGGTGGTGTGTGGGATGCGTGCTGCGGGTATGCGTGTAGGGGCAAGGTCGGGTTAGGTTTTTTGGGGCAAGGTCGGGTTTGGGGTTAGGGTTAGGAATAGGTTTTTTGGAGCAAGGTCGGGTTAGGGTTTCGAGGGATTAGGGTTAGGGTTTCGGTTTAGAGAGAGAGAGAGAGAGAGAGAGAGAGAGAGAGAGAGAGAGAGAGAGAGAGAGAGAGAGAGAGAGAGAGAGAGAGAGAGAGAGAGAGGGGGTTCGGGTTAGGGTTAGGTCTAGGGTTAGGGTTTGAAGTTTAGGGTTAGGGTTTGAAGTTTAGGGTTAGGGTTAGGGTTTAGGGTTAAGTTTAGGCTTCCGACTAAGGATTCCTATCATTTCGGGTCTCCTGCAGGCGACGGGATGCTTCAAGCTGACGGCGCGGTGTGTGACGGGAAGGGGTGGCGCACAGGTGGCGAGCAAGCGCGGGTAGGTTTCCGGGCAGTTGCGAGCAGGCGCAGGTAGGGTAGCGGGCAGTGGCGGGCAGGTGTAGGTAGGGTTACGGGCAGGACGAGGGCTGAGGGGGATGTCTGCTGCAGGCGACGAGCTGATGGAGAGAGAGAGAGAGAGAGAGAGAGAGAGAGAGAGAGAGAGAGAGAGAGAGAGAGAGAGAGAGAGAGAGAGAGAGAGAGAGAGAGAGAGAGAGAGAGAGAGAGAGAGAGAGAGAGAGAGAGAGAGAGAGAGAGAGAGAGAGAGAGAGAGAGAGAGAGAGAGAGAGAGAGAGAGAGAGAGAGAGAGAGAGAGAAAGAAAGAAAGAAAGTCATATTAACGTCTTCTGGAGGCCAAACTTGGCCTATGAGACAAAAACCATGTACAAGTGTAGTAACCGTGTGTAGAAGATAAAGTGAAATAAAAAAGTATATCGCTACACAAAGCTATATAGGGCTGGAAAAGGCTGGGGAGATGTGGCTCTAACTCTGCAGATAGCGGCCACCTAATACATGGGGGATCCCAAAATGTGAGTAAAACGCCCTAGCTACTGGTGATGGGTGGAGGTGGGTGTAGTAGAGAGAGAGAGAGAGAGAGAGAGAGAGAGAGAGAGAGAGAGAGAGAGAGAGAGAGAGAGAGAGAGAGAGAGAGAGAGAGAGAGAGAGAGAGAGAGAGAGAGAGAGAGAGAGAGAGAGAGAGAGAGAGAGAGAGAGAGAGAGAGAGAGAGAGAGAGAGAGAGAGAGAGAGAGAGAGAGAGAGAGAGAGAGAGAGAGAGAGAGAGAGAGAGAGAGAGAGAAGAAAGAAAGAGAGACTTTTTAACGTCTATTAGAGGCCAAAATCGGCCTATGAGACAAAACATATACATCAGTATGATCCAATCCACTGTGATCCAAAACGAAAATAAAGTGTGAGTACTACAAACGGGTATAAAAGGAGGGATAGTAGCTGGCATCAAGGGTGTGGGGTGCTATAGGTATGCACTCTATATGCTCAATGGGTGAGATACAAACATGATATGCATAGGGAGGGGAGGCTCGATGGTGTCACAACCCCCTAAATGCCTGGAGTGGGTGTAGGATATAATGCATCGGTGGGTAAGGAATCATGGCGATCCTCAAAATGCTCTGGGCGTCCAAATCGATAGGGGTGCGCTGTTGACGTCTCTGTATCTCCATGTCATGGCGTGCGTGGATCGCCTGAATCTCTCTCTGATGTGGACGAGCTCTCCGGACAAGTGGTCTCGGTCGTCGACGCTGTCGTCTAAGCTCCTCTGCTCTGTGTAATGTGACACCCCGCATCGCGCTGGGCCCTCGAGTGTATGTGGGTCTGAAAAAATCTGTAATATGAGTCTGAGGGGGGGGGGGGCCAGGTGTATCTCCATATGCTGCTGGAGGAGTGATGCGCGGTGGTGCTGGAGCTCTACTAGGAAACGACCTAGAGGGCGCTGGTCCTCTGTCCCCAATAAAGCCCTGATCTCTCTAGGCCCCCTGAAGAGCTGTGGGTAGCGGTCTCTGATGTCCTCATATGCCTGGCATCTACATGTGTAGTGCTCCTCGTCCTCCACCTCCTCTCTACATATCCTCCATAATCGCTCATCCCTGGGGGTATGTGTGGCTCGCCCAATCTCAATCTCGAGCTGGTGTGATGATACTCTGAGCTTCCCAATGGCCACTCTCTCAGCTTGTGCCATATATGTATCCATGTATCGTGGTCTCTGAATGAAACCATCCACTGTCACAGTTAGGAAGTGCTCTCTGTAGTGTTGCCTCTTTGTGGGAAGAGGCTCCCGTGGTGCTATCCATGTCTCCCTGACGTGTATCTGTAGTAGGTCTTGACGGATGATCCTATTCCTCTCCGAACGAGAGAGGGTAATGTGGGGGGAAGAGAGGTCATACTGAAAAGGGGGGAGATCCGTAATGGGGTTAGGGTTAGGGTTAGGTTTTTTGGAGCAAGGTCGGGTTAGGGTTTCGAGGGATTAGGGTTAGGGTTTCGGTTTAGGGTTAGGGTTAGGTTAGGTTAAGGGTTTGGGCTAGTTTCGGGCTAGCGTTAGGGTTAGGCATGGGGTGGTCACGCTGATGGGGGAGGGTATGTCTTCGGCCCATACTCCAAGCGGGCGGGGCGCTGTCTGAGGCGGACGAACAGGGGCTGAGCGATGTAGATCTCGGAGTCGTGGGGGGGGGGGGGTGGGGCTGAGCGGGCTTGGTTGAGCGGGCAGGGGCGAGTGAGCAAAGCGGGAGAGAGATCCGACGCTGAGCAGGAGGGGCTGAGGGGCGCTGAGCAGGAGGGGCTGAGGGGCGCTGAGCAGGAGGGGCGCTGAGCAGGAGGGGCGCTGAGCAGGAGGGGCTGAGGGGCGCTGAGCAGGAGAGAGAGAGAGAGAGAGAGAGAGAGAGAGAGAGAGAGAGAGAGAGAGAGAGAGAGAGAGAGAGAGAGAGAGAGAGAGAGAGAGAGAGAGAGAGAGAGAGAGAGAGAGAGAGAGAGAGAGAGAGAGAGAGAGAGAGAGAGAGAGAGAGAGAGAGAGAGAGAGAGAGAGAGAGAGAGAGAGGGTTGGGGCTCCACTTAAGGTTAGGGTTGGATTTGCGATTTAGATTTTTGGCTTAGGGTTAAGGTTAGTTGGGGATACTAAAATAAGCATTTTGGTAATAGAGGCAGGTTGGGTTTGTGTTTAGGG
>CM035419.1:30645785-30663285 GCA_020310875.1 Ceratopteris richardii | reverse complement strand
TGGTACATCGGTGATGGTGTGAGTGCCTCCTGAAGGAAGGCTGCCGAGGTGGTGATGGTGCGTCTGTGCTCCATCTGCGTGAGATATCCTCTTGGTATAGTCGTGATCGTCCGAATCCAGCCCTATGTGGTCGACGTCGCACTCTCTGTGCCGTTGCTTGCTGGAGCATGAGTCCTATGCCTCTAGAAGGTGGGCCCCTCTGATGTAGCCCATCTCGCTGAAAGAACTGAGTAATGGTCTGCTGGGTACTCACCCGTGTCTGATGTGTGGGCTGTATCGACTGTTCTCGTCTCTCATACGCTGCCGTGAAGAAATGTCCCAACCTCTGTTGGTCTCCCATGGTCATGCACAACTGTAGTGACTCCTCTATGTGGAACTGTGCTTGTAGATCTGAGTGTGCTGGGCATCTGGTAACAAAGTGCTCCTCACTCTCTATCTCTGGATGGCATACTGGGCACCACATCTCCTCTCTAGGGACTCCCTTGGTTCGACCACTCTCGATCTCGAGCCGATGTGACGAAACTCGAAGCTTCCCAATGATGACTCGGAGGTGGTGTGGTAGGTATGTCTGCATGTATCGTGGAGTCTCAATGAAGCCTTGGTTTGAGATCTGTAGAAAATGGTCGCGGTAGTGGAGCATTTTCGGTGGCAATGTATCCGTGGGGCTAATCCATGTCCTCTGTATGTATGTATGCCATATCTCCTGTCGAATGACCCAATTCTTCTCCTGGTGGGAGAGCGAATAGGTGGGAGCCTGTAAGTCATGCTGCAGTGGCGGTAGTCTGTCTATGTCAAACCCATGAGGGCCAACCAGTCTCGTGTCTGTGCGTACCATGAGGAGGTGTCTCCTGCTAATGCCATGTCACGTGACACCTGGAAAGCTCGATAAGTGATGCTCTTTGTGTTCATGCTCCGGATCCTGTGTAATAGGCATATTGTCTGAAACAGTGCCTCTACTAGCATCAGTGGTGCTGCCAGCTCTGCTCTGATAATATCATGTGGTACCGAAGGCTTGCTTCGGATGAGTCTTGCAATCATGAGAATCTGTGGCCTCTCCAATGCTGTCCATGCCGATGTAACTAATCCAGGCCCCCATATGGCTGCCCCATACATGAGCGCTTGTGTAACCAAAGTGTCGAAGAGCCACCCCTTTATGCGGGGCTCCTGAAAGTGCGCCTGGTGGCATTGTCTCTCCATCAAGGCTAGTGCTGCGTATCCATGTGTGATGTGGTCCCGGGCTGCCTGAGACATAGAGAAAACCCGAGAAGCTACTGGAATGTCACTCCGAGATAGACATATGATCCGACTACCTCAATCGGTTCTCCTGCTACTGTGAAAGAACTCTCTCTCCTCACTTGAGCTGATGTATGAAAAATCATAACCTTGGTTTTGCCAAGGTTCACAGATAGCCCTCTATGTATGCATAAGTCGTCTAGGCCGCGTAGGTGGTGCTGTAGACCTTTCGCTGACTCTGAAACCAGCACAATATCATCAGCATATAAAAGAATATGAACAGCGGTCCCTCGTACCTCAACGCCCTCCCCTCCCTGCTTTCGTATGAAATTCAGTATCTCATCAATGTATAGACCAAAGAGGGTGGGTGAAAGAGGACACCCTTGCTTCACCCCGATGGTGCTAGCAAGTGAGTGGGATAAGCCACCTGGACATCTGACTCTACCAGATACTCTCTCATATAAAGCGTAGATCCCCCATATCATTCATCCGGAGCTTCGATATCGAGTAGACGTCTGAAGAGTCTCTCCTTGGGAACTGTGTCGAAGGCTTTGCGGAAGTCCACAAAGCAGCAGTATAATCTCCTCTTCCTCACTCTTGCCTGGTCGATGGTAGAGTAGTCTCGTCTGAAACCTGCCTGTCCTGGAGCTCTGATACCCTTCCTCTCGGCGAGAGTGCTCAACTCTGTCTGTCTCTAGCACTGCCCCGTATAACTTGGCCAATATGGGGCCAATCATGATCATCCGATATGTAGCTGGATCATAGTACCCAGAAACGCCGTTTCTGGGCCCCCGAAACGGAACGGCCGTTTCTGGGAAACGGCCCGGCCCGGAAACGGCGTTTCTGGATTTTTAGAATGGTTCATTCAAAGCCTTGTTCAAAGTGTTCTTAAAGGCTCCAGCTAGAGAGAGAGAGAGAGAGAGAGAGAGAGAGAGAGAGAGAGAGAGAGAGAGAGAGAGAGAGAGAGAGAGAGAGAGAGAGAGAGAGAGAGAGAGAGAGAGAGAGAGAGAGAGAGAGGAGTCCCACTATCTTCAAGCCCACGATGGTCTACCTTCAAGTTAGAACTTGGTATTAGATAACTACTAACTTGGAAGTTGTTGCCCATGATATACATTATGTGTGTAGTAAGCATCTAATATGTGTGTGTAATATGTATACACATTATGTGTGTGTATGTACTATATATGTAATATGTATGGTGTGTGACATGTGCAGTATGTACTATGTATTTATAGTATGTGTGTGCAATAGTGTATGTATTGTGTGTAGTATGTACTATGTATGTACATTATGTGTAGTATGTATGTAATATATGTGTGTACTATGTATGTACATTATGTGTGTGTATGTATGTATTGTGTAAAGTATGTGTGCATATTATGTGTAGTATCATGTATGTAATATGTGTGTGACGTGTGTATGAATGTTGAATGCATGTATGTACTATCCATGAGTGTGTACACTTAGCACAATGTGTGTGTGTCTCTCTCTCTCTCTATCTATCTATCTATCTATCTATCTATATCTATATATATATATATATATATATCTATATATATATATATATATATATATATATATATATATATATATATATATATATATATATATATATATATATATATATATATGTATATATATATATATATAGATATATATACACGTTTCCCCGTTTCCCGTTTCTTGCCGTTTCCAAATTTTTGGAAACTCCGAAACTCCGTTTCCGACCGGTCCGAACCGACCGTTTCCAACCGTGCTGGGCACTATGAGCTGGATCCATAACGTTGCCTGACTTATGAATGGGCACTATGGTGTGCTCGGTCCATGAATCAGGGAACCCTTCAACCAGTGCACGGTTGAAGAGATGGGCAATGAGTGGTGGGAGAGTCGTACATCCATAGATGAGGTGCTATGCCTGTAAACTGAACTGGTCATGGGCTTTGGCATGCTGTAAATGGGAAATAGCGCGGTGCACCATAGTGGGTGTGAAGAAGTAAGAGGTAGTGGGGCGTGAGCTCCCCGGCTTGGGAATGGGGGGCTGTTCTGGAATCTGGTATAGGCTCATAGCTATGCCAAATGCTCGAGTCTCGAATGGGTGTCTGCTGTCTCTTCTCCCTCAGATGTCGCCATGCCACTGCACTATCCCGACTCATGAGCAAATGGTAGATATCCCAGCACTGTCTCTCCTCCCACTCCCACCGCTTGCGGCGAGTAAGGCTCTGCATGCGACTTTGTGCCTGTCTGTGTGTAATATCCCCTCTAAGCTCTAAAATCCGTAGATTCTTCCGTAGTTCTCGACAGGCTGCATCATACCAACTGTTTTGGGGCATGGACCCTTTGCGTGGAGGATGTGTATGTGTGCGATGTTGAAAGCTGTGGATAGCTGAGTCATGAAGGATGGTGGTGATCTATGATGTAAGTGTATCCAAAGGTGAGAATGGATCGAGGGAGAGTAGCCCGGTGTGTAAGTGGTGTGCATAAACGTGTGAGAGCTCGTGTGTGAAGTGTATCGTTGTGTGTGGCTCAATGAATGGGGGAGGGTCTAGTGGGATAGGAGATAAAAGTGTGAATGTGATAAACGTATGGTCAGCACCAAGTGGGCGTCGTCCAATACTAAGTGAGGGGATAAGTGAAGCTCCAAAGATGGTACCCAGAATGTAGTCAACCGCGCTCTCACCCCCCCCCCCAACACACACGTGAGGGAAGCAAGTGAGTCCGCCCGAGCCTGGCCAACGATGCATCCCGTTATATATAACGAGATGATGTCTGCTGCCTAGCTCAAGCAAATGTCTGCCATACCCAGTGGTGTCCTGACGCATGTCTGCAGATACTCTACTGGTGCTCGTCTCATCCGGATCTATGCCCCTCATGACATGTGGATGGTCCATGTCATATGTCTCGCACTGGAGTGACTGGGTACGACCATTGAAGTCTCCCATAAGGAAGACTTGACCTAGGGTGCTCAAATGTAGTATCTGATCTGAAAGAGCTGTATATGGTGTCTCCGTCTCGGCTCGGTCCCCCAAGGTCCTGTCCTGCGTATCGGGATCCGCCTGGTGGGAAGTAGTATATGGCAATGTAAACCCAGCTCTCCGATGCTATCTCCATGCGGACCCACATGTATAGTGCCTCCTCATCTCTTCCTACGATATGGATCCGGCTCTGTATCTCCTGTGTAAATATGATGGCGACACCCCCTCGACCCTCGTGCTGTACTCTATCTTGTCGTGGTCCTGAATGCAGATTCCTAATGAAAACCTGCAATGCGAGGTAGGCCTCTCTTTGGGCTCTCGTGGGTGGTGATTCCTGATATGGTGTTGCCTCATAGGCCGCGTATCCCTATTTGATAGGGCGTCCGTCGATGAAGACTTTATCGTCTCGATAGAAAGCCTTCTTTCCCTCTCGTCGGGCCTCCATTATCTGTGGCATACATGTCCTGCGGTGCTCTATCTGCATCCTCGTGAGTTCCTCGTCCATATATAAAGCTCCTTCGGGTAGTCCACGTAGTACTGGTCGTCGTCGGAAGAAGTCACTACGTGTATCCTTAGAGCTCATACGGAGGATGAGTGCTCGTGGTCGGGACATGTCTCTACCAACTCTCCATGCCCCTGTGAAAGGCATTCTCTCGTATCCCAAGCGTCGGCAAATGTCAGTAGCATCTGCCTCCGGTGACGTGCCTTCTGAGAGTCCCGCAATCCGTACATGTAATCAACGTGTGTGTCGAAGCCTCTCTTCCTCGAGGGTATCCTTGACTCTAGAAAGCTCTCCCTTCTGTGCCTCCTCACTGACTTCTTTCTTGACCCTCTTGTGAACTACCTCCACCCATGTCTCCCGAGTGGACTCCACTTCTGATTTGATTTCTTTTTTGAGTTCTTCCACCTGAGAGGTCTCTCCTTCCTCTTTAACCTTGGAGATTTTCAACTGAATAATTTCTTCTTGAAGGCGGTGGGTTTCAGCCTTCAATTCGTCTCGTTCCTCTTTGATGTTTTTGATTTGATCTTCCAAGGCTTTGATTTTCTCAAAAGCTCTTCTCATTTCTTGATTTAATGCTTTGTCTGCTTCTTTTTTTATTTCTCTGGTAGCTTTACGGATCATCTCTTCGACCTCTTTTTTTTTTCTAATCTTGCCATTTCACGTAGGGTTAGCTGTCTCTGCCTCTGTTCTTTCGATTAGGGTTTCTGCAGATTAGGGTTTCTGAACCAAAAGTGAAGTAGAGAGAGGCTTGGTCAGTGCCATTTTGGCTTGCGTGAGACCTCCTTCAGTTCTTGCTTCAGATCTGCGTGAGATGGCGTCAGCTCGTCTACATCCATGCGTCAGATCATGTCAGTTTGCGTCTGTTTGTCAGATCCTGTCAGTCTTGCCAGATCGTATCAGTACATCAGCTGCGTCAGCGCGTCAGGTTGCGTCAGTGGCGTCAGTCCGTCAGGTCGCGTCAGCTGTTAGGGTTTCGGACAGTGCACATCAGCTGTTGGACCAAGTTAGGTCAGCGAACAGCAACTGTTGGGGAAGCTCAGGGCAGCGAACAGCAGCGGGAGAGAGCGTTTAGGGTTTCCAGCAGCGAACAGCAACTGTTTGGGCAGCTCAGGGCAGCGAACTTGGGCAGCTCAGGGCCATAGTGGTTAGCAACGGGATGGCAACGTCGTAGGCAACGGGTTGCTAACGCGTTAGCAACGCGTTCAAGTTGCGAACCCCAAGTTGTGATAAAGTTGCGTACAGATCAATTTTTATTTTAGATTTTTTTTATATGTATATATGTGTGTGTGTGTGTGTGTATATATATATATATATATATATATATATATATATATATATATATATATATATATATATATATATATATATATATATATATAGACATACATACATACATACATATATACACACACACATACATACATACATACATACATACATACATACATACATACATACATGGACTATATTATATTACATACATAGCAGTAAATATATACTACATACATACGTGTAATGTAATACACACATTTTTATGTGTATATACACATAGTATATACATATTACATTTATACACAACACATGGATGTATACATACATGATACACATGCATACATACATACTACAAAAATAGAAACATGTATATTAGATACATACATCATGTCTTTCAGTAAACATAGAGTAATAGATTTTAGGAATGACATCATACATACATAGATGCATATATAGATACATACATACATAGCTAAGTAAATAAACATATCTTTGGGTAAACATACAAAAATAGGAATATACATCATAGATTACACATATAGTTAGTACATACATACATACATATTACATAACCACACACACATATATATATATATATATATATATATATATATATATATATATATATATATATATATATATATATATATATATATATATATATATATATATATATATATATATATATATATATATATATATATATATATATATATATATATGTGTGCACTTTTCTTTTCCACCTTGAGGTATTGGTCTTTCTTCCTTGATCAACAACTTTTTTGTTCATAAGTTGTAAGGGTTAAGACTTAAAAGACCCTTGTGGAGCATTTTTGGACTTTTGGGAAATATTTTTTTTTTGAAAGATTAGCAACGCGTTGCGAACGTGTACGCAACGTGGAGTTGCGTTGCGAAAGTTGCGAACGTTCGCAACGCGTTGCGTATGCAACACTGCTCAGGGCACAGAGAGAGAGAGAGAGAGAGAGAGAGAGAGAGAGAGAGAGAGAGAGAGAGAGAGAGAGAGAGAGAGAGAGAGAGAGAGAGAGAGAGAGAGAGAGAGAGAGAGAGAGAGAGAGAGAGAGAGAGAGAGAGAGAGAGAGAGAGAGAGAGAGAGAGAGAGAGAGAGAGAGAGAGAGAGAGAGAGAGAGAGAGAGAGAGAAAGTCATATTAACGTCTTCTGGAGGCCAAACTTGGCCTATGAGACAAAAACCATGTACAAGTGTAGTAACCTTGTGTAGAAGATAAAATGAAATAAAAAGTATATCGCTACACAAAGCTATATAGAGCTGGAAAAGGCTGGGGAGACGTGGCTCTGACTTTGCAGATAGTGGCCACCTAATACATGGGGGGATCCAAAATGTGAGTAAAACGCCCTAGCTACAGGTGATGGGTGAAGGTGGGTGTAGTATGTGGTACATCGGTGGTGCTCTGAGTTCCTCCTCAAGGAAGACAACCGAGGGGGTGGTGGTACACCTATGCTCCATCATGTGGTCGTAGGCAATCGTGATGCGTGAGATATCCTCCTGATATAGTCGTGGTCGACGATATCTGCCCATGCGTGGTCGGCGCCGTGCTCTCTGTGCTGTTGCCTGGTGGAGCGTGAGCCCTATAGATGGACCTCTCTGATGTAGCTCAACTCGCTGAAAGAACTGGGTTATGGTCTGCTGGGTACTCACCCATGGCTGATGTATGGGCTGTAGTGACTGCTCTCCCCTCTCGTATGCCGCTGTGAGAAAGCGTCCCAAGCGTCTCTGGTCTCCCATAGTCATGCAGAGGTGGAATGACTCCTGGATCTGGAACTGTGCTCGTAGGTCTAAGTATGCTGGACATCTGATAACAAAATGCTCCTCACTCTCTACCTATGTCTTGCATACTGGGCACCACCTCTCCTCACGGGGGACTCCCCTGGACCGACCCCTCTCAATCTCGAGCTGATGTGATGAAACCCGGAGCTGCCCAATGACGACTCGTAGGTGGTGGGGAAGGTAGGTCTGCATGTATCTCGGAATCTCGATGAAGCCCGTGCCCGATATATGTAGAAAATTCTTGCGGTAGTAGAGCATTTTCGGCTTCAATGTACCCCTAGGACTCACCCATGTCCTCTGTATGTATGTATGTATGCCATATCTCCTGACGAATGATCCTATTCCTCTCTTGATGAGAGAGCAAGTAGGTGGGTGCATGAGAGTCGTACTGTAGTGGTGGTAGCCTGTCTATGTCAAAGCCATGGTGGGCAAGCCAGTCTCGTGTCTGTGCATACCATGAGGAGGTGTCGCCTGCTAATGCCATATCACATGATGCCTCGAAAGCACGATAAGCAATGCGCTCTGTATCCATGCTTCGAAGTCTGTGTAATAGGCATACTGTCTGGAATAGTGCCTCAACTAGCATCGGTGGTGCAGCGAGCTCTGCTCCAATGATATCATGTGGTACTGAAGGCTTGCTCCAGATAAGTCTGGCAATCATGAGGATCTGTGGCCTCTCTAATGCTGTCCATACTGATGTAGCTAATCCTGGTCCCCATATGGCTGCCCCATACATGAGCGCTGGCTTAACCAAAGTGTCAAAGAGCCACCCCTTTGTGCGGGGCTCCTGAAAATATGCCTGGTGGCACTGTCTCTCCATCAAAGCTAGTGCTGCGTAGCCACGTGTGATGCGGTCACGGGCTGCCTGAGCCATAGAGAAGACCCCTGATGCTGCTGTAAATGTCACCCCCAAGTAAACATATGATCTGACCACATCGATCGGTCCACCTGCTGCTTTGAACAAACTATGTCTGCGTACCTGTGCTGATGTATGAAAGATCAAGACCTTGGTTTTACCAAGGTTCACAGATAACCCTTTGTGTCTGCGAAAGTCATCTAGGCCGTGTAGATGATGCTGTAGACCTTCTGCAGACTTTGAAACCAATACAATATCATCAGCGTATAAAAGAATATGGACAGGGGACCCGTGTACCTCAATGCCATCTCCCCCTTGTTGCTGTATGAAGTCCACTATCTCATCAATGTAGAGACCAAAGAGGGTGGGTGAGAGAGGGCATCCTTGCTTCACCTCGATAGTGCTAGCAAGTGGATCAGATAAGCCCCTTGGACATCTGACTCTACCAGATACTCTCTCGTATAAGGAGTATCCCCCATATCATCTCCTCCGGAGCTCCGATGTCAAGTAGTCGTCTGAAGAGTCGATCCCTAGGAACAGTGTCAAATGCTTTGCGGAAGTCCACAAAGCAACAATATAATCTCCTCTTCCTCACCTTGGCCTGGTCGATCAGGCATCTCAGAGTGAAGATGTGGTCAATGGTAGAGTAATCTCGTCTGAAACCTGCCTGTCCTGGAGCCCTGATGCCCTTCCTCTCAACGAGAGTACTCAACTCTGTCTCTAGTACCGCCCCATATAACTTGGCCCATATAGGGCCAATCATGATCGTCCGGTATGTAGCTGGATCCATAGTATGACCTGACTCATGAATGGGCACTATGGTGTGCTTAGTCCATGAGTCTGGGAACCCTTCAACCAATGCACGGTTGAAGAGATGGGCAATGAGCGGTGCGAGAGTCGTGCCTCTATAGATGAGGTGCTCTGCCTGTAAACCGAAATGATCATGGGCCCTGCCATGCTGTAGCCGGGTAATAGCGCGTCCCACCATAGTGGGTGTGAAGAAGTCAGAGGTAGTAGGAAGTGAGCTCTGCGGTCTGGGAATGGGAGGCTGGTCTAGGATCTCGTATAGGCTCCGTGCATAGCTATGCCAAGTGCTCGGGTCTCGGATAGGTGTCTGTTGTCTCCTCTCTCTCAAATGTCGCCATGCCACTACACTGTCTCGACTCATGAGCAAATGGTAAATATCCCAATACTGTCTCTACTCCCAATCCCGCTGTTTGTGGCGAGTAAGGCTCTGCATGCGACGCTGTGCCTGTGTGTGTGTAATATCTCCTCTATGCTCTAAAATCCGTAGGTGCTTCCGCAGCTCACGACAATTTGCATCATACCAACGGTTCTGGGGCATGGATCCTGTGCGTGGAGGGTGCATATGTGTGCGGTGTGGGAAGCTGCGGAGAGCTTAGTCCTATAGGATGGTGGTGATATGTGATGTAAGTGTGTCCAAAGGTGAGAATGGATCGAGGGAGAGTAGGCGGGTGTGTAAATGGTGTGCATAAACGTGTGAGAGCTCGTGTGTGAAGTGTATCGTGGTATGTATCTCAGTGGGTGAGGGAGGGTCTAATGGAATCGGAGATGAGAGTGTGAATGTGATAAATGTGTGGTCAGCACTGAGTGGGCGTCGTCCAATACTAAGTGAAGAGATGAGTGAAGCTCCAGAGGTAGTACCCAAAATGTAGTCGACTGTGCTCTCACCTCCCCCGTGAGGGAAGCAAGTAAATCGGCCTGAACCTTGCCAACGATTCATCCCGTTATATATAACGAGATGATGGCGGCTGCCTAGCTCGAGTAGATGTCCGCCATAGCCGGTGGTGTCCTGACCCGTATCTGCCGATACTCTGCTGGTGCTAATCTCAACCGGGTCTTTGGCCCTCATGAGATGTGCGTGATCCATGTCGTATGCCTCGCACTGATGCGACTGAGTGCGGCGATTGAAGTCCCCCATAAGGAAGACTTCACCTAGTGTGCTGTAATGTAGTATCTCATCTGAAAGCGCTGTGTATGGTGAGTCTCTATCTCGGATCGGTCCCCCAAATCCTGTCGTGCGTATCGAGATCCACCTGGTGGGAAGTAGCATATAGCAATGTAAATCGAGCTCCCCTGTGCTATCTCCATGCGAACCCACATGTATCGTGCCTCCTCATCTGTACCTATAATATGGATCCGGCTCTGTATCTCCTTTCGAAATACGATGGCCACTCCTCCCGATCCTCGCGCTGTACTCTGTCTCGTCGTGGTCCTTAATGCAGATTCCCAATGAAAACCTGCAATGCGTGGTAGACCTCTTTCTGGGCTCTCGTGTGTCTCTGTGATGCACGCAAAGTCATGTGATGCGAGGATCTCCTCGACTTTGTTTGTTCGCGTCCAGAGTGCCCCGTTGCAGTTCCACACTGCACCTCTGAGTGGTGTCTCTTGGTGTAGTGATGTCTCATAGGCCGCATGACCCTATTTGATAGGGCGTCCATCTATGAAGACCTTACCATCACGGTAAAAGGCCTTCCTCCCCTCTCGACGCGCCTGGAGTATATGTGGCATGGATGCGCGTCTGTGTGCCACCTGCATACGCGTGAGGTCCTCGTCCATGTAGAGGGTGCCGTCGGGTAGTCCTCGTATTACTGATAGAGAGAGAGAAGAAGAAGAAGAAGAAGAAGAAGAAGAAGAAGAAGAAGAAGTTTTTTACGTCTATTAGGAGGCCAAACTCGGCCTATGAGACAAATCGATGTACATGGGTGTATCTTCTGTCAATCGCAAAAGATAAAAGTGCTGAAAAAACTGGCAAAGCTGATGATAGATCTTCATAATATGCATGTGGAGATACTCATGAAAGTGGGGGGTGTATGGAGTGCGATATCTATGATAGTCAATATGCAAAAGGGTAGTACAACAATCATGAGAATGCATGTGAAATGACTAACTAGCTCCATCTTGTGCTAGTGGGTGGGTGTAAGATGTGATACATAGGTGGAGGTGGAGTCAGGGCCACCCTGATTGTTGCAGCGGGATTAGCCATCATCTCGGATCGTCTCTCCTCCATGGCGCGATGGTGACGAGCCTGGATCTCTGCAATTTGGTGTTGGTGAAGTCTCGGAGCCCGATATCCTATAGCACGGGGTCGTCTCCTAGCTCGAGAGGTCTGAGCCTGCTGAAGAGTCACCCCTCTCGGTGTGTGAGCTGAGGGGGGGAGGGCTGCTGAATGTCGTGGAATAAAGAAGTCAGAGAGCTTACTCTGTCTCCCTCCTGTATGGGCTCCTATAGTAGGCTTGAGTAGGGAATCTCTCTGACTCTGTATCTCTAGTAAGAATCGCCCGAGCTGTCTCTGGTCTCTAGAGTCCATGATCTCTCGGAGGGTGGGCTGCCCTGTAAACAGAGTCTCGTATCTCCCTCTGATGTTATCATATGCGCTACATCTGCATACAAAGTGCTCCTCATCCTCCATCTCTACTCTGCATACCCTGCATATTCGTTGCTCTCTGGGAATGTCTGCGGCTCTGCCCGTCTCAATCTCTAGTCGGTGTGATGAGACTCTCAACTGGCCAATCGCTACCCTCGAGCTATGAGGCATGTAAGTATCCATGTAGCGTGGTCGCTGGATTAAACCGTCCGCTAGTATGTCTAAGAACTTGTATCGGTAGTGCGATAGTCTCGATCCCATGTGTGGTGTGTGCCATATCTGACTAATGTAGAGCTTCCAGAGATCCTGTTTGAGCACAACATTCCTCTCATGACGGGAGAGGTGGATGTGAGGTGAGTCTGGGTCATACTGAAAAGGCGGCAATCTGTCCATATCAAGTCCATGACTATCAAACCAGACTCTAACCTGAGTGTACCAAGCTCTCTCATATCCTGACTCTGATATCTGTCTAGATGCCTCAAAAGCTCTGTGTGTGAGTCTGTCTGTAGGGAGCTCCCTCATCCTCTGAATAAAGCAGATCATATGGAATAGTGCATCTACTACCATAGGTGGTGCAGCTAGCTTTGCCCTGATGATGTCATGTGGCATTGACTGTTTCCCACAAAATAATTGCGAGATCATATGTACCTGTGGCCTCTCGATCGCACTCCACTGGGTGACTGTGAGGCTTGGGGCTTAAACCGTCGCAGCATACATCATAGCTGGTCTGACTAGGTGTGTCAAATAGCCACCCCTTCGTGCGGGGCTCCTGGAAGTGTGCCTGGTGACACTCCGCTCTAACATGGCTAAAGCTGCGTATCCTCGTGTGAGTCTATCGGTGGCTGCCTGTCTCATGCTGAAGGGGCCGGGTAAGCTCGTGAACAAAACTCCGAGGTAGACATAGGAAGTGACCACCTCAATCTGTCCACCACTAGCTCTAAATCCTTCTCCATTCCTCACCATGGGGGAGGTGTGGAAGATCATGACCTTTGTCTTGCCAAGGTTTACTGTCAAGCCCCTCTGTGTACAAAACTCTTCCAGGGCATCCAAGTGGCACTGTAGTCCCTCGGGTGACTCTGAAATCAATACAATATCATCGGCATATAATAAAATGTGGACATTTGTACCTGCGAGGTCTGCACCTTCCCCTCCAGCTCGGAGAATATAGTCCTCAATCTCGTCGTCCACACACCATCCATTCTCATCACACACCTCCTCTTGGGACTATGCCACCACATCGTTGGTATGATGAGGAATGCAAATATGTTTATCACCGACTACGAGCTCAGCGAGCATTGGGAGAGATCACAGAGAGAGAGAGAGGCCAAGGGACAGATGAAGACTCTTACACTTCGAAAGAGGCGAGCCTTTGAGGAGGCACAGGAGCTTGAGCTATACCATCTCTTTATGAGTATGGACAGTGTTGAAGCATGGCGCATCCTACGAGAGCCACGCCCGACCACACCTATTGGGGACCTACACACATGGCATGATTATGCTCAGAGGTTATATGAGGTACCTGGGCAGCCTCCCATTCCCCAGCCACTTGAGCCTCGCCCTACTAGTTCTTCTCTCTTCACAGCTCGGGGTAGGTATGTCTGCATGTATCTTGGAATCTCGATGAAGCGCTCGTTCGATATATGTAGAAAATGCTCACGATAGTAGAGCATTTTCGATGGCAATTTATCCCTAGGGCTCATCCATGTCTTGTCAAATGACCCTATTCCTCTCTTGGTGAGAGAGCGAGTAGATGGGTGCATGTGAGTCGTACTGTAGTGGTGGTATCCTGTCTATGTCAAAGCCATTGTGGGCCAGCCAGTCTCGTGTCTTCGTATCTGTGCATACCATGAGGTGGTGTTGTCTGCTAATGCCATATCACGTGATGCCCGGAAAGCATGATAAGCAATGCGCTATGTATCCATGCTCCGAAGTCTGTGTATTAGGCATACTGTCTAGAATAGTGCTTCAACTAGCATCGGTGGTGCAACGAGCTTTGCTCTAATGATATCACGTGGTACTGAAGGCTTGCTGCGGATAAGTCTGGAAATCATGAGGATATGTGGCCTCTCTAATGCTGTCCATACTGATGAAGCTAATCCCGGTCCCCATATCGATGCCCCATACATGAGCGCTTGCATAACCAAAGTGTCGAAGAGCCACTCCTTTGTGGGGGGCTCTTGAAAATATGCCTGGTGGCAATGTCTCTCCAACAAAGCTAGTGCTGCGTACCCACGTGTGATGCGGTCGAGCTGCCTAAGACATAGAGAAGACCGCTGATGCTGTTCTAAATGTCACTCCTAAGTAATCACATGATCCGACCACCACGATCGGCCCGCTTGTTTCTGTGAACAAACTATGTCTGCGTACCTCTGCTGATGTATGAAAGATCTTGACCTTGGTTTTACCAAGGTTCATAGATAACCCTATGTCTCTGCAAAAGTCATCTAGGCCATGTAGATGATGCTGTAGACCTTTTGCAGACTCTGAAACAAGTACAATATCATCAGCGTATAAAAGAATATGGACAGTGGACCTGTGTACCTCAATGCCATCCCCCCCCCCGGGCTTCTGTATGAAGTCCACTATCTCATCAATGTAGAGACCAAACAGGGTGGGTGAAAGAGGGCATCCTTGCTTCACCCCGATAGTGCTAGCAAGTGGATGAGATAAGCTCCTTAGGCATCTGACTCTACCAGATACTCTCTTGTATAAGGAGTAGATCTTGTAAAACAGTAGTTACATAATATAACACAGGAGCAATAACAGAGAAGATAACAGATATAGGAGAATCTCAACAATTTTCTACTAACAGCAAGTACAAAGATGATGGCGTCCACCCATGCGCTCTCAAGATAGAGCTTAAATGGTGACCTAGACAACTCTAGATAGGAGATACAAGGTAGAGGTATGTTGGCTCAATTTGATGTCTCAGGTAGTGTAGAAGTCATCTATATATAATAGGATCATAGGTGGCCTTCCATGGACGGCTATACATGGGCGGACGGCCACCACCCGCGTAATTGCCATACACGGCTTAGGCCGGTTGAACCGACGTAACAAATATAAATGATTTCTGACTCGACATGGAATATTCCCTTTACCGTCGCGCCCGGGGCGCTTCCCTCGGACCCCCACCAGGGGGCCCAATGGCCCATTGGGGCCCCCCAAGCCAGGGGGTCCGCTTGCCCCCTTTGACCCCTAGCCGGGGCTGTTGGGGAGCAGCCTCGGACCCCACAAATTGGGGGCCTTGGTAACTCCCTTTCCTTACAATACCTTACATGGTCCAATATGACCTTCATCCTACATGCAAGTTGGGATTCCCATCAATTGGATAATGCATGCTTTGCTTCTCCTCATAATGGGGGCCTTACAAAATGTGCATACAATCATGAGGGGTAGACAATGCCCATCATGGCGTCTTCAACAGATGGAGCTTGCTTAAGTCCATACAAAGCTTTCTTCAACCTGCAAACTTTATTTTTTGAAATGGGCATCTCAAAACCCGATGGTTGAGATACATATACCTCCTCCTTGAGGTGACCATTCAAAAATGTAGATTTGACATCCATCTAGAAAATAGGCCAAGCCTTTTGTGCAGCTATTACAAGTACCGTCCGAATAGTTGTCATGCGTGCTTTTGGTGCAAAAGTTTCTTGAACATCAAATCCTTCGATCTGTGAAAAACCCTGTGCAACTAATCTTGCCTATACTTTTCTAATGTTCCATATGCTTTATACTTAGCTTTCCAAATCCATTTAGTATCTATTACCTTCTTCCTTGGTGGCAAGTCGACTAGATCCCATGTATCATTTTTGAGTATACTATCATACTCAGATTGCATTGCCACTCTCCAACCTAGATCATCAAGGGCTTCTTCAATGGTGGTAGGTTCCTTTATCGAGCCCATGATATCTGCCATTAGAGCCATGTTAACAATGTGTTCTGACGCTCTTCTTTGCTCCTCTATTCTCTTTGATCTTCGTAATCCATCCGAGGATGATTCTGGTACATCTACATGTGGATTGTGATCATCAAAGAGCTGTTGTGCCCACTTCGATAGTGGCTTACGTTGTGTAGCTAAACCTGGTTGGCTTTTTATTGAGGAAATTTCTCCATCAGATGTTTCCTCCTCCTCAACTTTAACCTGTCTTTTGATAGGCACAAGGTGAGATATTTCTCTGTTTGATGAGATAGTAGATTTCCCTTTATCTTCTATGAAGTGTGGTCGTTCATCAAACACCGCATCTCGGTTGACAAAAATCTTCCTTGCCTCAGGATCCCACAACCTGTATGCTTTAGACTCTTCACTATATCTTAGGAAGATACACTTTTTGTTTTTTGAATCCAACTTTGATCTTGTTGAATCAGGAATATGTGCATAACAGAAACAACAAAAAATTTTGAAATGCAAAACTGAAGGCTTTTTACCAAAATATGCTTCTTGAGGAGTCATCCCCTTCAGTGCTTTTGTGTAGCTTCAATTGAGGATGTAGCTTCGATTGAGGATGTAGACTGCTGTATTGACTGCTGCTGCCCAGAATGAATTAGGCATATCTTGAGCCTTTGACATACAACGAGCCATTTTAACTACTGTCCTGTTCCTACGCTCAACAACTCCATTTTGTTGAGGTGTATGAGCTTCGGTAAGTTGCCTTTTCACACCATGCTCCTTACAGTAATTATTGAATTCTGTTGACAAGAAGTCACCTCCTCTATCTGTTCTAAATTTCTTCAGTTTCCTTCCTGATTCATTTTCAACATACTTATGCCACGTTTTAAATTTCTCAAAAGCATCAACCTTCTCTCGAATGAAATAAACCCACATCTTTCTACTATAATCGTCGACTAACAACAAAAAGTAGAAAGATCCTCCTAAAGCAGGCGTAGACATTTTACCGCAGAGATCAACATGTACCAACTCTAGAGGAGCTTGAGATCGATTGCAGGTTTCTCTTGGAAATGCCTTTTGTTGTTGCTTTCCCATCATGCAAGCTTCACAAGGTTCCTGCAACTCTGAAAATGCTTGCAAATGAGCAACCATCCCTGTTCTTTGCATCTCCTTCAAAATTGCAAATCCGAGATGTCCAAATCGTTGGTGCCATAACCTGTTTACATCTTTATCTTCTGTAGCAATTAAGGCACTTAATTCATACAAGTTATCATGTCTTATGCCTTCACCTACTACATTACCTGATGAATCCATGATTTCTCCACCACTTTTATTGAAGTGAACTTCGAGTCCACGATCTGTTATTGCAGAAACTGACAACAAATTTCTTTTAAGTGTAGGTACATAAAGAACATCGGATAACTTTTTCTCAACACCTGGAGAAGTGATAAAAGAGATGGTTCTAGTTCCTTACATTACTACATTACTACATTGATGGATTACCGCAGAGGCACTAGGGAATTATACCAATCCTTTTTACTGGTCATATGGAGTCATTTTCCATTACTACATTGATGGATTAC
>CM035419.1:30213285-30635785 GCA_020310875.1 Ceratopteris richardii | reverse complement strand
ACTTTCATGGGTATCTCTACATGCATGCTACACAGATCTATATCAGCCTTGCAAGCTTTTTTTTTCAGCACTTTTATCTTTTTCCGATTGACAGAAGAAACACCCATGTACATTGATTTGTCTCATAGGCCGAGTTCGGCCTCCTAATAGACGTAAAAACACTTTCTTTCTTTCTTTCTTTCTTTCTCTCTCTCTCTCTCTCTCTCTCTCTCTCTCTCTCTCTCTCTCTCTCTCTCTCTCTCCCCCCCCCCCCCCCCCCCCCCCCCCCCCCGCGCCCCCCCCACAAATACCGATTGGAGCTGATCACACATATCTCGCCCTATCCATACGCGGCTCACCATGCACACCCCACCCCGTCACCACACAGCCACATGCCCATACCACTATTCACTTTAGACATGAGCTAGCACACATCTATAGCTCCCATGTTCGTGAGGGCATCTACTCCCTTGATCCCTCCGCCCCATTGGACACCCTCACTGCCCACTTCTCCTTGATCCTCCACACATCTGCTACTCTCATCTTCCCATACACCACCCACTGCAATGTACAGTCGACACGGCTGGGGCATACACCCCAGAATAGATGGTACGGTGAGGAGTGTAGACGACTATACCGACACCTCAGAGCACAGAGTATTTTGGGATCCATCATGGAGAGGGAGGCACGACGACAGATGCGAGCTCTTACACGCGGGAAGTGGCGAGCTTCCGAGGAACGATAGGAGGCAGAGCTGTTTGACCTTCTCACGAGTAGGGATTGCACCACCGCATGGAGGGCCCTACACGAGCCATGCCCACCTACACCCATAGCCGATCCTCAGATTTGGCACACCTACGCCCAAATGTTATATGACATCCTAGGACAGCCCCCATTGTCGATTCCTCCCCCACCGCGTCCTATGATATCCACCCTACTCACGGAAGGCATGGTATGACAGGCCATCCATGGGCTGCAACATGGCCGTTCAGCAGACCACATGGGACTACAGGGTGAGCGCTTTATATACGAAGTCGATGTAGTTTCCCAGCTGATCGCTCACCTCTTCAACCGTGCTTTGGTTGAGGGGTTACGTGACTCGTGGACTATGCATACCATTGCACCTATCCATAAGTCACATGATATGATGGACCCGGGGAACTACAAGACTATTATGATAGGCCACACCTTGGCCAAGATCTATGGGGCAGTACTAGAGGCAGAGCTTAGTACACATGCTGAGGAAGCTCGAATCAAAGCACCTGGCCAGGCAGGCTTCCGCTTCACTTTCTCCACCATCGACCACATCTTCGTACCTCGTTGCCTGATTGAGAGTGCGAAGGCAATGAAGCGGAGACTCTACTGCTCCTTTGTGGATTTCCACAAAGCCTTTGACATGGTCCCTCGGGAGGGACTACTACGGAGACTCCACGAGTTACAACTACCATCAGACGTGCTATGGGCCATCCATGCTTTGTATGCACGAGTCATAGGTAGGGTGTGCTTCCCTTGCGGCCTTTCAGAAAGCCTTGTTAGCACCATTGGTGTAAAACAAGGTTGCCCTCTCTCACCCATTCTCTTCGATCTCTACATCCACGAGATCACTGAGTATGTACAGCGAGCAGGAGGGCTAGGAGGAGACCTCGGAGGTACGCCAGTACACATCCTATTATATGCTGACGACATTGTCTTGCTTTCAGAGTCACAGGAGGGGCTGCAATCACATTTACAGGCGCTCGATACCTTCTGCATGGAGAGAGGACTCACAGTGAACCTTGGCAAGACCAAGGTCATGATCTTCCACATCTGTAGGGCAATACGTCATCGTGCCTCTTTCACCAGTGCTGGAGGACAGATAGAGGTAGTGGACTCCTACGTCTACTTAGGTGTCACCTTCTCGGGCATCACAGGGGTATTCCCATGGCACAGGCAGCGAGAGATAGATTGACGCGAGGCTATGCGGCGCTTGCTGGATTGGAGAGACTTTGCTTTCAGGCACATTTTCAGGAGCCCCGGAATAAGGGGTGGCTCTTTGATACTCTAGTGACATCCGCATTGATGTATGCAGCGGCAGTATGGGCACGAGGCATCACGAAGGTGATGTGGACTCGGATTGAGAGGCCCCAGGTCACCATGATGTCATGCTTGCTCTGTAGCAAGCCCTCTGTTCCACATGACATTATACGAGCGGAGCTTGGCACACCACCGATGCTAGTGGAGGCCCTCTTTCAGTCGGTGACCTTTATTCTGAGAGTCAGAGAGCTCCCTCCTAGTCGACTCACCAGGCTTTCATTTGAGAGCTCTAGACATTTGGTAGAGACAGGACATGACAGAGTATGGTGTGCACAGACCTACCGATGGTTGACAAGCCATGGCATGAACATTATCGACCTCCCCCCTTTTCAGTATGACCTCTCTTCACCCTACATTACCCTCTCTCATCCGGAGAGGAACAAGATCATCCGTCAGAACCTACTACGGATACACGTTAGGGAGACATGGATAGCACCACGGGAGCCTCTTCCCACAAAGAGGTAACACTAAAGAGAGCTCTTCCTGACAGTGACAGCGGATGGTTTCATTCAGAGACCACGATACATGGATACATACATGGCACAAGCATAGAGAGTGGCCATTGGGAAGCTCAAAGTATCATCACACCAACTCGAGATTAAGGTTGGGCGAGCTACACATACCCCCAGGGATGAGAGATTATGCAGGATATGCTGAGAGGAGGTGGAGGACGAGGAGCACTACACATGTAGATGCCAGACATATGAGGATATCAGAGACTCATACGGTGTGTGTGCGTTGTGGGGTGCGTGTGTGAGCATGTATTCATTCTTAGCTCTATACCCAATATTGGGCACTGATGACATCAGTGGGGATGTCATAGTATTGAGTCAATACTGTGCATAGTGGAGCTGATATGCTATATAGTCTTGTGGTTGACTACCATGAGCTTATAGTTGCATTTTCATTGAGGGTGAATTTGGGGTTTACCTGGATTCATTCCGGTATATATGATTGTCGTATTAGCGGACATGTAGTTTTCACTTGTGGATTCTTTGTCCGAGTTGCGACCAATTGTTAGGTGTGTATACCCTATCAACTATGCTTTTTGTGTAATTTTTCCTATGTTTTGTTTGCATTTGGTGCTAGACTTCATTATGGCTGAGTTTGCCCATCACTTCCGGAAGTGATAGAAACTCAGTTCGCAGAGCTTTTTGTGAGTTCATGCTTGTGGTGTGTGTGCGTTGTGGGGTGCGTGTGTGAGCATGTATTCATTCTTAGCTCTATACCCACTAGTGGGCACTAATGAGGTTAGTGGGGATGTCATAGTATTGAGTCAATACTGTGCATAGTGGAGCTGATATGCTATATAGTCTTGTGGTTGACTACCATGAGCTTATAGTTGCACTTTCATTTGAGTGTGAATTTGGGGTTTACCTGGATTCATTCTGGTATATATCAGAGACTGCTACCCACAACTCTTCAGGGGGCCCAGAGAGATCATGGCTTTATTGGAGACAGAGGACCAGCGCCCTCTAGGTCGTTTCTTAGTAGAGCTCCAGTGCGCCGTGCCTCGCTTCTCTAGCAGATGGAGATACACCCGAGCCCCAGAATCATATTATAGATTTTTTCAGACCCATAGACGCCCGGGGACCCAGCTCTACGTGGGGTGTCACATTACTGAGAGTAGATGAGCTTAGACGACAGCGCCGACGACTGAGACCCCCACTTTGGAGAGCCCGTCCCCATCACAGAGAGATTCAGGCGGTTCACACACGCCATGACATGGAGATACGGAGACGTCAACAGCGCACCCCTACCGATCTCGACGTGCAGAGCATTTTGAGGCTCGCCATGATGCCTTACCCACCGATGCATTATATCCTACACCCACTCCATGCATTTAGAGGGTTATGACACCATCGAGCCTCCTCTCCCTACGCATATCATATTTGTATCCCACCTCTTGAGCATATAGAGTGCATACCCATAGCACCCCACACCCTCGATGCCAACTATTATCCACTCCTATTTTGTACTCACATTTTATTTCATTTTCCTTTTGGGATCACAATTGATTGGATCATACTGATGTATATGTTTTGTCTCATAGGCCGGTTTTGGCCTCTAATTGACGTTAAAAAGAAAAAACCCCTCTCTCCCTATCCTTCACCATCTTTCCTTCCCCAAACACATTCTCTCTCTCTCTCTCTGTTGCATGTGTGCACACACGTGCACACACACACACACATTTTTGCACACACATACTCAAGTCTCACAACGGCACACTCATTGACACACTCAAATTCACATGTTCATATGCACGTACTTTTGTGCACACACTCTTGTTGCCATTTTCATCTGCATGCACACAGCTGCACGCGCGCGCACACACATACATACATACATACATACAAACAAACATCCATCCATACATCCATCCATCCATACATAGTTCATACATACAAACAAACAAACAAACATACATACATACATACACACACATATGTATGTATGTATGCATGCATGCATGTATGTGTATATGTGCATGTGTATGTGTGTGTGTGTGTGTCTATGTCTGTGTGTCTTTGTGTGCGTGTGTGTATGTATGTGTGTGTGTATGTATGTCTCTATATATATATGTCTGGGTGTATGTATGTGTGTATGTATGTATGTATGCATGAGTGCATGCATGTATTTATGTATGTATGTATGTATGGATGTATGTATGTATGTATGTATGTATGTATGTATGTATGTATGTATGTATGTATGTAGTATGTATGTATGTATGTATGTATGTATGTATGTATGTATGTATGTATGTATGTATGTATTGTAAGGTTCGTAAGATTCTTTGGTTTGGTACACATTCAGTTTGAGGGGTTTAAACATGGCTTCGCTTCATAATGGGGGCCTTACGAATTCCAGCATCACGAATCATTGATGGGACTTAACAAGGAGGGGGCATTGAGGATACCTAGCAAGTATTGTTTTCATCCTTTTTTTCCGGTAATGTTTGCTGTGTTATCTGAGTCTTATCTTGTGTATTTGTATATTTTTAAAACCTTTTTGTTTTCAATTCTTTTTCTATAATCTCCTGTGAAGAAACCTTTTTGTAGCATGATCCAAGCTTCTTTGGGGAACTATAATCTAATGTTTTTATGTATTGAACATGAATGAAAACTCAGAGTTGACTGCAAAATCTTCAACGAAAAAAAATATTTGATTATTTACTTTACGTTAACCTTTGCATTTGTCTTTGAAGTAATAAACCTTGAAGCTTTGCAAATGTATGTCACTTTGCATCCCCTCTCATAGACAAAGTCAATAATGTAAAAATGACAGGTAGGAGATATGAAGAGAGTTGAAAGTGAAATTCAAGAGCTTTCAATGTCCACAATATCATCAATGTTCAAAAGTTGTTAAATGATCTTTTCAATAGTATGACAGTATTGCATATGTGGTATCACTTATCTGTTCACATGTGAAGAGATGAGAATGGTTTCTTGTGTATCTCTGGAGTCCTATCTCATGTTGGTTGGGTAGGTTGAGCTTGTGGAGTTGACACGTCAGTGGAGGTAGAAGGAGAAGGGGATTCTGGATTTCCTTTATTTGATTCCCTTGGGCACCACCATGGGGTGAGGGGTCTAGGGTTGTCTTTGGTCACATGATCCCAGGGGTCTTTGGCAGCCAATAACTACTTGAATTTTATAGCTCCACATAGGGTTTTTGGAGGTTTCCTGTCTTGGAAAAGGATGGCCAAAATGTTGGATTGGTCTCTAGTTTCTGATATGATTGGATTTGTGGTGGAATAGATCTATGTAAACTAACCAGGAGTAGAAGCTGTAGGCTTCAATTGACTTTCTTCAAGCGAAAGTAGATGTGTTTTACATGGAGGGTAGGGAAAATCGAAGAGGACTTTTAGACCTAATGAATATAAACTAACCTCGAGAGCAGTATTGAATTCCTCTTTGATCAGTTATACCTACCATGGGCCAGCAGCAGAGTTGAGAGACCCACCGGGTTTATCAGTTTGACCAGATTGTATCTTTGACCAGGGTTGATCAGACCTATAAATATTTATTCAGGTCACTACAGTTTTGAGCAAATTGAGTAGCCATTACGAGAAGCAATAGGATGGCTCCAGAAGGTTCTGGCTCAATTAAAAAGCAAGTTGGTGCAGTTCAAGGTTATATTCCAGCAGCTAAACCCCTTCTTGACAGTTTTGTTATGAAAGAATCACTATTCAGTGCAGGAGAATTGGAGTATTCTTGGGCTGGTACCAATTGTATGACATAGAAAGAGAATATGTTGGAATCAACTCCAAACAGCAAAAGACTAATTAAAGCTACTCACAAAATCTCTCGCCAACCCAAGATCACACTCCTGAGGCAAAGACTGGTGCAAAATGAATTGGTTGTTTCGTGAAGTCTTGATGATTGAAAGGATTGATTTTTCACCAAGGATCTTTATTTGTATTTGTACTAAAACACTGAGCTCAAAACCATGAAAAACTATTTTTTGAAGTTCAGAAGCTAAAACTATGCCAAAATTGGCTAAAAAGTGAAAAATTAATCTACCTTAAAGCATCATAGATGAATTCCATCTGGAAAACATCAATTGCTTTTGCAATTATTAAAATTTGGTTTATGATGATAAAACTGACATTCTCCTTGTTTGTTTTCAAACAAGAAATCCAGCCATCAACCCGAATTCTTTGATGCTCTTCTTCATGAGCTTAGCCCAGATCAAATTTGATAAGAATTCAGCAGTACAGTCCCTTTTGAGTGTTCTTAATGATGAAAACCTGGAATGCTAATCATTACAACGAATTTCAATGTTAGACTGTTATTTTGGAAATGCTCCAAGAATGTTCTTCTCCGACACTCAAAAACTCTTAGACAAGCTCTGATTTTGAATGAAGTTGCATGATTTGAAAGTAAATGTTGAAAACGTAGTATGGAAGTTGGCTGATAATTCCTTACGAAGTTGTATAAATGCTCTGTCATTTGTATATGATTGAGGACGACATGAACTAATGTATGGACCTACCATGTGTAAAACAACTGATTACAATATTTGAAGCTGAATCTACAAAGGAACTGTAGTAGGTGCGGGTTCCAGCTGGACATGTGAGCTGATGATCAAATGGATTTTCCACATATGAGTGGGCAAACCAGCAGAGATTTATGGTTGATTGTGTAATTGTAAAAGTATTTGGCTGAAGGTAATAATGGGTGAGAAAGAGAACATTGCAGAGGCTTGGGAATATGGCTGAGAGTGTAACAGGGATGTGTGTATGGCTGTTAGGTGTGGACAGTGGGGTCTAAACTGATAAGACTGACTTAAACAAAGCAACTTAGAGAGAGTGCCTCCAAGCAAGAAATTTTGGTGCATTTTTATTTCTTCACGAGTCACTTGTCAATAGAATCTAGGTGCTGCTGATTGATGATAATGTTAACTCCAAGGAATTCGCATTGGTTTCTAGGTTGGCCTTTCTATGCAAGTTTAGTTGGTGCTGCTACCCAGCTGTGCTGGCAAATTGCAACTGTGGACCTTCAGAATCGTGCTGACTGTAACTCGAAGTATGTATTTTCTACCCCCACATGTACAATCGTTCTCTATGTTGGTGCTAATTTTTTTGATTTCATTGTTATCCTAGATTTGTTTCAAACAAGTGGTTTGGAGCTATTGTATTCTCGGGCATAGCTGCGGGAAAATTTCTCACTTAAGCAGGGACTTCAAATTGGTCGAGTCATGCCTTCACTCTTTATTGACAAAGGGACAGCTTTCTTTTTACAATAGCCCTTGAGATGCCTTCCATAAACTAGTGTACTCATAAGAGCGCTCTGTAAGGAACTGGTTGTTGGTTAGAGTTCATGCCATTAGTCAAGCAAAGCTCAATTGTATTTTCGAATTAATGTTCCCATTATTTTATCTATTCAAAGCATGGAAGATTCTGTTAAACTTTTTGCAGTTCATGAAAACACTCCTTATCTTGCCTCGTTTGGGTTTGATAAATGGCTGAAGTCCTTCGAATGAAAGGAAAGGTGCAACCATTGGTAAATAAAAGCTGACAGTTTCTCCTTCTGGCAACGTCATGCTATATGGGTGACTACATGCAGCCTGATTGGATGATGCTCTTCTGGACATCACACTCACATTTTATGACTCTTAGAACCAAAAAGCAAAGAAATGAGGATTCAGAGAATATTGGACATATGTTCATGAGGGTTTGTGAAACAGAATTTGTTCAGGAAACATACACAGTGACTTATCTTGTAGGAAGGGGGCTGCGTGAAATCTTAAGACGCCTCCATACTTTTTATTTTTTGCCATGGGTTAATGTGATTGATGGGTGCTATACTCGATCAACTCCATTTTAAAAATCTATAGTGAAACTAATAGTACGTAGGAATTTGGGACCAAGTTAGCTTGCTGAAATTGCTACTACATATGATTATTGCCAGAGCATGGTTGCAGTCCTTTCTGCACAGGTCTGCAATGTGGTTCTGTCTTCTCTATGAATTTTTCACGTGATAGGCTTCTTGCATAATGCCCAGCTTCTTGTTAGCCTTCAAGCATCTACTGCCAGGTTTTGGATGAAGACAGCCCAAAACATTTTCTTTGTTATTCGGATTATGAGTGGAAATCAGTAGGTCAATTTTGTGAGCACCATAGGTTGCTGTCTTTGTGGTGCTACCACCATGTACATTATTAAGCAGACAGGCATTCTCAGTTGTCGTAAGGGGTGCTTTTATCTTCAAGTGTGTTTATTTGTACAAGTATCTGCGATATAATAGCAGTGATGTTCAGGATTTATGATCTATTGATCTCATTGAGGTTCCTGGAGGCCTTGTATTTTATAAGCTTTGTTTTCTTGGCTTCTGCAATCTCTGGGACTTGCAGAGGTGTATTAATGACTTACTCAGTGATTATCGAGTGGACTTGTAATGTTCAACATGAATTCCTATAACAGGAGCATCTTGGTATAAGAAGGATTCCCTTTGGTTCTCATGAATAAAGAAAAAGACTTATCTCTGAATTGTTTACAATTCTTGAAGTCCTATTTAAGTCTGTAATCTTTCAAATCTTTACATGCCCTCAACATTCTTTTTGAGGGCATGTAAAAATTATCAAGGCATTGGTACCCACAACTTCATAGAGTTTTGGGGAGAAGCATCATGAGGAATCAAAGTGACTCAAAATGGTGTCTCCAATATTAGTGCATATAGAGTTTGTAGACTATTTTCATTGAATGATTTGCTATAGTATTATGAAAGCTACAGAAGTTATATGGTGATCATTTTACAAGAAATCCCTACATTGACTCTACATGCTAAATTGTACATGTGGGTAAAAGTAGTTTATAATATTGATCAATTCGGTAAATAGGTATTTTATCAAGCTATTAAGCTTTCTTTGATTATGGAAGGAATTAAGGTGAGGTGTTGCTGGGTAAGATGGTAGTTGACGTGGTGTGATGGGAATGCACCTTGCTCGATTCCCCTTCAAGAGGGTTTCAAGATGATGCTCTCATAGTAGAAAACTGAGCTCTAAGCGACACATGGTACTATACAATCCATAGAGGCCCCGAACTCAATGTTCCTAGGTTTTACTTTTTGTCTGAGATGGAACACAAGCTGCTGCTTTTTAGTTTTTGATGTCTTAGGCATTCCGCAAATGAATCCAAGATTCTCATGCATCATATGATACCATTGAAGAGGTGAATGTAGCTAAACATGAATGATGAGTTTATGCATATTTGCATACTTCTCAAATTGAGTTTACACAGAGGTAGTAAAACCATGAGAAAATCTATTTTGGGTGGAACAATGCTTGAAATTTTAGTTCCACCCTTCTCTTGTTCAAAAATCGATGCTATTTTATTGGATGAAATATTTGAGTTTGATTTATGAAAGAAAAAATGGAATTCGTAAAAAATAAAAATAAAAAAAATTGATATGATTATATAGAGAACTTTGGGGGTAGTGTTCCCTTTTTTTTTGGGGGGGGGGGGGGGGGGGGGTTCCAGAACGAAAACCTTACACATGTACCATGATGTGGCATGTATGTCAATGGAGTGGCTATTGCCCTATGTGAATGAGCACCTCCCATGTCTAAAAATTCTATTGGAGAGTAGAGCCTCAGCAGAGCTTCACCCTATCTGAACTGGGTCTCATTTGTTCTTTGTTTCTACTTGTTAGAGCTTCCTAAAGTCAGAGTTGCAGGTGGGGTTGAGCAAGTGACAAAAATTCAAGGATACATAGGCCTAACAGGGTTACTAGCAAAAACGTTATCAAGCATAAATATTGAATCTATGAAACATGAACGCATCAACGAAGTGGACGCTTGAAAGAAGGACAATGTTTCTTTTGCTATCATTCACTAGTCTCCTAGAAAACAAGAATTTTGTAACGTGTGTTTATGTTTAAATCACTAATTCTTTTCAACCGTGGTAGCAAAAAATAACAAAGTACCTTCAATATTGTAGACATGCAGAAAACACAAAAGAAACTCCGAAATAGCAGACATGAATTTCATATTCATATTTCTTCTCTAATTTTGATGCATATCCAACATATACTTCATTCTGACGATAGTTGACATCTGCATGATAATGGACATAAAAAAGTGACTATTTTGTTATCCTAGTGCATATTATCAATGTACACCTGTTACATTGATCCATCTGGATCAACTTGATAAGAGTGGCGGTATCTTGCTATTGAAGATAATCTGTCAAGTTAAAGAAGTGTTCTTTCCTTGTACTTGCAAATTCCTTGACAAGTTCATGAGTTCAATGTTTGTACGTTTTGGCAGTGATGCGTTTGAGCACACTTAGGTCTAATGGGGTAGTTATATCCATCTTTAAAGGTTACTCTATATATGCCTAAAACCCAAATGTGCTGCAAAATGTTGTACATTATCACACTTAAAAATATCAAATTTGTTATGGGTTTATATTCTTTTCCTCCCTCACGCTAACTATGTGATTAGGAGTTGAAGTAAGCCATGTATGTATGTATGTATGTGCAAACACACACACAAGTATATGTAGATGTATGTATATTAAACTCAGTTTTGTTTAGCTACAATAATGCATTAAATAAGTAAGACTACCGGTGAAAAAAATGAGAAAAATCATAAAAGCGTATACTTTCTAGATTTCTTCTCATCAAAAGCCTATCTCTCAAGTAACTTCTGATAAAAAGATTTTATCAAAATATATTTTAATTTGAATGTTAATATAGATCTGAATTCTTATTATATATCAATAACCCGTGAAATGGATAATACCCTGATGGTTACCAGCAACTGAAAAATGCAAACCAGTATATTGAAAGATAGTCATAACGAGCATTTTTCCTCAAATAATCACTCAAACAAGTCAGGTTTGGAAGAAGATCTATTCTCAATGGATTGTGATTTCCATGATGTTTTGAATAAAAACCTTCATATTTTGCAGCATAGTATTATAGGAGTGAATGCTCAAATACAAATTTGTATCATAGAACACTACACATTTAAACTCAAGTGTAAAATCAACATGAGGAGTTAACATATGCAATAGGTTGCATTATTCCTTATTCAAGAACTTTTTAATCCATGAATGCTCGGCCTACATAAATAGATTGAATTACTTGAAAGCGCATGATCATCTTATTTAAGGGGAAATGAATCAATCCAACGTTCTGAGTACAAAAAATTTAATTACAATGTCTTTTGATAAAATCTTTCTATCAAAAGTTATTTTCAGAAATAGTGTACTTACAATAACCTCTAAAGATGGATAAGGTATCCCGTTAGGCCTAAGTGTGCTCATTCACACATTGCTATAATGTACAAACATTAAATCCATGTGAATTTGCAAGTACAAGGAAAGATCATTTTTTTGGGTTCGACATATTACCTTCAATACTAAGATAAAGCACTTTATCAAGTTCGTCCAAGTGGATGAATATATCCTTGAATTGTGGTCACATGTAAATCCACTCGATAATCTTGATCCTATGTTGAGTTTCTTTGAATTTCTCCTACCACATAAGAAAAGACACAATTTTTAGATATTACAACTCTCAATTAAGACCAATGTGAAAAGGACTTGTTTTGAGTGAAATTATAAACCAAAATATCAAATGTTAGTCATAATGAACATTTTTCGACCTCAAATAATCACTCTAAACAAATCAAGGTTCTGGAAAAATGTATTCTCAATGGCTTACAATTTCCATGATGTTTTGAATGAAAAATATTGAGTGCATACTCAAATACGAATTTGTAACATTAGAGCAAATTACAAAGTAGTTTCATAGGGTGGGGGGTTCCTTACAATCGTAGATCCTTCTACCTAGACAGACTAAAGATTTCTCAATCGACCATTGGGTTTCTTACAATCATAGATCCTTCTACCTAGACAGACTAAAAATTTCTCAATCGACCACTCTTTAAGAGTCTCCACGAAGTTCACCGTGCATGTTAGTGCACATAGAAAGGAGACTTAATGCACATATTACAATGATTCTTTATGCAACTACTACTATCACCAAATGATATACCATCAAACACTCCAAAATGTGTTTAACGCTTGGTCCTTTGAATTGATTACAGACATGAGGGGAGGAGAGAGAGGATGAAGATGATCCTTTATTGGTGCCCTTCTTTGTTCGTATGCTCGTCCACTTTCGGTATAAGACGATAGCATATAGTTGGAGGATGGCAGATAACGACATCATTTGGAGAGCCATCATGTGCAATCTGTTTCCCATGCTTATGTTTGTCACTGGAAATCTGGGAAGTGCGTCTCTTGACTTCTTCTTGGCTATGCAGGGTCAAGACTTCAATAACTGGAGTCACATGAATCTTTCGTCGAACCTCAAAGCTGCGTACTTCGAACTCAATTTCCAGCTTAATCCCATGAAAGCCTTGCACCCAAAACTTCGAAATGGGTATGTCAACTCCTCGACGAAGACGGAGCTTTCTTTTTCCTGCAGAAAGCTTAGTGGATCCATCTTCATTCTCGTTATCGCAGGTCCCTGCATCCTGCGTTCTTGTATGTTCTTTTCTTCCGAAATGATTCACGGGGATGAAACTGGAAATATCCTTGAAGATACCCATACAGACCGGACACGTTGGAGGCGATTTTGTTGATATCCATCCCTGCATGCATGGCCAGCAAAAGAGATGGCCGCAACACGTGACTATGGGATCGCTTGGGTCTTCATTGAGGCAGATGGAGCAGCTGAATGCACCAGGCATAGAGACTGTCTGAGACTTCTCCCTGGAAGCTTCGTTGATGCAGACGTGGTTAGCAAGTGCAAAGAGATGTCTCTGCTCGTGTATTAATCAGTATGAGACTCGAGAACAACGCGCAACGCTGCTTTTAATTTCCTCGTGCAGTCGACCTCAGACACCAGCGTCTTCGGCTGCTTCGTCTTTGTTTTGAGCAGATGCAGCAGGTGCATTCATATACGTCTATTGTCGTTTGAGGAGACGCGGCGGCCGAATCACAGTATATGAGCGAAAGCTATCGTCGTCTAGCTATGAAATAAGGAGGTGACATAATGCGAGAAGCTGCTTTTTTACTTCCAGCTTGTAGCGCCTGCGAAAACGCAAAATAACTATATATACACACACATATATATATATATATATATATATATATATATATATATATATATATATATATATATATATATATATATATATATATATATGACAAAATGAAAATTGTACGTACATAGCAAGAAGACGTATAGAGAGCAAGACACACATTGAGCACAAGCAGAGCTAGAGTTAGAGAATGGAACACAAGTAAAGACGAGGGAACAAAGAGACATTGGACTCTATCATTTTGCTAGGCTTGCTCTTTGCATAACAACAACTTGCTCATATTCTCTGCAAGTATGCTCCAAGGATAAAGTTGGAAGGCTCATGGTGAAGGCAATCTTATAGCTGTTGCTTCTATACTGAGGGTTGCACACAGTCAAGCTTGGTGGCCAAAGAAGAAAAAGCTACTCATAGAGCATCTATACCTACAAGTAATATACTTGCTATACTCTACTTCATTTTGTTGTACCTTCTTCCTTATACTTGGGTGGTGCTTTTTTCTCTCGTCTTCTTTTACCTTGCACAATGGAGTTCATCTCCTATTCCCTTGCTATCTTTATGTTGTAGTCACTTTGCTACCCAAGTTAAGAAGTATCTCTTGTTGGTCAAATCCATCTCTTCTCCATTATTCTAGCAAATGCTCAATTATCCATCCCTAACGCAACATCAAGATCATGGTTTTTTGATGTTTCTTTTGACTACAACATCTCAAGGCCCATCTAAATTCCCTACGAGTGTCACAATTGTTACATGATTAGAAGCTCTAAATTTTTTTCTTGGGTTTTTTTATTTCATTATTGTGGAAGATGCAGACATGCTTAAACGTGGAGAAAAAGTAGTCAAAAATTGGGATGAAAGTAGTGGTCTCTATTTTTGGAAGAATTAATTGCTTGTGTTGACAACCTCTCAATAAAAAGAGTGGTTCTCTTAGTATAGGTAGCCAAATTGAGTGATTTACGAAGCTTACAACATGTACTATATATTTTAACTAGTTTCTCTACAAAATTAAATAAGAAAGTTTATGTAAATATGCTTTTTCTAAGAACTAATCTTTGTTGGGTATCCGTTGTCTCGCCAAAGACACACCTCTGTTCATAGTTTCATATCTCAGCCAATATGAGGTCTTTTTGAATGGTTTAACTTGGAGATGATCCATTATTTGTCATATTTTCATTGTATACTAGAATTTATAAACACCTTTCAGGTTTTACATCTAGTAAAATTCAATCTTCAAGTCCGAAAATTTTGCATATCTTGTTATAGCAAGTTTCGATGAGGTTTTGATTCACTGAATTAAAATTAGTTTTTTATGAGCTACACTTTTTTTGATGATTTTTATTTCTAATGTATGGTAGGCAAAGTCTACTTTTGTGTTTTATAATTTGTTTTAATGAGTTTTACTAAGAGGATTACTGGTGATTCTATTTCTATCATTGATAATCTCTATTTTGTTAATAATTTATAAACAGTTTGATCTTTGACATTTGGAAAGATATATTTGATCTTTTGAAGACCTTAGAAGTTTCTATCTATTCTAATTGTTGATTTTGATGTTTACAATTTTGTAAGCGTATCATTGTGGTATCAGAGCTATTTTGGTATCATATTTTTCAAAAAGCTTATCGAATTATTTTCTTATTGACAAGCAATTCAACATGGAATATTTGAGTGCATCTATTGAAACATTATTGTATGGAGAAATATCCCATGTGGCAATTTCAAATGAAGTCTTATCTCATGTCTAAAGGTCCTTGGGTATTAATAAATGGTACTAAATTGAGGCTAGTATTATCAGAAGTTCCTACACAAGAAGATTGAACAAGAGAGCAAGAATGAATCAAAAGGTATAGAAGAGTTTTATTTATTATATCACAACAATTTCGAATACTGTGCTTGGACATATAGGCGGTTTGAATACAAGTAGAGAAGATTGGGAGTCTCTAGAAAGATTATTTGCAATGACCAACAAAGCGAGACAAAAGAAACTTATTGGCGAGCTGACAAGAGTAAAAAAGAAGCCATGATATAGTCAATGATTATGTTCTTGAGATAAAATCTCTTATTGAAGCATTAATCTCTATTGATGCATCTCATAGTGAGGATATAAAGTTTAATAGCATGTTAAATGCTTTGAGAGAAGGTGAAATATGGAATTCTTTTATTATATCTATCATGAAACAAGGGAATCTACCATATGTTGAAGATTTACAAATGCTCATGATGACTAAAGAAATCAACATGGAAGAGGAAATTCTTATCATTCTCAAAGAGATAGTCAAGGACAAGCTGAGCAAGGGGTAGAGGAAATAAGGGAGGAGAAGAAACATTCAACAATAATGCAAGAGGAATGTATCAAGATACAAAATATCAGAGAGGAAGTTTTAATGCTAATAGAGGAGGAAGAACAATGCAGCAAGGTCAATAAAATCAACCAAATCAGCAAAAGTGAGTTTACTTGTAACTAATATGGTAAAGTTTTTCATTATGCTAGGGATTTCTTCTCCGATCCGAATAAAAGAGGTTGTTTTAGAGTATGAAAAAAGAGGAATAGGCCTAGAGCACATGCATCAAAACAACAACCTAGTGCAAGAAGAGGCTTATAAACAAAATCAAGCCATTCTTGTGGCTATGCATACATAAATAGAAAAGAGGAAGGTAAACAAAAAAACTGGGTATGTAGATCGTGGTTATTCAAACCGCATGATTCATAATGTGAATCTATTTATGAACTTACATAAGCTAGAGTCAAGAGTCAAGTTGCTACATGAGATAACTCTAAGCATGAAGTAGTGTATATTGGTGATTGTGCACTTAATGCAAATGTAACTCTCAAACATGTTTTATTTGTTCCTATTATTTCAAGGAATTTTATTTTAATTGCATAGATGGAGGAAAATGGAGTAAAAATGGATTTTGACAATAATCAATTGCAGGATTATCAGAACATTGAAAATTTTGTTATAAGAGGACAAAAGTTAAATAGATTATATACTTATGAAGTTGAAGTTTTAGATTATGTAGGTTATACAATGATCAATGGGGCTCACATTAGTCAATTGGATTTATAACATAAGAGATTAGGATATATTAGTGTTGAAAGATTGAAGGATATTGCAAAGAACTCCTTGGTTGAATGTTTACTTCAACTACGAAAGCAATATTTAAATTATGTTTGTGAGATATATTGGTTTGGAAAACAAGTATGAAGTCCTTTTTCAAAAGCAAGATTGCAAAGTAGAGGTCTTTTGGACTTGATTCATACTCATATATGGGGTCCATCTCAAGAAGATTCAATGGCAGGAAACAAACTTTATACCATTTATCGATGACTTCTCAAAGTTTACAATCATTAATTTTATGAAGTATAAATTAGAAGTGTTTGATATGTTCAAGAAGTTTAAATCATTAGTTGAAAAGAAAATAGATAGAATCATAAGGAGATTGAGATCAGATGGAGGAGGTGAGTATATTTCTCATCAATTTCTTGCATATTTGGAGTACGAACGAACTAAGGAGACTACAAGCATACACATGTAAACAAAATGGTTTGGTCAAAAGAAGAAATTGTTGGAGATAGACGTCTGCGGAAGCACGCGAACAGCACAAGGAAGAAGAAGAAGCTTGGAGCACAAACACACAATACTGAATGTATTACTAGAGAATGTACAAAGATAAGTAGCCCATTAGGGCAATAGGCCTATATACAAGCCGGGGGAAAAAAACCTCTTAAAGAGGGAAAAAGGTGCCCCGGCGGTCCTAGTTTGTTCACACACATCACTACCTAAATATATCAACAAATCCCCCGTGGGAGTGATGCGGTGAACAAGGAGCTGGCACTCATGTATAAGGAAGTGCCAAGCTATGTGGAAATCACTCCACAAAAGGAAGTAAGCCCAAAGCTTTGCGGAAAGCTTCAAACTTCTCCCTAGGCAGAGCCTTCGTGAAAAGGTCTGCAATGTTCTCCTGCGTGGGCACATATGCCAAGCTGATCTCCCCAGTAGAGAACCTCTCCCTGACATAGTGATAATGCACCTCAATGTGCTTAGTGCGAGCATGGAACACAGGGCTCCTCGCAATTGCCAATGCGCTCTGACTGTTAGTGAAGATGGTGGTGGCAGAAGACTGGCCAACACCCAAATCAGCCATAAGGCGTCTGAGCCACACACACTCAACAGTCGCTGTGAAAGCTGCCCTATACTCAGCCTCACAACTGGAAGTGGCCACAGTAGGTTGCTTCTTGCTCAACCAAGATATACATGAGCTACCAAGCATGAAGCAAAAACCACTGGTGGACACACGAGTGTCATAGCAACCAGCCCAATCTGAGTCAGAAAAAGCATGCAAATCTGGCGGTAGTGATCCCCCCTTGGGATAAAACAACCCAAGTAGCCGAGTACCACTCAAGTAGCGAAAGATGCGCTTAACCGCCTTCCAATGCCTGACTCCTGGGCAATGCATAAACCTGCTCATCTGTGAGACAGCAAACTGAATATCTGGCCGAGTAATGCATAAGTAAATCAAGCATCCAACAGCCTGCTGATAGAGAACAACATCAAATGCATCTCCAGCATCATGAAGACTCAATCGTAAACCTGTCTCCATAGGAGTGGCAATAGGCTTACAGTTTTCAAGGCCAAAACACTGCAATAATGTGTCAATATATTTCGTTTGACACAAAGCCATTCCACCATCAATTTGCATAAACTGAATGCCCAAATAGTGATGCAAATGCCCCAAATCAGGCATCTCAAATGAGGCATGCAAATCAGCCTTGAAATCAGCAATATGCTTCTCAATAGGACCAGTGAGCAGCTTGTCATCAACATAGACAACAATGATCAGAAGCACATCATTAGCACGCTTAACATATAAGATGCTTTCAGTTGGAATGTTCATAAAACCATGTGCAACCAGATAGGCATGTATCTTCTCATACCAAGCACGTGGTGCTTGCTTTAAACCATATAATGCCTTCTTTAACCTGCACACTTGGATTTCATGCCCTTTCTGCACAAAGCCACGGGGCTGAAAAACATACACTTCTTCATGCAAGTCACCATTCAGAAATACTGTTTTAATGTCCAACTGACGTACATTCCAACCATGATGGGCTGCAAGTGCACAAATGCTCCGAACAGTAGTCATACGGCATGTAGGTGCAAAGGTCTCATCAAAATCAATGCCTCTTTCCTGCGCATAACCCTTTGCAACAAGCCTAGCCTTATACCTATCAACTGTACCATCAGGTTTACGCTTCAGCTTGTATACCCACTTAGTGCCAATGGCCTTCTTGCTAGGAGGCAAGTCACATAAAGACCATGTACCATTCTTCATTATAGCATCATATTCAGATTGCATGGCAGCCATCCAATTTTCTGAATTCTGTGCTTCATCAAAAGAAACAGGCTCATTCTCATCACAGAGACTAGACGCAGCCATAGCATAGCAATCTGATGCAAAGGAGGCACTATGAGAGCCTGAACGAGTACAATATGACAAAGGTGCATCTAATTTGCTGTCACGCAAAGTCTGCACCAACCATTTTGGCATAGTTTTTGCCTGCTCAATATCAGCTCTCTCATCAACAAGTGCATCATGTAAATTTGCATCAGAAATAGAATGATCTGCATCATCATATGAAACCTGCAAAGGCTGCGAAGTTGCCTCATTAGGACCAGCACTAGATTGCCCACCTGTAAAAAGAGGCATCAACGTATCATACATGTCTTTGGAGCTAACAGATGTCTCCTTAGTACATGAAAGCAATGGCTGAATAACATCTTCCACAAAGACAACATCACGGATAACCAGAATGCGTTTAGTCTGTGGATGATACAGACGATAGCCTTTACTTTTGGAACTATACCCAACAAAAATACATTTTATTGCCTTATCATCCAATTTTCTACGATGTTGTTCAGGCACTAATGCATATGCCAAACAACCAAAAACACGCAGATGAGCAACAGATGGCTTGCGGTCATGCCAAGCCTCATATGGAGTGATAGACTGCAACACTTTAGTGGGACACCTGTTCAGTACATATGCTGCACACATGACAGCCTCAAGCCAGAAACTATGTGGTAAAGTCTGACTTTTGACCATGCACCTCGCCATCTCCATGAGTGACCTGTTCTTTCGTTCAGCAACTCCATTTTGTTGAGGTGTATACGGCACTGTACACTGGTGTTTTATCCCACGTTCAGCCAGAAATGCATTAAAATTTGAAGACATATATTCCCCCCCTCGATCAGAACGGAGGGGCCCATTTTACATGCTGACAAATTTTCAGCCAAAACCAAAAATTGTTTGAAGCACATGAACACTTCAGACTTTGCTTTGAGTGGATATACCCATGCATGCCTGGAAAAATCATCAATGAAAGTCACGAAGTAAAGGTAATTTCCAAAAGAGGGTGTCTGCATAGGACCACAGACATCACTATGTACAAGCTATAATTTCTACGTAGCCCGAACTGAACCAGCTTTTGGAAAGGAAGAACGCTACATCTTGCCCAAAATACAGCCTTCACAAACATGTTTTCTAGGAGCCTCAAGTTTGGGCAAAGAGGACACCATTTTAGATTTCTGCAGGCGTAGCAAACTAGCAAAATTCAGATGACCAAAGCGTGCATGCCAAAGCTTTGCATCTGACATAGCCTGAGAATCATGAACTGCACATGCCGAATCTTTCACAGATCTTTCATAGTCTATGAGCTTATACAACCCACGACATAAAATGCCAGAAGCAATAATCACATCGCCATTTGAGAGATCATGGACTGTACACCTGTCATCAACGAGTTTCTCAACCAAGCCAATCTTGGCTAATGCAAAAACTGATAATAGGTTCTTTTTGATCCCTGGCACAAATAAAGCATATGACAAAGTGAAAGAACTACCATGAACAGTAGTCAAAATGATCTTACCAACTCCCATAACAGGATAAGAGGAGTTATTGGCGCATGTGACAGTATTCCCTGTAGGGGCACGCTCGAGTGAAGAGAAGAAACTACGCTGCGAGGTAATATGTTTGGTCGCCCCACTGTCAAAGTACCAAACATCTGAGTCTACTGCAGACATGCACTGATCATGAGAAGATGGGTCAAAACTGCAGACAGTAGTAAACGCCCATTCTTCTTCCTGCACAAGATTTGCAGACTCTATTTTTGGTGTAGAGGCCTCTGCAACAACCATTCTAGCCTCTTTCTTCTTTGTCTCTTTAGCAGCCAGTTTTGAACAGTTCTTTATGATATGATCATTTCCTTTACAGTACTTGCAAAACAATTTCTGCTTTTCTAAATTCTTCTCATCTTTATCTTGGTTCTTCGATTGTGCAGCATTTGCAGATTTCTGCTTACTAGTAGAAGAGCTCCATTTTCCTTTGCCCTTCTGACTAGCCAGGAAAGCTTGATCTGCAACACGCATAATGGACCTGTTCTGCCTGGACTGATCTTCCTGCAACAGAATAGAGACTAACTCCTCAAATGACAAGGCATTTGGATTGCCTTTCATCATCAACCGAAGAGTAGAAGCAAAACTCTGATATGAATCAGGAAGACCATTCAGAACGGTCTACAGAAGTGAGCTATCTGGTATAACCTCATCAGCAGAAATCAACTGTTCCTTCAAATCTTTGATCTTCGTTAGGAAACTGTCCATAGAATCACCTTCATTCATGTGCTCACTCTCCAACTGTTTTCGGAGGTAAGCAACACGAGCCTCATTCCTAGCCTGGTACAAAGTGGTAAGTGTATCCCAAGCATCCTTTGCTGTTCTGCAAGAGCGAATATGAGGAATAATGGCACGTTTGACAGACAAAGCTATCAATGCATGTGCCTGGGCATCTCTACCATCCCAGCAAATCTGCTCTGCAGTAGGTGCAACAGAAATAGGAGCACGAACAGGAATCTGTGGAATATCATCTTTGACACCATCTTCATCAGCTCCAGCACCTGTATTTGCAGTACCTGTCGTTACAGGTGTAACAGGACGTCTTTCAACACCCTGCACAATGTTCCACAATCCTTTTGCAACTAGTACATGTCGCATCATATAAGCCTATAATGTGTAGTTGGTACCCTCAACAGCCAACATACGGAATACATCACTGCTTTCAGCCATGGCCGGTGACTAAAATACCTTGATGCAGAAAATTGACTGTATCTCAAAAAGTTGAACGCAACTGCCCAGACGAGTTCTACTAGACCTGTAGCAGACTTCGAGACGCTTAAACTGGCGAACAAAAACTGGTATATACCTTTGGCACAAAAGGACGAAATAGCCTGCACAAGCGCTACGATAGTGCGTTCGGAGGCCAAAACAAGCTCAGATCGCGATTTCGGCACCACAGTGCGAAGCTGTTTTGATCTCGGAAACACCCTGAGTATGCTCACCAAATTTCGTGCGAATCTGAGACTGCAAACCGAGGAGTGTCGACGGCGCCCTAGAAGAAGCGACAACCTGCTCTGATACCAATTATTGGAGATACACGTCTGCGGAAGCACGTGAACAGCACAAGGAAGAAGAAGAAGCTTGGAGCACAAACACACAATACTGAATGTATTACTAGAGAATGTACAAAGATAAGTAGCCCATTAGGGCAATAGGCGTATATACAAGCCGGGGGAAAAAAATCTCCTAAAGAGGGAAAAAAGTGCCCCGGCAGTCCTAGTGTGTTCACACACATCACTACCTAAATATATCAACAGAAACATGTCTATCTTGGAGATGGTTAGGTGCATGTTAGATGAGGACTTACTAGTTCTTTTTTGGGCTTAATCATGCATTATTGAAGTTTATGTGATGAACAAGATTCCACCTACTCAAAGTTATGCACAAAAAGCACCTCATGAAGTATCTTATGGAGCAAAATTAGATGTTTCTAGTTGTAGAATTTTTGGAAGCATGTGCTATGGTCATATTTCACAAGAGTTAAGGTCAAAATTAGGTCCAAGTTCACAAAAAATGATTTTCATTTGTATGGTAGAAGGACAATCAAGATATAGATGTGTCAATCTAGATACCAAAGAGGTAATTATTTCAAGAGATGTTTTGCAATAAACGCTTAAATATGCATGGGTATACGAAAAAAGTCAAAATACTAGTCACATTATGGATCTAGATTTGCATTGCAAAACCATGAATATGCAAGTTGTAATATTGATCCATCTAGCAATTGGTAATTGAGTAATAATAAAAATAAATTTTTAATAAAAAAGCTGAAAAAAGGCATCACTATACTAATAGATATGGGAATTTCCATATCCTTAGTTAGTAAAGGAAAAATCATATTTTCTTGGGCTTGTGCAGGTTTAAGAAGGCTTGTGTGTGCACAACTCTATACAATAGGAACCTACTTAATTGAAGAAAAAAGCCTTCTCGTGCTTGTGTAGGCTATTGTACACCTATTTTTGCACAATCCTATATAACATGAACCAACACAAACCTGTACAAACCTGTACATAGACATTGACATAAACCTATACATAAACATTGATATGAACCTGTACATAAACATTGATATAAAACTTGTACATAAACATAATAATCCTAAACTTATGCAAAAACATGTACATAAACATCATAATAATCAACTTGTATAAAAACATTCTAATCATAAACACTGATAAAATAAGTAACCAGAAGTTTAATTAAACTTGAGAAATCTAAATACACAAGACAAAATTTCATGTGTAGATGATAGATGAAAATATATAGCATCCATATGATGTCTGTAAAAGCGTATGCCTCTATGTATAAAAGAAATTCATATATATATATATATATATATATATATATATACACACATATATATATATATATATGTATATATATATGTGCAAATGTGAAATGTGGAAAAAGAGAAAAAACACAAAACTTTGTATTGCGGTGCTAAGAATTAAATGATGCAAAATACAAGGGAGTATTTGGCAATAGAAAATCAAATTGTGGGAGTGAACGCTATGTACAACACACACACACACACACAAAGATCATATATATATATATATATATATATATATATATATATATATATATATATATATATATATATATATATATATATATATATATATATATATAGGCACACACACACACCATCAAAGTGATATCATCCCATCACTCTTAATAAATTGCACTTAAAATTTCCCATTTGATGGAACTCCCACACACTTGAATTCAATCAGCACCTTAATAAGGCCGCACACATATCCTTCTTGTTGCTCGGTATGTGTAGGACAACGACCAATGGATACAAGTTGCATACAATAAATAAACAAAGTAACCAATAGTATTAATCAAGTTTAGATATATAATTAACATAAATATTAAATACTTATAAACTCATGGAAAAATGTCTTCAATCTACCACTTCCTAGATGTGAGTTGCCTACACCTTGCTGATGTAAAGCTTCCACCGCTCTTTATTGTCGAAAGTGGTTAGGATCATGCATCTCCTCTAATAGTCTCTACCACTCATGTCAATAGTAAATGAGGGCTTTGAAGCCCATCGCCAAAAACCTTTCCTTGTTGAATCATATCAGTGTTTTAGAGTTTCAACCAACACATTTTCTATTCATTTACAAGAAACTACTAGGCATCCATGTGTTTTCTAATACTCTTGATAAATACACTCGATAATGTAATTTAATTTATATTTATCCCATTGCTTTCAATGAAGGAGCATGTAGTTGTTATACTGCACCTTAGCAAGTGACCATATGCATTGGCGCATAGATAGATAAACTCTATCTATGTGGATGAATCCATCCTTACCATGTCTATATACCTTGGATTCGTCATGCTCATATGCACCCCAAGTTGTGTTGGGGGTGGTCATAGTAGGTGGCCATGATGATCGACATGATCCTATTAGTGTAGATGCACCATCACCACTAGAACTTCCATTGCCACCTGAATGTGTACCATGTGAAGAGCATTCCCTCTTTCTTTTCCTCTTGCAATGACCTTGTCACCATCCTTGGGGTTCTCCACAAAACAACCCCTTTAATTGGACTTGTGACTTGATATCCCTTGTCTACCATTTGTCCTACTAATACAAGGTTGGTACCTAAGTCACAAAGTCTTAGGGACTTGTGTCAAAGAGACTAAATCTTGTTTGCCACACAAGTGCGTATAGTGGTGGATTGACACACGCTTAATTATCCATCCGAAGAACCGACCTAACCAAGTGTATGAGGACGTGTGCGCATATGATGGATAATGGAGTGGTTAAGCTAATATGTATGAGAAAAGACTAAACTACCTCTCCAACTCACTTAATCTCTGAAAGTGTCTGCCGCGATACCACTTACAGTAGTAAATACAAATTCGAATGTTTCTCCCAACTCCAAACTCCGAATATGGCAATAGTGAGTTGCTTTCGAAGCTCTCGACAAGACGCATTTGTTGGTGGTATTTTCACTCAAATCTGTCAACGGGTCTTCAAGTTATGACCAAAACAGTGAATGGAAGGAAACACACACACTCACTTCAGAACTTGTACTTGCTCACACATACACACCATAGTAGCTCAAAAGTGATGGGGAGGGGTAGACAACAGTCCTACACACACATTCTAAGCTTCCACACACAAAATATCATAGAGAAGATGAAAATCTACAGGAAAGAAGCAAATTCAAAATTCTGGAGCTCTCCTTCTTCACAATTGCAAAAAGTCTTTACAAAGAGTCACAAAGTGACTTATGTACATGTGCCCTAAAAATTTGTCCTTTCACACAAGTGACCGGCACTTTATTGGCTAATCCCTAATTTCCTACTATTTTACAAGAAATATTTTACAAGGAGTTGGGTTTATGCATCTAGAGGACTCCTCTAGTGCATTTACATAGCTTATAGGGAGTTTTCTAGGATTTCGAAGAAGAAAAATATGCCCAATAATTTGAAAATTTGGGGCTCCTCTTTATGCCTCCATTTTCTACAACACTCTCCCCTTCTTTGTCTCTGTCGTCTCTTGACAGGCTTTTACTTCTCGTTTGCAGCTTGTCTAAGGCTCCTAAATACATGCACCCAATGCTCGAAGAAGCAATAAGAACTATTAGAAAATTTGTTACTTTATCCGAAATTAGTCCTTTGCTTCTATAAGCCCCTTGGTATTCCTTATATCACAAGTCAGGGTTGTTGTATTAAGTCGGGCTACCACGCACACGATCAGTGACTAAGAATGTGATATTCTTAGTCACCCGCTTCAACTTCTCAGCCTCTCCCCTTTTTAGCTTTTGGTCTTCTGATTTGTCTTTGTCTTCACATATCTGACCCTGCTGTGTTGCTTGGAGCCTGTTTACTTCTTCTCTAGAGCACACCTCACTTTGCTGACCTCTTTGTTGGAGTTAGACTTCTGCGCAAGCACACGAACAACACAACAAAGAAGAAGAAGCTTGGAGCACAACACACAATACTGTTGGGGATCTCATGACTCTGAGACGACTTCTTGATGGTCGTCGCGGCAAAGGCTTGAACCTTGTCAAGCTTCCGAAAATCGCCACGCCACCGAAAAAAATACTAAGCTAGAGCGATATTAGAACACCTCCATAATCAACAGTAGCTTAGCAAGGTTATTGCCACTCAAACATATAAGACTGCATTTTGAATTTACTGAAAAATTCACTGGAACTTCATCGGACTGTCACCAGACTGTCACCGTAATTATACCGAAATCTTACCGGAATCAACTCCTATTCTGTTTGTAATTACTTCAAGTGAATATACAAGAATTAAGGAAGTGATGTGTGAACTTCCTTCACTGAGTGAACACTTTCTGAAGTTTAAGAAAAAACTTCTCCGATTCAGAATGTCTCTTTTCAGTTAGACTTTGTACTGTGTGTACATATCCATTTCACCGAAATCCTTGACGAACTGATAGTAGAGATGTCTAGCTATAAGATAAGCTATCTCTCATACAAAACCTTAATTTATTCTACGAGATATACTTCGTTGTTCTACCGAAAAACACGTTTTCTGAGAAAACTGTAACTGACTGAAAATGCGTTTACTGAGACAACTGTAATTGACCGAAACATTCATTTACTAAGACAAGTGTAATTGACCGAAACATTCGTTTACTGAGACAACTATAATTGACCGAAACATTCGTTTATTGAGAGAGTACTGGGGGACACGTTTACTGAACGAACTGTAACTGTTAACGAACTTTCTACCGTAACACGAAAATACTCGGAGTTCTTCACATATGAAGAGTGTGCGCAAACTTCCACATGAACATGTGTTTTCTATTAGAGAAGATGTGTACAAATTAGCTTGGCCTCTTCTTGCTCAAGCTATGGAAAGTCTCCTACACTGATTAGTTTCTCTTTACCATCTCTCTCAGATGAATACCTGACGTTTCAGGTTTGTGTTATTCATCTGTACATACGCGATCTCTGGTGTCTTCTAAACTTCTCTCTCTCTCTCTTTGACCTCTATATGCGCTCTATTTAAACTGCGCGCTCTACTCACGCACGTTCTATCTCGCACTTCCCTCTCTCTTATTCTTATGCACGTTCTCTCTTTATATACAGTTTGATTCGGTGTAACGAACTCTATCAACCTCTGATTATGCAAGATTCTGCGCTGTACATAATGGCCGTGAATTTGTCCCTTCATTAAGGCTTTTGATTTTCTGAATATTTGATTCCGCTTCTCTTTATCTTTCCTTTTCTTTATGTCTATCGGTACGTCAAATTCGTGAGTGATTCTTCAACAGCTCCCCCTCAATCACTACTTTGACTTTTCCTGTCTTCATATATTTTTCTTTCTTTTATACCTGCCATTTCTTTGAATCTGCTTGTCTTTGTTCCATCCAAGCTCTTTGTCAAAATATCTGCAATTTGATCTTTTTTCGGAGTGTATACTATTTCTATCTCCTTCTCCATTACCTTTTCCCTCAGGAAATGATACTGAATTTCTATGTGCTTTGTTCTTGCATGAAATACCGGATTTGCTGCAAGATACAGCGAGCTCATATTATCTCCATGTATGATAGGTATACCTTGATCAATACCCATGCTTTTGAACAAGGTCTGCATCCATATCACTTCTTTAGCTGCTTCTACAAGTCCTTTATATTCTGCTTCTGTTGACGATAAAGCCACTATGTGTTGTTTCTTCAACACCAGCTTACTAGCTTATCTCCTAGGTATATCATATACCCATGCGTTGATCTTCTGTCATCTTGACTTCTTGCCCAGTCTGAGTCACTGTATGCTCTCAACTTTATATCTGACGTGAAAGGATAATATAATCCTTCTTTTATATTTCTTTTGATATATCTAAGAACTCTCTGTCCTGCAACCCAATGTTGATCTTTTGGACAATGCATGAGCTGTGAGAGAAATCCCACTGGATAGCTAAGATCCGGTCGTGTTAGTGTAGCGTAGATTAAGCTTCCCACTAACGACTGATATTTCCTCATATCTTTAAACTCTGCACCACTGTATTTGCTGAGTTTATGATTTGCTTCAAGCGGTGTTGAAGCTTCTCTGCAATTCTCCATATTAAACTTCTTCAGTAAGTTTAGGAGATACCTTTCTTGCTTAACATATACACCATGATCTGTATATGTGATTTCCATTCCAAGAAAGTATGATAACTTTCCTAGATCACTGATCTGAAACTCCTTTTCGAGTAGTCTCTTTACTTCTTTAATTCCTTCATCTAAAGTACCTGTGATTATAATGTCATCTACATAGATACAAATGTAGATCATACCTTCTTCTGTTCTCTTGATGAGTAGACTTGCATCTGCTTTTGAACTTTGGTATCCAAGTTCATTGAGATATTTCACAAGCCTGTAATTCCAAGCTCTTGGAGCTTGCTTCAGTCTGAAAAGTGCTTTTCTTAATCTACAAACAAAATTTGGGTATCTGGAACTTATAAACCCTTCCGGTTGTTCCATGTAGACTTCATCTGATATATATCCATTCAAATATGTGTTCTTTATATCTAGCTGACTAAGCTTCCATCCTTTTGATGCTGCTATAGCAATCACTGTCCTTATGGTTGACATCTTTGCCACCGGACTAAACGTCTCGTCATAATCTATGCCATGCGTCTGAGCATAGCCCTTGATAACCAGTCTAGCTTTGTATTTGGCTATCCTTCCATATGCAAGTTTCTTAACTTTGAAAACCCATTTATTTCCAATCACTTTCTTACCATTTGGTTTCGGAACAAGTTCCCATGTCTTGTTCTCCTCCAGTGCGCTAAACTCTTCTTCCATTGCTTCTTCCCATTGCTTCTTGCCTTGAGCTTCATCATAGTTATGAGGCTCTTCATCGTCTTTGACCATATATGCATAATTTTTCTGAGTTATGTACGAAGTATCATAAGAATACCTTTCTGGTTGTCTTCTTACCCTGTTTGACCGTCTTGGTTCAAACTCTTCATGTGTATCTGAATACACATCTTCATCAAATCCCTGTTCATCTCCATTTCTCATACCTGATCCGAACCTGGACGTACTTGCCTGCATATAGTCTTCATCTCTATTTACCTGCACAATTGATTTCCCTTTCTCTTTCCTTCTTACTTCTTCTTCAAATTCTTCCGTTGTATGACTTTGATCTGTATATCAGCTTTTCTGTTCATCAAATGTAACATCTCTGGCAACAGTAAACTGTTTTGTTAGAGGACTCCATAACCTGTAGCCCATCTGTTTTTCATCATATCCGACGAACACATATTTCTCTGCTTTTGGTTCGAGCTTATGTCTGAGTTGTGATGGTACATAAGAATAGGCTACTGATCCAAACACTTTGCAATGATCAAGTGTTGGCTTCTTTCCCCACCAAGCTTCATAAGGGGTCATTCCATCTAAAGCTATACATGATAATCTATTTACCAAGTATGTAGCTGTATTTACGGCTTTAGCCCAAAGATAGTTTGGACAATCTTTTTCTTTTAGCATAGCTCGTGGGTTTTTTTCCCCTGGCTTGTATATACGCCTATTGCCCTAATGGGCTAGTTATCTTTGTACATTCTCTAGTAATACATTCAGTATTGTGTGTTTGTGCTCCAAGCTTCTTCTTCTTCATTGTGCTGTTCGCGTGCTTCCGCAGATGTCTATCTCCAACAATTGGTATCAGAGCAGGTCGTCGCTTCTTCTAGGGCGCCGTCAACACTCCTCCGTTTGCAGTCTCAGATTTGCACGAAATTTGGTGAGCATACTCAGGGTGTTTCCGAAATCAAAACAGCTTCGCTGTGTGGTGCCGAAATCGCGATCTGAGCTCGTTTCGGCCTCTGAACGCACTATCACAGCGCTTGTGCAGGCTATTTCGTCCTTTTGTGCCAAAGGTATATACCGGTTTCTGTTCGCCAGTTTAAGCATCTCGAAGTCTGCTACAGGTCTAGCAGAACTCATCTCGGCAGTTCTGTTCAACTTTTTGAGATACAATCAATTTTCTGCATCAAGGTATTTTAGTCACCGGCCATGGCTAAAAGCAGTGATGTATTCCGTATGTTGGCTGTTGAGGATAAGTTGGATGGTACCAACTACCGATTATGGGCTTATATGATGCGACATGTACTGGTTGCAAAAGGATTGTGGAACATTGTGCAGGGTGTTGAAAGACGTCCTGTTACACCTGTAACAACAGGTACTGCAAATACAGGTGTTGGAGCTGATGAAGATGGTGTCGAAGATGATATTCCACAGATTCCTGTTCGTGCTGCTGTTTCTGTTGTACCTACTGCAGAGTAGATTCCTTGGGATGGCAGAGATGCCCAGGCACATGCATTGATAGCTTTGTCTGTCAAACATACCATTATTCCTCACATTCGCTCTTGCAGAACAGCAAAGGATGCTTGGGATACACTTACCACTTTGTACCAGGCTAGGAATGAGGCTCGTGTTGCTTACCTCCGTAAACAGTTGGAGAGTGAGCACATGAATGAAGGTAATTCTATGGACAATTTTCTTACAAAGATCAAAGACCTGAAGGAACAATTGATTTCTGTTGATGAGGTTATACCAGATAGCTCACTTGTGCAGACCGTTCTGAATGGTCTTCCTGATTCATATCAGAGTTTTGCCTCTACTCTTCGGTTGATGATGAAAGGCAATCCGAATGCCTTGTCATTTGAGGAATTAGTCTCTGTTCTGTTGCAGGAAGATCAGTCTAGGCAGAACAGGTTCATTATGCGTGTTGCAGATCAAGCTTTCCTGGCTAGTCAGAAGGGCAAAGGAAAATGGAGCTCTTCTACTAGTAAGCAGAAATCTGCAAATGCTGCACAATCGAAGAACCAGGATAAAGATGAGAAGAAATCAGAAAAGCAGAAATTGTTCTGCAAGTACTATAAAGGAAATGATCATATTATAAAGAACTGTCCAAAACTGGCTGCTAAAGAGGCAAAGAAGAAAGAGGCTGGAATGGTTGTTGCAGAGGCCTCTACACCAAAAACAGAGTCTGCAAATCTTGTGCAGGAAGAAGAATGGGCGTTTACTACTGTCTGCAGTTTTGACCCATCTTCTCATGATCAGTGCATGACTGTAGTAGACTCAGATGTTTGGTACTTTGACAGTGGGGCGACCAAACATATTACCTCGCAGCGGAGTTTCTTCTCTTCACTCGAGCTTGCCCCTATAGGGAATACTGTCACATGCGCCAATAACTCCTCTTATCCTGTTATGGGAGTTGGTAAGATCATTCTGACTACTGCTGATGGTAGTTCTTTCACTTTGTCAGATGCTTTATTTGTGCCAGGGATCAAAAAGAACCTGTTATCAGTTTCTGCATTAGCCAAGATTGGCTTGGTTGTGAAATTCGTTGATGACAGGTGTACAGTCCATGATCTCTCAAATGGCGATGTGATTATTGCTTCTGGCATTTTTTGTCGTGGGCTGTATAAGCTCATAGACTATGAAAGATCTGTGAATGATTCGGCATGTGCAGTTCATGATTCTCAGGCTATGTCAGATGCAAAGCTTTGGCATGCACACTTTGGTCATCTGAATTTTGCTAGTTTGTTACAGCTGTAGAAATCTGAAATGGTTTCCTCTTTGCCCAAACTTGAGGCACCTGGAAAACATGTTTGTGAAGGCTGTATTTTGGGCAAAATCCAGCGTTCTTCCTTTCCAAAAGATGGTTCAGCTCGGGCTACGCAGAAATTGCAGCTTGTACATAGTGATGTCTATGGTCCTATGCAGACACCCTCTTTTGGAAATTACCTTTACTTCGTGACTTTCATTGATGATTTTTCTAGGCATGCATGGGTATATCCACTCAAAGCAAAGTCGGAAGTGTTCATGTGCTTCAAACAGTTTTTGGTTTTGGCTGAAAATTTGTCAGCATGTAAAATGGGCACCCTCCGTTCTGATCGAGGGGGGGAATATATGTCTTCATATTTTAATGCATTTCTGGCTGAACGTGGGATAAAACACCAGTGTACAGTGCCGTATACACCTCAACATAATGGAGTTGCTGAACGAAAGAACATGTCACTCATGGAGATGGTGAGGTGCATGGTCAAAAGTCAGGCTTTACCACATAGTTTCTGGCTTGAGGCTGTCATGTGTGCAGCATATGTACTGAATAGGTGTCCCACTAAAGCGTTGCAGTCTATCACTCCATATGAGGCTTGGCATGACCGCAAGCCATCTGTTGCTCATCTACGTGTTTTTGGTTGTTTGGCATATGCATTAGTGCCTGAACAACATCGCAGAAAATTGGATGATAAGGCAGTAAAATGTATTTTTGTTGGGTACAGTTCTGAAAGTAAAGGCTATCGTCTGTATTATCCACAGACTAAACGCATTCTGATTAGCCGTGATGTTGTCTTTGTGGAAGATGCTATTCAGCCATTGCTTTCATGTACTAAGGAGACATCTGTTAGCCCCAAAGACATGTATGATACTTTGATGCCTCTTTTTACAGGTGGACAGGCTAGTGCTGGTCCTAATGAGGCAACTTCTCAGCCTTTGCAGGTTTCATATGATGATGCAGATCATTCCATTTCTGATGCAGATTTACATGATGCACTTGTTGATGAGAGAGCTGATATTGAGCAAGCAAAAACTATGCCAAAATGGCTGGTGCAGACTTTGCGTGACAGCAAATTAGATGCACCTTTGTCATATCACACTCGTTCAGGCTCTCATAGTGCCTCCTTTGCATCAGATTTCTATGCTATGGCTGCATCTAGTCTCTGTGATGAGAATGAGCCTATTTCTTTTGATGAAGCACAAAATTCAGAAAATTGGATGGCTGCTATGCAATCTGAATATGAAGCTATAATGAAGAATGGTAAATGGTCTTTATGTGACTTGCCTCCTGGTAAGAAGGCCATTGGCACTAAGTGGGTATACAAGCTGAAGTGTAAACCTGATGGTATAGTTGACAGGTATAAGGCTAGGCTTGTTGCAAAGGGTTATGCACAGGAAAGAGGCATTGATTTTGATGAGACCTTTGCACCTACATGCCGTATGACTACTGTTCGGAGCATTTGTGCACTTGCAGCCCATCATGGTTGGAATGTACATCAGTTGGACATTAAAACAACATTTCTCAATGGTGACTTGCATGAAGAAGTGTATGTTTTTCAGTCCCGTGGCTTTGTGCAAAAAGGGCATGAAAACCAGGTTTGCAGGTTAAAGAAGGCATTATATGGTTTAAAGCAAGCACCACATGCTTGGTATGAGAAGATACATGCCTATCTGATTGCACATGGTTTTGAGAACAGTCCAACTGAAAGCACCTTATATGTTAAACGAGCTGATGATGTGCTTCTGATCATTGTTGTCTATGTTGATGACATGCTGCTCACTGGTCCTATTGAGACACATATTGCTGATTTTAAGGCTGATTTGCATGCCTCATTTGAGATGTCTGATTTGGGGCATTTGCATCACTATTTGGGCATTCAGTTTATGCACGTTGATGGTGGAATGGATTTGTGTCAAACGAAATATATTGACACATTATTACAACGTTTTGACCTTGAAGACTGTAAGCCTATTGCCACTCCTATGGAGACAGGTTTACGATTGAGTCTTCATGATGCTAGAGATGCATTTGATGCTGTTCTCTATCAGCAGGCTGTTGGATGCTTGATTTACTTATGCATTACTCGGCCAGATATTCAGTTTGCTGTCTCACAAATGAGCAGGTTTATGCATTGCCTAGGAGTCACGCATTGGAAAGCGGTTAAGCGCATCTTTCGCTACTTGAGTGGTACTCGGCTACTTGGGTTGTTTTATCCCAAGGGCGGATCACTACCGCCAGATTTGCATGCTTTTTCTGACTCAGATTGGGCTGGTTGCTATGACACTCGTGTGTCCACCAGTGGTTTTTGCTTCATGCTTGGTAGCTCATGTATATCTTGGTTGAGCAAGAAGCAGCCTACTGTGGCCACTTCCAGTTGTGAGGCTGAGTATAGGGCAGCTTTCACAGCGACTGTTGAGTGTGTGTGGCTCAGATGCCTTATGGCTGATTTGGGTGTTGGCCAGTCTTCTGCCACCACCATCTTCACTGACAGTCAGAGCGCATTGGCAGTTGTGAGGAACCCTGTGTTCCATGCTCGCACTAAGCACATTGAGGTGCATTATCACTATGTCAGGGAGAGGTTCTCTGCTGGGGAGATTAGCTTGGCATATGTGCCCACGCAGGAGAACATTGCAGACCTTTTCACGAAGGCTCTGCCTAGGGAGAAGTTTGAAGCTTTCCGCAAAGCTTTGGGCTTACTTCCTTTTGTGGAGTGATTTCCACATAGCTTGGCACTTCCTTATACATGAGTGCGAGCTCCTTGTTCACTGCATCACTCCCAGGGGGGATTTGTTGATATATTTAGGTAGTGATGTGTGTGAACACTCTAGGACCGCTGAGCCACTTTTTTCCCTCTTTAGGAGGTTTTTTTCCCCCGGCTTGTATATATGCCTATTGCCCTAATGGGCTACTAATCTTTGTACATTCTCTACTAATACATTCAGTATTGTGTGTTTGTGCTCCAAGCTTCTTCTTCTTCCTTGTGCTGTTCGCGTGCTTCCACAGACGTCTATCTCCAACACTGCATTCCAAAGATAGTCATTAAACTCTCGAGAGAAGTATTCTCCCCCTCCATCAGACCTCAGTCTTTTCGGCTTTCGACCTGTGAGTCTTTTAGCATATGCATGAAAATGCTTGAAAGCTCCAAACACTTCTGATTTCTCTTTCAAAACATAAAGAGTTATCCATCATGTAGCATCATCAATGAATAGAACATAATACCTCGATCCGCTCATTGATCCTTCTTTTGTTGGACCCCATACATCTGTATGAATGAGTTCGAGTACTTCATTATGTTTGAATCCTTTCTTCTGGAAAGGTAACCTGTGGGCTTTTCCCATTTGACATGCTTCGCACTTATGGATCATATGTTGGTTTTGTACATTCGGTAATCCCAGTACTGACTGATTTGAAATCATAGCTTTAATTCCTTTTTCATTGAAATGACCTAATCTCTTATGCGAGAGATCAAGTTCTGTAATCACCTTCTCACCATGTGTGAGCAACGCTTGGCCAATGTTCCCTTGTACTCTTAAAGTAAAGAGTCTACCTTCTTTCTTACCAGAGACAATCTGATTATATCCATTCTCGGGATCTTCTACAAATACTCCTTCATTTGTAAATCTGACCTGGAAACCTTTCTCAACTATCTGTCCCACGCTAATCAAATTTTTCGGTATTGTCAAAACATACAAAACATTGGTTAGAAAATCTGCTCCACTTTTACACTTCACTTTTCCAATTGAATGTACACTATGCCTCGTATTGTCACCTGTTTGAACAGTATGACTGGAACTACCTTTTTCCAATTCTGACATCAGTTCTATATTTCCTAACAAGTGATTAGAACATCCAGAATCAATGTAAAATACCTTCAGGCCTTCGTTATCTGATGTGCCGATTGAGTTGATCACCAATGATGTATGACTTTCATTCTCTGTATCATTTGCGTAGTTGTTGTACGTGGTGTTGTAGGATTGATTCTGTCCCCAACTTCTTGCTCCACCTCTACCATAGCTTCCTCTTTGATTCTGTCTACCTCTTTGAAATTTATTATGATATCTTCCGCTTCTACCTCTTGCTGTTACTATTCTGATTTTGATTTGATCCTTGTTGATTGTGCCAGCAATCATGAGCCAAATGATTACTTAGTCCATAGATCCAGCAAGCCTTCTTGTTGTTGGTCTGACTACCTCTTCCCTTTCCAAAGCCTCTTGCTCTTCCTCTGCCGGTGCCTTTACCTCTTGCATAATAAGCCTGAGAACTCGACTCTTCTTCATCTTTTGACTTTCCTTTATTTGCTTTCTTCTTGTTCTTCATGTACATTGCGGAACTTTGTCCTTTATCTGCATCTCCTTTCAGGTCTTGCTCATATGTGAGCATCAAACCAAGCAACTGATTTAAATCTGGTACAAAATGATTTAAAGAAAGTTCAGTTGAGAGTACGAAAGGTTTCCAACTTTCATCTCCTCTCAAACCTGTTAGCAATTGCGCTATCAATCTGTGATCTTCGACATCTTCATTTATGGATCCAAGACTATCTGCTAGATCCTTCATCTTAGTGACATAGTCACTAATGCTTTGACTCGACTTCTTTTTGAACGTTGTGAATTCGGACCATAAGCTAGCCTTCCTAGCTTTCGTAGTATTTTGGAAATGATCTTCCAACGCACTCCATATGTCTTCAACTTTCTCCACGCCTCTAATGTGGGGTAGTAGATGGTCTGAAACGGTATTATAAATGTAAGCTCTTGCTGTTGCATCTTTCTTCTGCCACAGCTTCAAGGCTTCTAATTCTTCTTTTTCCGGTTGACTATCATCTTCGAAAGTCGGCTTCTTTTCTTCTCCGATCACATACATCATTAAGTCCTTACTCATAAGTAAGGCTTCCATGCGCATTACCCATGCGGGATAATTATCTCTGTCCAATTTATCAATTTGGACATGATCTGCCATGATCTTCTTGTTTCTGTTACTTCCAATGACCTTTTGAGAATCTTTCTACTCTTTAGAATCTTTCTCGTTCTGAAACCACTTGTGTGGTTAACCTGATCTGATACCAATTGTTGGGGATCTCATGACTCTGAGACCACTTCTTGATGGCCGTCGCGGCAAAGGCTTGAACCTTGTCAAGCCTGCGGAAATCGCCGCGTCACCGAAAAAAATGCTAAGCTAGAGCGATATTAGAACACCTCCATAATCAAGAGTAGCTTAGCAAGGTTACTGCCACTCAAACATGTAAGACTGCGTTTTGAATTTACTGAAAAATTCACTGGAACTTCACGGGACTGTCACCGTAATTATACCGGAATCAACTCCTATTCTGTTTGTAATTACTTCAAGTGAATATACAAGAAGTAAGGAAGTGATGCATGAACTTCCTTCACTGAGTGAACACTTTCTGAAGTTTAAGAAAAAACTTCTCTAGTTCAGAATGTCTCTTTTCGGTTAGACTTTGTACTGTGTGTACATATCCATTTCACCGAAATCCTTGACGAACTGATAGTAGAGATGTCTAGCTATAAGATAAGCTATCTCTCATACAAAACCTTAATTTATTCTACGAGATATACTTCGTTGTTCTACCGGAAAACACGTTTTCTGAGAAAATTGTAATTGACCGAAAATGCGTTTACTGAGACAACTGTAATTGACCGAAACATTCGTTTACTGAGACAACTGTAATTGACTGAAACATTCGTTTACTGAGAGAGTACTGGGGGACACGTTTACTGAACGAACTGTAACTGTTAAGGAACTTTCTACCATAACACGAAAATACTCAGAGTTCTTCACATACGAATAGTGCGTGCAAACTTCCACATGAACATGTGTTTTCTATTAGAGAAGATAAGTACAAATTAGCTTGGCCTCTTCTTGCTCAAGCTATGGAAACTCTCCTACACTTAGTAGTTTCTCTTTACCATCTCTCTCAGATGAATACCTGACATTTCAGGTTTCTGTTATTCATCTGTACATACGCGATCTCTAGCGTCTTCTAAACTTCTCTCTCTCTCTCTCTCTTTGACCTCTATATGCGCTCTACTCATGCACGTTCTAGCTCGCACTTCCCTCTCTCTTATTCTTATGCACGTTCTCTCTTTATATACATTTTGATTCGGTGTAATGAACTCTATCAACCTCTGATTCTGCAAGATTCTGCGTTGTACATAAGGGCTGTGAATTTGTCCCTTCATTAAGGCTTTTGATTTTCTGAATATTTGATTCCGCTTCTCTTTATCTTTCTTTTTCTTTATGTCTGTCGGTACGTCAAATTCGTGAGTGATTCTTCAACAAATACTGAATGTATTAGTAGAGAATGTACAAAGATAAGTAGCCCATTAGGGCAATAGGCGTATATAGAAGCCGAGGGAAAAAAACCTCCTAAAGAGGGAAAAAAGTGCCCGGCGGTCCTAGTGTGTTCACACACATCAGTACCTGAATATATCAACAAATCCCCCCTGGGAGTGATGTGGTGAACAAGGAGCTGGCACTCATGTATAAGGAAGTGCCAAGCTATGTGGAAATCACTCCACAAAAGGAAGTAAGTCCAAAGCTTTGCGGAAAGCTTCAAACTGCTCCCTAGGTAGAGCCTTCGTGAAAAGGTTTGCTATGTTCTCCTACATGGGCACATATGCCAAGCTGATCTCCCCAAGAGAGAACCTCTCCCTGACATAGTGATAATGCACCTCAATGTGCTTAGTGCGAGCATGGAACACAGGGTTCCTCGCAACTGCCAATGCGCTCTGACTGCCAGTGAATATGGTGGTGGCAGAAGACTGGCCAACACCCAAATCAACCATTAGGTGTCTGATCCACACACACTCAACAGTCGCTGTGAAAGCTGCCCTATATTCAACCTCACAACTGGAAGTGGCCACAATAGGCTGCTTCTTGCTCAACCAAGATATACATGAGCTACCAAGCATGAAGCAAAAACCACTGGTGGACATACGAGTGTCATAGCAACCAGCCTAATCTGAGTCAGAAAAAGCATGCAAATCTGGCGGTAGTGATCCCCCCTTTGGATAAAACAACCCAAGTAGCCGAGTACCACTCAAGTAGCGAAAGATGCGCTTAACCGCCTTCCAATGCGTGACTCCTGGAAATGCATAAACCTGCTCATTTGTGAGACAACAAACTGAATATCTGGCCGAGTAATGCATAAATAAATCAAGCATCCAACAGCCTGCTGATAGAGAACAACATCAAATGCATCTCCAGCATCATGAAGACTCAATCGTAAACCTGTCTCCATAGGAGTAGCAATAGGCTTACAGTCTTCAAGGCGAAAACACTGCAATAATGTGTCAATATATTTCGTTTGACACAAAGCGATCCCACCATAAACTTGCATAAACTGAATGCCCAAATAGTGATGCAAATGCCCCAAATCAGACATCTCAAATGAGGCATGCAAATCAGCCTTGAAATCAGCAATATGCTTCTCAATAGGACTAGTGAGCAGCATGTCGTCAACATAGACAACAATGATCAGAAGCACATCATTAGCACGCTTAACATATAAGGTGCTTTCAGTTGGACTGTTCTCAAAACCATGTGCAATCAGATAGGCATGTATCTTCTCATACCAAGCACGTGGTGCTTGCTTTAAACCATATAATGCCTTCTTTAACCTGCACACCTGGTTTTCATGCCCTTTCTACACAAAGCCATGGGGCTGAAAAACATACACTTCTTCATGCAAGTCACCATTCAGAAATGCTGTTTTAATGTCCAACTGATGTACATTCCAATCACGATGGGCTGCAAGTGCACAAATGCTCCGAACAGTAGTCATACGGCATGTAGGTGCAAAGGTTTCATCAAAATCAATGCCTCTTTCCTGCGCATAACCCTTTGCAACAAGCCTAGCCTTATACCTGTCAACTGTACCATTAGGTTTACACTTCAGCTTGTATACCCACTTAGTGCCAATGGCCTTCTTGCCAGGAGGCAAGTCACATAAAGACCATGTACCATTCTTCATTATAGCATCATATTCAGATTGCATAGCAGCCATCCAATTTTCTGAATTTTGTGCTTCATCAAAAGAAATAGGCTCATTCTCATCACAGAGACTAGACGCAGCCATAGCATAGCAATTTGATGAAAAGGAGGCACTATGAGAGCTTGAACGAGTACGATATGAAAAACGTGCATCTAATTTGCTGTCACGCAAAGTCTGCACCAGCCATTTTGGCATAGTTTTTGTGTGCTCAATATCAGCTCTCTCATCAACAAGTGCATCATGTAAATCTGCATCAGAAATGGAATGATCTGCATCATCATATGAAACCTGCAAAGGCTGAGAAGTTGCCTCATTAGGACCAGCACTAGACTATTCAGCTGTAAAAAGAGGCATCAAAGTATCATACATGTCTTTGGAGCTAACAAATGTCTCCTTAGTACATGAAAGCAATGGCTGAATAGCATCTTCCACAAAGAAAACATCACGGCTAACCAGAATGCGTTTAGTCTGTGGATGATACAGACGATAGCCTTCACTTTCAGAACTGTACCAAACAAAAATACATTTTACTGCCTTATCATCCAATTTTGTGCGATGTTGTTCAGGCACTAATGCATATGCCAAAACAACCAAAAACACGCAGATGAGCAACAGATGGCTTGCGGTCATGCCAAGCCTCATATGGAGTGATAGACTGCAGCGCTTTAGTGGAACACCTGTTAAGTACATATGCTGCACACATGACAGCCTCAAGCCAGAAACTATGTGGTAAAGCCTGACTCTTGACCATACACCTCGCCATCTCCATGAGTGACCTATTCTTCCGTTCAGCAACTCCATTCTGTTGAGGTGTATACGGCACTGTACACTGGTGTTTTATCCCACGTTCAACCAGAAATGCATTAAAATCAGAAGACATATATTCCCCGCCTCGATCAAAACGGAGGGTGCCCATTTTACATACTGACAGATTTTCAGCCAAAACCAAAAACTGTTTGAAGCACAAAAACACTTCGGACTTTGCCTTCAATGGATATACCCATGCATGCCTGGAAAAATCATCAATGAAAGTCTCGAAGTAAAGATAGTTTCCAAAAGAAGGTATCTACATAGGACCACAGACATCACTATATACAAGCTGCAATTTCTGCGTAGCCCGAACTGAACCATCTTTTGGAAAGGAGGAACGCTGCATTTTGCCCAAAATACAGCCTTCACAAACATGTTCTCCAGGTGCCTCAAGTTTGGGCAAAGAAGACACCATATCAGATTTTTGCAGGTGTAGCAAACTAGCAAAATTCAGATGACCAAAGCGTGCATGCCAAAGCTTTGCATCTGACATAGCCTGAGAATCATGAACTGAACATGCCGAATCATTCACAGATCTTTCATAGTCTATGAGCTTATACAGCCCATGACATAAAATGCCAGAAGCAATAATAACATCGCCATTTGACAGATCATGAACTGTACATCTGTCATCAACAAATTTCATAACCAAGCCAATCTTGGCTAATGCAGAAACTGATAACAGATTCTTCTTGATCCCTGGCACAAATAAAGCATTTGACAAGGTGAAAGAACTACCATCAGCAGTAGTCAGAATGATCTTACCAACTCCCATAACAAGATAAGAGGAGTTGTTGGCGCATGTGACAGTATTCCTTGTAGGGGAAGGCTCAAGTGAAGAGAAGAAACTGCGCTGCGAGGTAATATGTTTGGTCGCCCCACTGTCAAAGTACCAAACATCTGAGTCCACTGCAAACATGCACTGCTCATGAGAAGATGGGTCAAAACTGCAAACAGTAGTAAATGCCCATTCTTCTTCCTGCACAAGATTAGCAGACTCCGTTTTTGGTGTAGAGGCTTCTGCAACAACCATTCCAGCCTCCTTTTTCTTTGCCTCTTTCGCAGCCAGTTTTGGACAGTTCTTTATGATATGATCATTCCCTTTACAGTACTTGCAAAACAATTTCTTCTTTTCTGATTTCTTCTCATCTTTATCCTGGTTCTTCGAATGTGCAGCATTTGCAGATTTCTGCTTACTATTAGAAGAGCTCCATTTTCGTTTGCCCTTCTGACTAGCCAGGAAAGCTTGATCTGCAACACGCATAATGGACCTGTTCTGTCTCGACTGATCTTCCTGCAACAAAACAGAAACTAACTCCTCAAATGATAAGGCATTCGGATTGCCTTTCATCATCAACCGAAGAGTAGAAGCAAAACTCTGATATGAATCAGGAAGACCATTCAAAACGGTCTGCACAAGTGAGCTATCTGGTATAACCTCATCAGCAGAAATCAACTGTTCCTTCAAATCTTTGATCTTCGTTAGGAAACGGTCCATAGAATCACCTTCATTCATGTGCTCACTCTCCAACTGTTTTCGGAGGTAAGCAACACGAGCCTCATTCCTAGCTTGGTACAATGTGGTAAGTGTATCCCAAGCATCCCTAGCTGTTCTACAAGAGCGAATGTGAGGAATAATGGCACGTTTGAGAGACAAAGCTATCAATGCATGTGCCTAGGCATCTTTGCCATCCGAACGAATCTGCTCTACAGTAGGTGCAGCAGAAACAGCAGCATGAACATGAATCTGCACAATATCATCTTCGACACCATCTTCATCAGGTCCAGCACCTGTATTCGTAGTACCTGTTGTTACAGGTATAACAGGACGTCTTTCAACACCCTGCACAATGTTCCATAATCCTTTTGCAACCAATACATGTCGCATCATATAAGCCCATAATGGGTAGTTGGTACCATCCAAGTTATCCTCAACAACCAACATACAAAATATATCACTGCTTTCAGCCATGGTCGGTGACTAAAATACCTTGATGCAGAAAATTGACTGTATCTCAAAAAGTTGAACAGAACTACCTAGACGAGTTTTGCTAGACCTGTAGCAGACTTCGAGACGTTTAAACTGGCGAACAGAAACTGGTATATACCTTTGGCACAAAAAGATGAAATAACCTGCACAAGCGCTGTGATAGTGCGTTCGGAGGCCGAAACGAGCTCAGATCGCGATTTCGACACCACAAAACGAAGCTGTTTTGATCTCGGAAACACCCTGAGTATGCTCACCAAAATTCGTACGATTCTGAGACTGCAAACGGAGGAGTGTCGATGGCACCCTAGATGAAGCGACGACCTGCTCTGATACCAATTGTTGGAGTTAGACTTCTGCGCAAGCACACGAACAACACAAGGAAGAAGAAGAAGCTTGGAGCATTGGAGCACAACACACAATACTGAATGTATTACTAGAGAATGTAGAAAGATAAGTAGCCCATTAGGGCAATAGGCGTATATACAAGCCGAGGGAAAAAAACCTCCTAAAGAGGGAAAAAAGTGCCCCGACGGTCCTAGTGTGTTCACACACATCACTACCTAAATATATCAACACTCTATCTCTTTTAAGTTAGCATTACGCTTTAAAGGTCCTGTTCTTGAATCTTCTTTGTCATCCTCTAGGACCTGTTCCATTTCTTCCCACCACACACATCCAGTGGACGAGGAGACAGCTAGGACCTTCAGACAATTGGTTATCTTATCCGATGAAGAGTCCTTCGTGTGCTGTCACTCTCCTCAACTTGTTTCGCTTCACCGCTTGCTCCTGGTGGATGAGGAAGCTGTGTGCAACCTCCCATGAAATGTCCTGGTTGCTATCTTTCTTTAATTCCACTCCTCAGGACCTGGTTCTTTGGTGTTGTTGACTAATGCATGCCCCTGCGGGGCTTTGGGCAGAGAGTTGATCTTTTCCTTCATAATCTTCATTCTTTACTGAGCAATTTTATTCTTTGATTTTCTTCTTCTTCTCTTTTGCTTGATTCCCCTTCCACACGTCCCTCCTCCTGAACTCTGTCATCCTCGACAGGCTTTTTGTGGTGACGTGAGTATGTTTGGATGACATGGTTCTCTCGTTGATTAAGCAGATGGGCATGACATAACATGAATTCTTTCCATTGACTCGACTTGACCCCGTCTTCTGGTGCCTGTCTATGATCTGCAAAGAAACTCAATTCATAGGCCACCATCCTGGCATAAAGATTCGAAGACATTCTTACAAAAAATTTTGAGTCTATTTCGAAAAATCCGATGAAAAACGCTTCTTCAAATGTCTGCATTTGAGTACTTGGCAAAAACATTAGTCTTGAGTATATAGCCATAAGTGTTAATCGGCTTGGTATAGTTGAGAGATAAAAGATCAGGGCGTCTGATCCCTGATTAATGCCGATGAAGTTCAAAAAGGTGTATGTGGCATGCTGAAAGACTCTGATTACTATAAGTAACATACTCAAAATTTTGTTAGTCATCTTGATAACTAAATCATGTACAATTGCATATCGAGTGATCCAAAATTCAATGGTCTGGATCATGTATTCCTCTGTCGGTAGATAATCACGAGGTGGACTTGGCAGTAGTGGGTAGTTGAGCTACTGATTATTGATGTTTCGCTGACGTTGTCCTTCCCAAAATTGCATCCACGAGCGTCTTCTAGGCACTGGGCAAAAAGATGGATTGACTTGGAGTGTGTATGGTGCTACTTCCCAGTGTACCCATAGCGTAGGGTCCTTCTCCAAAAATTTCCTCCTCCATATAGGATAAGCTTTGTCAAATTCCTTTTGTGTGTAGGAGAATGTGTGCATGCTAAATTGGAGGTTGCTATCTGGCTCTTTATATGTTGTGTTCTTTATATATTGTCGTGTTTGCTCTTTAAGTAAACCATATGGTACATTGAATGGTCTCATTACCTGTTCCAGATTTTTACTTTCGATCTTCGCTTCCTTCATGATCTTTACCACTTGATTTTCAAAATCTTCTATAAGCTGGGACACCAGTAGTGCCTGCTCGTTGTGGCTTAGTTCTGCAATATCTTGATGATGTCTTTTAGAGTGGATCTCTGGTTCCTCCCTTATCGGTGAATGATGTAAGGGGGGAGAGAGAGGATGTACCTCAGTCTCCTCAGTAGCCGCTGTGGAGTGTGGAACTACTGGTGTCCCCTCTTTTACCTTCTGTTCTAGTTGATCTTGTAATTTCCTGATTAATTCATCTTTGTCTTTAATCGTTTCGGTGATGGAGAGTGTTAATCTCCAAAAGAACAAGTTGACCTTGAATTTAGACCACCTCTATATCAAGAACAACTTCAGACTCCACCATATTTAGAGAACATTCATCAACTTATCAGAAAATTGACTATTCTGAAAACTTCAACTTCTCAGGAAAGTCTGCTGCAGATTAATCCTTGATTGACTAATCATTTGTGTAAAGTTTTTGATAAAACTTTGTAGATTACTTCGCCTTAAGGTTGCGCTCCTTTTGCAACTTGAATCTCTGCAAATGATTCAGTATACTCTGAGAAATAACACAAACAATTTACCTATGTGTAAATCTCCTTCTCTGCAGTAGCGACTATGACACCTGTAACTTCTTAGCTATATTTCTCTTAATGTCGAACCCGTTTGGTCAAATGCTTTTAGATGTAGATAGCTTATCTCTAGCCATAGATTGATTAACTATGGATTTAGACATCTGCAAAAGTAATTCACAAAAGATTTACTACACGAGGAGAAAACACAGCAACTTCGGGCGCAAAAATTCTGTCATTTCTGAAGAAGACTACAACTGAATGAGAGAGAGACTTCAACTCACTTCTCATGTGTCTAATGACACTTACAACTTCTCATTTCTCTATTCCTATGCTCATACATAGTCTCTCCTTGTCTTCTCTCTATATCCCGACATTTTTCATAGTATTTATAGACAAATGTGTACAGACTTATGACAAAACATAAGTATAAGTAACCTATGTCTTAACTAATGTACATATGTATACATTTCTTTCAACCTATGAATGTAACCATCTTCTAAGCTTCAAGAATTGATCTTATCTTCATCTTTTGTCTTCCAAACTTCAATTGGTGATTGGTCTGCACCAACAACTCCCCCTCAATCATCAATTGAGGTTTCTCTTATCTTCTTTATGCCTGCCATGTCTTTAAACTTCTGTAACTTTGGTCCATCCAAGCTCTTTGTAAGCATATCAGCTATCTGATCTTTTGTTGAAGTATGTATGACTTCAATCTCTTTATCCAACACCTTCTCTCTTAGAAAGTGATACTGTATCTCAATGTGTTTGGTCCTGGCATGAAAAACAGGATTCGCAGCTAGATATAATGAACTCATGTTATCACCATAAATGATAGGTATGCTCTGTATAGTGTCAAAACTCTTCATGAGAGTCTTAAGCCATATCACTTCTTTTGTAGCTTCAACCATGCCTTTGTACTCTGCTTCTGTAGATGACAAAGCAACTGTATGTTGCTTCTTTGAGCACCAAGATATCAACTTATCTCCCACATAACACATGTACCCATAGGTTGACCTTCTATCATCTGGATTACCTGCCCAATCTGCATCACTATAGATCTTGATATTTGTATCTGATGTAAAACCATAATAAAAACCTTCCTTGAGTGTACCCTTAATGTACCTCAACACTCTTTGACCTGCAATCCAATGCTCTTTCCTAGGACAATGCATAAATTGAGACAAAACCCCAACTGCATATGATAAATCAGGTCTAGTTAATGTAGCATAGATAAGACTACCAACCAAACTCTGATATTGCTTCATGTCCTTGAATTCTTCACCTCCAAATCTACTTAATTTGTGATTCACCTCCATTGGAGTAGGTGCTACTCTGCAATCATTCATCTTAAACTTTGTTAACAAATTCTTCAAATACCTTTCTTGAGTCACATACACTCCATGTTGAGTGTATGAAATCTCCATGCCCAAGAAGTATGACAAGTCTCCCAAATCACTGATTTTGAACTCTTTCTCCATTTGCTTCTTTATGCTTTCAATGCCTTTCTCATCTGTACCTGTAAGAATGATATCATCAACATATATGCACATGTAAATAAACCCATCATCACTTGCTTTGACAAGCAAACTACTATCTGCTTTTGATACTTGAAATCCAAGTTCTTTTAGGAACTTTACAAGTCTATAGTTCCATGCCCTTGGGGCCTGCTTCAAGCCATATAAAGCTCTCTTGAGCTTACACACATGATCTAGATATCTTCCATCTCTGAATCCTTGAGGTTGCTCCATGAAAACATCATCTGAAATATAACCATTCAAGAAAGCATTCTTCACATCTAATTGACACAATTTCCAACCTTTGCATGCAGCAATTGCTATGAGTGTTCTGATGGTTGTCATCTTTGCCACTGGACTATAAGTCTCATCATAGTCAATACCATATGTCTGAGCAAACCCTTTTACAACAAGTCTAGCTTTGTACCTAGACACACTTCCATCTGCAAATCTCTTTGTCTTATAGACCCATTTGCATCCAATGATCTTCTGGCTATTTGGCTTTGGAACCAAATCCCATGTTTGATTCTCCATCAATGCATCATATTCTTCTTGCATAGCTTTTTCCCAAATCTCTTTACCTTTTGCCTCTTCATATGTAGAAGGGTCTTCATCTGCTTTAATCATGTAAGCATAATCCTTAGTAGTCAAGAATGAAGTATCATAGCTATACCTTGTAGGTTGCCATTTGTTCCTTGTAGACCTCCTAAGTTCTCCACTTCTTGAGGTCTCTGGTTCTTCACATTCGGGATCAAATCTTGGTGTTTCTTCCACTTCAACCTGCACTTCATTATTCTCTTGCTCATCAAATATCTGAACCTTTGATTTACCTTTCCTTTGGCTCACAATTTCTTCATCATCTGTATTAATATTGATAGTACCTGCATACCAAGTACTTTGCTCATCAAATGTAACATCTTTTGATACAAGAAAATGTTTTGTGGATGGATTCCACAACCTGTATCCCATCTGCTTATCATCATAACCAATAAACACATATTTTTCAGCTTTAGGTTCCAATTTGTGCCTTAATTGTGATGGCACATATGCATAGGCCAAGCATCCAAATACTTTGCAATGGTCTAGTGTAGGTTTCTTACCCCACCATGCCTCATATGATGTCATACCCTGCAAGGCTTTACAAGGTAGCCTATTAACCAAATAAGTAGCTGTATTTACAGCCTCAGCCCACAGATAATTTGGGCAATTTTTCTCCTTCATCATGGACCTTGCAAACTCAACAAGAGTCCTATTCCTCCTTTCTGCTTCACCATTTTGTTGAGGAGAGTACCTGCAAGTAACCTCTCTTTTTATACCTGCATTCCACAAGTAATCACTGAACTCATTAGAGAAATACTCTCCCCCTCCATCTGACCTTAGTCTCTTCAACTTATGTCTTGTAATTCTCTCTGCATACATATGATAATGTTTGAAAGTATTAAATACTTCTGACTTATCTTTGATCGCATAGATAGTGATCCATCTGGTAGCATCATCAACATAAATCACATAATACCTTGAGCCATTGATACTGAAGTCCTTTGATGGTCCCCACACATCTGTGTGTACCAACTCAAGTTTCTCTGAATACATAAACCCATGCTTGGAATATGGTTGCTTATGAGCCTTACCTAATTGACATGCCTCACATCTGTATGTCATATGTTGACCTGCAACATTAGGCAATCCAAGCACTGAACCATTATTAATCATGTCTTTAATACCTCTTTCATTGAAATGTCCAAGTCTCTTGTGCCAAAGATCTAACTCAGAGATCTTATGTCCTCCATAGGTGAACAAGGCATGACCAACATTACCTTGAATCTTCAATGTGAACAATCTTCCTTCTTTCTTCCCTGAAACAATTTGTTTACACCCATTGCTAGGGTCTTCCACAAACACTCCTTCATTAGTGAACCTTACTTCATAACCTTTTTCCACAATTTGTCCTACACTTATCAAATTCTTAGGAATTGTAGGAACATACAAGACCTTACTCAATAAGGTGCTTCCATCCTTGGCCTTCACTGATCCAATTGACTTCACATTGTGCTTTGTGTTGTCACCTGTTTGAACAACATGATTAGATACCTTATTCTCCAAATCAGTCATCAAGGCTATATTACCACTCAGGTGATTGCTACACCCTGAGTCAATGTAGAAGACTCTTTGATCTTCATTCTGCCTTTCACAAGTTGCATTCATTATCAATGTTGAAATTCTTCTTCATTTGCTTGTTGCTTTCCTTTGTTAGTTTTCTTCTTGTCTTTAGAGTACATTGCATGACCTGCACTCTTGTCAACATCTCCTTTGATATCATTCTCAAAAGTTAGCATATGTCCTAACAATTGATTCAAATCAGGATTGAAATGATCCAATGAAAGTTCTGTAGATAAAATAAAAGGTTTCCACTTCTCATCACCTCTTAGTCCTGTGAGAATTTGCCTTACCAATTTATCTTCTTCAATGTCTTCATCCACTACTCCTAATGCATCTGCAATGTCCTTCATTTTTGTCACATAATCAGATATTGATTGTGAAGCCTTCTTCTTAAAAGTGGTAAACTCTGCCCATAGGGATGCCTTCCTTGACTTTGTAGTGTTTTGGAAATGCTCCTCCAAAGCATTCCATATCTCACTTGCACTTTCAAGACCTCTAATGTGAGGTAGCAAGTAGTCATTGACTGCCATATAGATTATGCTCCTAGCTTGAGCATCTCTTTTCATCCAATTCCTCAAATCTGATAATTCTTCCCTAGTTGGAACACTAGGATCTCTGAATTGTGGCTTTTCTTCTTCTCCTGTAATGTAAGCTATCAAATCATTGCTCATTAGATGAGCTTCCATCCTCATTGACCATGCAGGATAGTTTTCTCTATCCAATTTCTCTATCTGAAGAGAATCTCCCATCTTCCTTCACTTGTATTAACAGATCTTTAAACTTTATGAAGAATAAATGTACCTTGACTTCGAATATTACTTCTTCTGATCCTTTTGACAACTTCAATGTGTCTTCCTTCAAGCTTTCTTCAATCTTTGTCCTTTTGATCCTTCAAGATGTAAAGTTTGTATTTCTACAGTAGTCGGAGTCTCCCTTTCCTTGATTCTGATGCTTCCTGCTCTGATACCACTGATGGAGAGTGTTAATCTCCAAAAGAACAAGTTGACCTTGAATTTAGACCACCTCTATATCAAGAACAACTTCAGACTCCACCATATTTAGAGAACATTCATCAACTTATCAGAAAATTGACTATTCTGAAAACTTCAACTTCTCAGGAAAGTCTGTTGCAGATTAATCCTTGATTGACTAATCATTTGTGTAAAGTTTTTGATAAAACTTTGTAGATTACTTCGCCTTAAGGTTGCGCTCCTTTTGCAACTTGAATCTCTGCAAATGATTTAGTATACTCTGAGAAATAACACAAACAATTTACCTATGTGTAAATCTCCTTCTCTGCAGTAGCGACTATGACACCTGTAACTTCTTAGCTATAGTTCTCTCAATGTCGAACCCGTTTGGTCAAATGCTTTTAGATATAGATAGCTTATCTCTCAACTTAGATTTTGAGCTATCATATGTGTAAAACTTTACACTGTGCACTGAGCACTGTCCATTTCTCTGAACTCGAAATCTACGCCTGTTTCAGGAGAATGTGAACATTCTTTACATGTGAATGTTCCTACACACAATTCTCTTAGCCTGATTATAATTAGACTCTCAAACTCTAGCCATAGATTGATTAACTATGGATTTAGACATCTGCAAAAGTAATTCACAAAAGATTTACTACACGAGGAGAAAACACAGCAACTTCGGGCGCAAAAATTCTGTCATTTCTGAAGAAGACTACAACTGAATGAGAGAGAGAATTCAACTCACTTCTCATGTGTCTAATGACACTTACAACTTCTCATTTCTCTATTCCTATGCTCATACATAGTCTCTCCTTGTCTTCTCTCTATATCCCGACATTTTTCATAGTATTTATAGACAAATGTGTACAAACTTATGACAAAACATAAGTATAAGTAACCTATGTCTTAACTAATGTACATATGTATACATTTCTTTCAACCTGTGAATGTAACCATCTTCTAAGCTTCAAGAATTGATCTTATCTTCATCTTTTGTCTTCCAAACTTCAATTGGTGATTGGTCTGCACCAACATTCGGTGGCTTTCAAAATCGTTTCTTTGTTTTTGAGGAGCTCCTGTCCAATGACTGCGAGTTGATCAACATCTTCTTTGCATTGCTCAAAGTATTTATTCTCACTGACCTTCCACTTCTTTCTGAGTTCTGCTATGTCATCCATATACCTTTTCTCCCACTCTGCGATGATGATTTGCTCCTGCTTGAGCTGATCTTCATACTTTGCTATCTTTTCTTATAATGCCCGTGTGTCCTTGTCTGTCCCGTTAGGAGCTTCTATCGGTTGATTACATAGAAGTGCTGTCATCAGCTCCTTGTTCCTGTTGCATAAATTATCTGCTTCGTCCATGTATACTTTAATTTGCAATTCAAGGATTTTACTTCTGGCATTCATTCGTGTTTTCTCGACCTCGCTAGATTCATATTTGTTTTGTAAATCCTTTAATTGTTCTTTTAGTTTCTGATTTTCCGTTTCTAGTGTGTTGCATTGCTGTTTGGCTTCTTGGATTGGTATCTCTTTCTCTACTATACTCTTTTGTGCTTGAATCAATTGGGCACAAAGATTCTCACCGATTTCTTGGAATTGGCATTTTTCCTGCATTGCCCTATCATAATCGGCATCAGCCTCAAGCATTAATTGTTGAGTGTCCATGGCAGTTTGTATCATGTGTTGCACCACTCGCTTGAGCTGAGCGACATCCACATTTAACCAAGTCTTTGGGATGCTTGGAGCTTCCCCTATTCTTACATCCTTTCCTTGCTCCACGTGTAAGGTCTTGTTATGCGGTTGCCTAATTTGAAGTTGTACTTCTTGTTCTTTTCTTTCGTCTTCCTTATTAACGACCTACATGGCACTCCCTTGAAATGTGACATCCATGGGAGATGCTTCTGCCACTACCCTTATTGGTGTAAATGGTTGTGATTCTTCAACAGTATTTTCCACTGGTTCTTCCTTGGGATTCTTGAATAAGACCTCTCCTGCAAGAAGAGTCTCTTGGATTTGAATATTAGAAGCTTCATTCAATTTAATAACATGTACCCGTTCTTGGGAAGCTTCCTTCCTCATCGTATGTTGGCTGGAGTTGATGGACATTTGATCCACCTTCATTCCTTCCACTTCTACATTCTTGTTCACTTCATTTAACTCCTCCCATTGTCCATCATCCTTGGAATCACTCCGAATGTCCACATTCAACATGGAAGTGTCTGGTTCTTCTTGTGCATCTGATGATGAGCTTGAATTTACTAAGCCCAATTCCCTGTATCTGTGGACCTTGGTCAGCCTTTTTCTTTGTTCTATATCTTGATGGGCTTGCTGGTAATGGTGCCCTTGGACAGATAGATTGACTTGACCTTTGGTGTATTGGTGTGTGGCTTCCATTGCTTTGGCCAATTCTTCTTTAGTGAAAGGTTGAGGGTCTTCAAGTCTCGTCCTTGGAAGTACATGTGCCCTTTTGGTGGCTGGTACTTCTCGTTCTGCTTGCATCATTTCCCTTAACCTCTTGGTACCTCTCATTCTAGGTTGGGAGCTTGTCTTTGCCTCCTCAATGATCTTGACTCCCTTCTTCTTCCTAGGGACTATCGCAACCTTTGCATATTTGGCCATGGCTTTCGATGATGACATCTCTCTCAAATGCTCTCTAATGCCCAATGCATGATATATCAATATAGTCAAGGCAATACTGCCATTCAAAAACTTCTTGTGATTCCATTGCTTCTTGGCCTCAAATAGCCGTTCTTGAATATACAGAGTCATATTGACATGATTCCCACTTTGCTTAGTAGCATGTGACAACATTTGTACTACGATCTTCTAAGGAGCAGTGTATCTGTGCATGTTAGGAAAGCAGAAGTGTTGATGGATGAGTCTCACTTCCTCTTCAATATCGATGCGATTAATGTCATTGAATCTTCGAGTCTTTGCTCCTCGACTTTCTTCCTTCAATAATGTGGTCCCATCCTTCTCCCATCCAAAAGCTTCCTTAATTAGGTCATGTGTAAATTGGATAATGACCCATTCACCAACTGCATCCAACACTGTAGCCTCCGGCACCAAAGGATCATGCAAGGCAGGTTGCAAAGTGTTCATAACTTGAGCACATCGTTGAAAATCAGGTTTGTAGATCGGCAATTCAAAATACTTGTTAATGCCCGCTTTCTTCATAATGTCCATGGTTGATGGCAGTTCATGCACCACTTTAAAGTCTTGGGACATCACCGGAAACTGATGATCCGTATCCATGATTTTGATGGTCACCAAGAACAAATAATCCCCTACTGGTTGATCTTCTCTAAACCAATGACCTTTTGCTTTGGTCACACTTTGTAAAGGGAATTCCAACACTTCCTCCTGAATGGTAGCTTCAGAATCTTCGGAAGCCATTTGCACTCGTAATGAAAATAGCATTAGCTTCTATAGAAGACATGTTGTTACTGATGTGTGTTGTGATGACATCTCGTTGGTTGCATCACTCCGTTTCCCTTGCATGTATAAGTAAGATCTCTTAGCGCATAATTTTTTCATTTTCACTCCTGAAAGAAAACAAGAATTAGTGTAGCCGAAGCATTTATTTATTTACATAGTAGGTCCATTCCTATGGAAGTAGAAGCTATGACCTGTCCCCAAGTTGGGAATGTGCACCACTAATTCTATTGTGTTCATCATGTGCCGAATGCATGGCCTCATGTGCCTATCATGCATACTTTAAGTGCATTTAATGCTTCATGTGTGCAAATGGAATCTTTTAGGTCTTGATGTTCCGGTGTTTGCTGCTTCTTTGGTTTCCATATCCATGTTGTTTTTGAGGTTTGAAGCTTCGTCTTCTTGTCGTTTTGTCGTGTCCCATGAGTTTCTTCTTTCTTCTCTATTGTCCGAGTTGTTGGGGTCTTTCTTTTCCGGTATCTATGACGAGTCTCACTTGGCTTCATGGTTTTGCTGTGTCGATATAATTTTTCCTCGTGCTTGTCTATCTCTTGAGTGGCCACTTGTCTGACGTTCTTTGGAATCCATATTTTTTGTCGAGTTCTTTGGGCTTCTACCAATGACCTTGGAAGCCATACTCTCAGAAGTCCCTTTGGTTCTGAATTTGGTGAAGAAGAACCCTTGTCCACCCTTGTCTTCCTATGATGAATGACTTGTACTGGCATTGCCTTCTCTGATTCATTCACTCAATCCTTGCGAACCCATTTGAGGTTAGCATTCCTTGATTGCGCGAAGCTCACAGTGGGTTTCCATGCTGATGATATCTCCTTTTCATAGAAGGCTTTAGGAGCCTTATCCTCTTTGGTTCCCTTCTTTTCACCGTTCAAGTAAGATGAATCTACTTCCTCCTTGGATACATTGGGGTTTGAAATCGTGTCTTCAGTCGAACCTTCTTCTACTTGATTTGTGATGGAATCATTGACTATGTGCTCTTCTACAATTTGTTTAGCACTTTTGATGACATCCGGTCTATGAGAGGGTTTCTCTCCTAATAGACTGAAGATTTCCTTGTGCCCTATTTTGGTTGAAATGTATCCTTGAGCTAGGTGGATGCTCACCTCATTCTCCATGATACAGTCTTGTCCTAGGATCAAGTTCTCAATTAGATCCTTGTCTTTACACACAAGGACTCGTTGTTCCATAGTGGAATTTCCTAGGTGGAGGGATACTGTAGCTTCTCCAATGCATTCTATAACTTGACCTCCCACACCTATCATGTGTACTTTCGTAGGTGTTATAATCATTTGAAGATGCATGATGACTGTACCTCGTATGCAACTGAGTGCTTCTCCTGAATCTATCAAGGCATCTAGTTGCTGGTACTCAGTCGTTCCAATTCCTAGGTTTAAGTACGGCTGGGACAAATATTGAATGTGTCGGACTTATGAACCTGATAGTTAGCCATGGGAATATGCTCTTTGCCTTGTAGATACCGTTCATCTCTTTGCCTTACCCACTCTTTCCGTTTGTTGATACGCTCTAGGGCTTCTTGCCGTGCTTCCTCTCTAATCCGCTCTTCCTCTCTCTTCCTATTTTGTGCACCTATAAGTCGTGCTAACATTTGGTCCGTCAATGGCTCCATATAACGTTTTACTCGACATCCACTTATGTAGTTAGGAAGAACATGTCCATCGAGAGTAGCTAGATTAATCGCTCCACTAGTGGAAATCCTACTGATGATTAGTGGTCCATATCCACGCTTTTGTAACTTCTTGGCATGTTGCTTCAAAGTGTAGACCATAACTAAATCTCCTTCATTTAGTCCTTTATCTTTGATGTGCGCATCATAATATGCCTTTTGTCTTCTTTTGGCCGCATAAATTCTTGCAACAACTTGTATTCTAGTCTCATGTAGCTTCTTAATTTGGTCTAATTTCTTGGATAGTTCATGCCCTTTTCAATCATGCTGTTGGACTCCTCTCAAAGTTTGCACTAAAAAATTGATCGGCAGGATTGCGTTCTGTCCATATACTAGATTGAATGGGGTAGTTCCAATGGCAGTCTTGTAAGCGATACGAAAGGCCCAAATTGCGTGATGCAATTGTTTCTTTCAGTCTGACCTTCCACTATTGACTATCTTTGTCAATACTGTGCATAACACCTCATTGGAACTTTCAGCTTGACCGTTGGCTTGAGGATGATAAGGGGCTGATTTTTATGGATCACTAAGAATTCATTCATTAAGGACTCTATGACTTCATTAATGAAATGCGTTCTTCGGTCACTCACAATCTCAATTGGTAATCCAAAGCGAGTAAAGATGTGCTCAAAAAGAAATTTAGCAGTGGTCTGAGCATCATTCTTTCTAGTGGCCTTTGCCTACCCATTTAGTCAAATAATTCGTAGTGACTATTATGTATTCGGCATGTAATCCTTTGGCTGGTGGGTTAATGGGTCCTATGAAATCAATACCCCACTTGAAAATGCTCTAGCGCAAACCATAGGTAGAGTCCATATGTAGAGTTGGCCACCACAAGCCTGCAAAGAGGATTATTTTTATAGTTCTCTTGATAGAAAAATGACCTCCAGTTGCACTTGCATGTGCCATCTCTAATATGGGTAAGTATTCTCCTTCATGCACACAATCGTAATTGATTATCTATTCCTCTCTTGAATAATTGTCTTCCCATGATTAAATAATCCTTACTCATTTCCTCTAGGGATCGTTTCCTTGCTAAACTAATTCCTTCTCATGCTCTTGTGTCTTTAAGAATTTCACTAATGTTTCACTCCATTTGGGTGCTATTGTAGAGAAAGGTAAAGATGTGTGATCATCTGGTATGGTTTCCTGACATTCCATGCAATTACTGATGTATTCATGGTACATCAAGGATTTTGCAACACCTCTTCATCTTCAAGCACATACCTATCCATCTCTTCACAACATCTACGTAGTGACAAAACACCCAGAATTGATCAATGAGAGAAGAGAGTTAGGAGGGCGAGAAAATTTAGGAAGACCGGACCTTGAGGAGTTGGTGACCACTCCTAGAGGCACATCAGTGGTAACTCGAATCTTGAGAGGGGATTTGATACCTCAAGATGACTATTTACTGGAGGTTTATTTGATCAATGGATCAGACTTATTACTCCAAACTGACTCACCTACACAAGGATGAGAAGAAATCCCGATGACATTCTACGAGTTAAAAGATCCTGAAGATGAGTCTAGAGTAACATACCTAGACAAGAACCACAGAAGGTATTGGCTTGTCAATGCCATAGATAGAGCTCGATTGAAGTATATGGGCTTGCCTGTATTCCCTCAGTGAGAGCAGGCAACTACCTCTCAGAACCCTTTCGGGACACAACATGAGTCTGAACATACAATGTCAGGACAAACAAGCCATCGGAGTGTTCCAAACAGAACCCATATACAATTTACAATGTCCGAAATGCAAGCACACAATCAAAACACCCTAGAGTAGGCAACCTACACAGGCCACCAGTGAAACCAAGACCACCACTAGGAGTGCAACCTGGAATACATCCAATCAGATCTGCAATTCCTATCATGCCTAGAGAGTCAGAGCCCATGAGAAGATTAAGACCGATTCAGGTGGCCAAATGTATGAGAAATCACTATGATGGATTGGGAGAACCATACGACCACATAGCAAAATTTAAACAAGTTCTCAAAGCTGAACAAGTGGATGATTTCTTTGTGCAGTATGAGTCCTTTGGACTCACTCTCACAGGAACGGCTCTGACATGGTTCCAACCATTAGACCCCAACCAATTTGGAGATATTGAGCAGTTCTTTCAAGAATTCATTGGGGAATTTACCAAGAGAGGGATTAAACACAACTCCTCATCTTTAATCCATAGCTTTAAACAAAACCCAAATGAAACTGTGAAAACAGCTGCACGAAGATTCAATCAGTATGTTGATAGATGCCCGGTAGCAGAAAGACCTACGCAGTAAAAAATGATATCATTATTCTTGGACAGACAATTAGTAGGACAACTGGAATTAGAGCAGGAGAAGAACAAAAAGGAAAACAAGGGAAACAAAAACCCATCTCATGTGCAAATCCCAGTGGATAAGGTTAGAGAATTTAGTGAAGGAGATGAGGGTAACACATGTCTACCATTCACATACAATGGATACATGACCAAAGCTATACTAGACACCGGAGCAGGAGTAGGTATTGCTACTAAAGAGATTTGGGAGAAATGGTGAAAGCCTGCACTAAGAACCACTCGTATGAAGCTTCCGTTAGTAGATGGTCATGTGGAGAAACCCTTGGGAATATTGGAAAAGATCAAATTAACCACCCATGGAGTTGAATTTGAGCATACTTTAGCCATCTATCAATTTGGAAAAGCAAATAACTATGAGATGATATTAGGACGACCCTTCATGAGAGAGCTTAGGGTAGTACAAGATTAGGGATGAGACTCATTATACCTTCAACATCAAGGAAACACCACCAAGATAAACTTGCACACCTTTGCATACCGAGATGTACCTCCACTACAATGGAACCCCATACATAAGGAAGAGGATGATTTGTCTACCCATAGTGCTGGATCAAGCGATCAATCTTGGATGCATGAGGATGCCCAATTGTGTATGTGTAAAGAAGCCAAGAAATAGGATAACAAAAGGCAGTTATGGTCCATAGGACATCCAAATTATCGACCCGTAGAGGACCCAATGTACATGCCTCAAATCTTCTCTGATGAAGCATTCGAACCGCACGCATGGATGGAGATCCTAGCAACCTTAGATGTATGTGTGAATGAAGAGGTCTTGATAATAAATGAATGTGTGGACGAAGAAGGCTATGACGTGAACTTATACATGGTTGTCCTTCAAGAAGTAGAAGCAAGAGAAATATTGGAAAAGGAATGGAAACAAGAATATGAGAGCATAGAAATGGAACCAGAATTTGATTTAGAAGAACCTTACCTATAAGCCATTAAAACTAAAGACAAGCATGGAATAACCAAAGTGTTAGTGTTTATGATCTTGTCTGATATCGCGTCGTCAGGAATATTTGAGTTAATTTTCCGCACATAAGTTGATTGTCCCACGTTAAATTCTTTTCCTTTAAAGTTATCGGTCATACACAGGTCATCCCTTGAACTTGATTTCTTAGATAGTCTTTGACTTGTCTTGTGCCTATCGTTGTCCTGACTTACTCCTAGCACTACTCGAACTTAGCCTAAGCTAGGAATTGACAAAGGGAGTTGAGAATATTCCGACCTTACTTGTTGATCTACACACTAAAAAAGAATCAAGTGACTGATACCAATTGATCAGCAACGAGGTTGTACTTTGGGCAAAAATTGTTCTACTTAATTAGGCATATGAACCTTAGATCAGGACGACATCTAGTAAGAGATAGACAAAGTCTTAGGTCTTCAGAGGCTAGCGTTAATCATACTGCTAGGTCTTGGGACGAGTAGTTGAGCCACCACTCGCATTACCCTAGCTCTGAGACTAGTGAATCAGAGATGTCTCAAGGTATGGAGAGACCTGTAGGGAGTTCAGGTGTGCCATATTTGTATAGGGTGGAAGGCCCCTACAAGACGCAGCTGGAATACCTTAGGACCAACCGATTAGGTGCTAGCATCTATGAGGACGGCCTAGGAAGATCCGTGGTCCAGATTAAAAACCCTGACCAATCCATTGGACTAGAACACCCAACTGTCAAGTTTGAAAAGGGAGCATACTTGGACAAAGAAGGAACCATGTATGTGGTCACTAGTCACCCAGACAGGACAGATGAATTCGGGAATGTGATCCCTGAGACGGACATAGGTGACCTAGAGCAAGGGAACGTAGGAGGAGAGCTTAGGACCCCTCGAGGGAAATCTGTTCTTACTAGAATCCTCACAGAGTATAGATCTGCTCCTAAACCAAGAGACCGATGAAGCCTTTTGGAGGGATAAATCAAAATAGGCCAAATGATGTAGGGTCAATCCTGATCTATGAGTTCAAAGATCCTGATAGCCCAGGTAGAGTGACCTACTTAGATCACGCTTCAGAGAGGATCTTTGTGGTTACAGAACATGACAGGCATGCTTATACTTGGAAGGGTGAATTCGTTTTCCCCCAACCAAGATCAAACGTGTCCTATGGTCACCCGGGAGCTGGAGCATCCCAAGCTCATGGAGCTCAAAGAGACAGAAGTAGAGATAGGCCAGAAGTAAGCTTTGCCAACCCAGGGGGCAGAGAAAGAACGAGAACGGAAACAAATAGAGTGGAACCTGAGGTACTTAGAGCTCCAAGGAATCAAAGAAATGCGGATGAGTTCCCTCTACCAAGACCTAGAGAGCACACAAGGACTTTGAGACCGACTCAGCTAGTTAAGTCCATGAAGAACTAATTCGATGGCACTGGAGATCCATACGATCATGTGGCTGAGTTTAGGCAAGTCTTGAGAGTTGAACAAGTTGAAGATCTGTTCACGCAGTACAATGCCTTTGGTCTAACCCTTAGGAACACCGCCCTGACATGGTTTCAGCCACTAAACAAGAGGCAGTTTAGGAGCATAGACCAACTTCTAGAGGCATTCATTATCGAATTCTCTAAAAGTGGCATAAGACATAACACTTCCTCGCTGATTCACAGCTTCAAGCAAACCCCTCAAGAAACGGTGAGACTTGCCGGAAGAAGATTTAGGCAATACCTGGAGAGATGCCCTGTCCCTGAGTTACCCACACCAGCTAAGCAAGTGGCTTTATTCTTGGATGGATTGCTAAATACCAAATTGAGATCATATGTGTACTTGAAGGACCCTAGGACCATAGAAAAGTGTGTACGCATGTGCATTGACATCGAGGATAACCTAGGGGAGGAATTAGAGCTTTCAAAAATCTATAAAGATACTGATAGTTCTTCTAGCCTCTCTTCCACACAATCCACATCTATTGAGGAATTAGCAGAGAAAGTAGCTCAGAAATTAGGTGTCACTAGCAAACAAATTCCAAGATTTGTCCCTGTGAAAAGATGCTATACTTGTGGAGGTGACCATATGGCGAATGTATGTCCCATTATGGCTCAACCCCAAGTAAATCCAAGTAGCCAGTACTGCACCATAGAACGAAGATACACAAATCACATAGCACAAGACTGCCCATACAATAAGCAAGCGGTTAGGCAAACCTACCCTCAGCCATACCCTCAACAAGGCAGATACCAGAGTCAATACCCACCACAACAGTATACTAAGCCTCAACAAAATTACCAACCGCAATATCAGGCCCAACTGAGACCCCAGCCGGTGCTAGCACAACAACCACCTGCTCCTACCAATGTGATTCCGGTAAAGTATGCAGCTGCAGAAGAAAACTTGAATAGAGCTATAGTCCCAATAACACCATTAATTTCAAAAACTGATTCCAGTGACCATAGCTTTGATTCTACGCATGTTGATAGTCCCCTGGCTTACTACATGCAGTCTCCTGAGCATGGTGAGTCCTACTAGTGAGGAACCGAGTGAACCTAATTGGGAACCAGAGTATGCTAATGTCATGAACGTAAACCCCAACTCTAGAACCCAACCTAGGGAGGTAAGACCCCCATTTCCTAGAGGACCATGCTACAGATGTCAGGGAGATCATCTCATTCGTGATTGTCCCTTGCCTCCACCTACACAACCCCATTCAGTGACGATCCAGGGCTATTGCCAAGAGTGTGGAAAGGAGCATCTCTTACAAGACTGCCCAAAGAATCCTAATAATATGCCAAAAATCACTCCTATCAATGTCGTAGGGTTAGTTGTAGACTCCACAGGAAGTGTGACGTCCACTACACCAGTGCAAGTGATCACTAGAGGCCAAGCCTTGCAATAGAACCAAAGTTTAGGCCAGGAAAAGAGCCCAGATGTTAGTGAAACGGAGAGCATGACAAAGAAGAGGACTAGAGCTTGGAGAGATAGTCCTGAAAGAATGAAAAGAAAATGGGCAAAGAAAATGAGTGAACTTGAGGAAAGCCTAAGAGAAACGAGAGCCAGGATAACCTAACTCACATCTCAAACTCCCTCTCACACTACCCCTCCTCCACCATTCCCAACTCCATCCGACCCGCCACCTTCCAACCCGCCTCACCTAATCCCACCACCCCCTAGAGTAGGATCAGTCCTAGCAGATCCCACTCCCGAGGACCTAAACATGATGCTCAAAGCATATCAGGCCAGAATCCAAGATGGGCCAAACGTAACTGATCATGGAAAGTGCTACCCTAGAGCAGAATTAGAGCTTGAACGAACTAAAATTTGTGCTAAGATGGTGGAGTTGGCTCAAACCATGTTTGAAGCCAGCCGCCTTTTTAACATATCTAGCTCAGCCAAAAAGCAGCTGCACTTTGAAGGACTGTTAGAAAAAATAGAGAGGCTAATTGCACAATCAAAAAAGGAACCCGCCTCTCAACACAAGGACAAGGCAAGTGAAAGAGTAGGTCTTCCTGCCCAGGAAGCCTATGTGCCTAACTCTACGGAGCCAGACACATCATCTTGTATGAATCGGTTCACACCCGAATTCCTACGAGAGATTTAAGAAGACAAATGGGCTAAAGAAAGTGAAGTCCCTCCTCCCATTGAACCTGTGGATGATGCACACGACCAATTCCCACAAGACATCCCATCCATTTATGAGGAGCAGGAGAGCACCCAATCTCAGGAAAGATTAGACTTTGAGTCTAACTCTCTACAAGAATTACCCCCCTTCACAGGCCCATGGGAAGCTAAGTCTACTTGTATGAGAGCACCCACGGTCATGGTATGAAATGAGGACTCAGTCATACCTAGGAACATGGAGGTAGTGAAAAACACTAAAGTACAGTGCAACCTCACCTTAGAAGAGCTACTCAAAGTAAGGCCAGAGCTATGGAAACATGTAGCCAAACAAGTACCAGAGATAGCAAAACCTCGTTCCCAGGTAGGATCCCAGAGAACAGTGCCAGAAATACCCTTGGACAAGATAGGAGACATGAGTGAGGGCGAAGACGGAAACACATATCTTCCTATCACCCATCAAGGATACACCACCAAGGCCATTCTAGACTCAGGTGCAGGAGTTGCAATTGCTACCACTTCCCTATGGAAGTGTTGGGGCAAGCCAGCACTCAGGCCCACGAGGATGAAATTGCAAATGGTTGATGGTCACATAAAGAGACCCTTAGGGTTGTTAGAAGGAATAACTCTCACCACATGTGGTGTTGAGTTCGAGCATACATTTACTATATGTGATTTTAGCCAAAATCATGCCTATGAAATGATCTTGGGGCGACCCTTTATGCGACAGTTGCAAGTGGTACAGGACTGGGGAGCAAATTCCTTGTACCTGCAACACTTAGGTGTTACCACCAAAGTAAATCTCAAAGATTACTCTCATAGAGATGTCCCTCCTATCCAATGGAATCCCATCCATAGAGCCAAAGATGATACGGAATCAGTGCATTCCATAGGATCAAGATCCTCATGGATGCATGAAGACACCCACTTATGGATGTGCAAAATAGCAGTAGAAGAGGAGAAGAGAGAAGAAGCCAGAGAGATAGGTGCAAAAGAAACACATAGATCAATTCAAGACCCAGCCTATGCACCTGTAGTTTTTCCTGACGAAGAATTTGAACCCCACTGCTGGGCAGAAATCCTAGCAACAATGGATGTAGCCATCAATGAAGAACAATGGACACCTCACTGTGATGAAGATGGCTATGACATTTCAGTCTTCTCCATAGAGCCAATCATGGGAGAGGCAGTGTTAGAAGAGTGTGAACCTAGCCCTGATGCATTTGAGGACGCAAGTGACTCCGATTTAGAGTCAATCATTATGGACCCACCTTTTGCATCAGATGAAGAATACTTCTATGAAGTAGAATTTCAACCCCAGAGGCACGGAGAGCTTACAAATGATGTAAGGCTAGCCACACATGTGACCCCGAAGGAAGAAGGAAAGAAAAGAAAGAAGAGAGAAGTTACACCAGAAGAGGAAGAATCTTTGTTTGAGGTCCCGGAAAATTTTAAGAAGTATGAGATAGATGACAGGAGAGTCATAATCAGAATGCCTAAACGAGAGGCCTATGATAACAAAGAAACCACCAAGAAAATAGTGGTAGCTGTGGAAGAAGGAGAAGAGAGATGCACGTACATAGGCCATGACCTGACGGAAGACGAAGAGCACGAATTGATAGCCTTGCTAAGAGAATACAGAGATGTATTCGCTTGGAGTTACAAGGATTTGAAAGGCGTGGACCCTGACATATGCTCACACACTATCCCCATGACCTCAGATGCCAAACCTTCTAAGCAAAATCCATACACATATAATGATAATTATGCTGCTAAGATCAAAGAGGAGATAGATACTCTGGTTGAAGCTGGATTCATCTATGAAATTGAGCACACTGAGTGGGTATCCCCCATCGTGGTGGTGCCCAAGAAGGATGGGAAGCTGCGTGTATGCATTAACTTGAAGAAGGTCAATGCAGCCACAATTCGAGATAACTATCCGCTTCCTATCACAGAGCATCTCTTAGAAAGAGTAGCAAGCAAGGAAGTGTATAGCTTCCTTGATGGATTTTTGAGCTACAATCAAGTAGCCATAGCTCCAGAAGATCAGCATAAGACAACTTTTGCCACTGAATGGGGCATATTTGCCTTTAGAGTAATGCCATTTGGGCTTACCAATGCACCCGCTACCTTCCAGAGGCTGATGTGCCATGTATTTAAAGAGTTCCTGAGGAAGAACTTAGAAGTCTATGTTGATGATCTTTGTGCTCATTCCAACATTAGACAAACCCATATTCCTGAACTCAGACAAATCTTTGACAAATGTAGAGAATATCAAGTCTGCCTGAACCCAGAAAAGTGTGTTTTTATGGTCAGGCAAGGCAAGATTCTAGGACACAGTGTCAAAGAATCGCATATCCACTGATGAAGAGAAAGTGAGAGCCATAGCGGAGCTACCTAGGCCAAAGAATGTCAAGGAAGTACAAGCTTTCATGGGGCATTGTGGTTATTACCGACGGTCTATACACATGTATGCCATCATAGCAAAGCCTCTGTATGGACTTTTGACTAACTTTGAGCGGACTAATGAATGTGAGAATTCCTTCAATGAGCTTAAATGGTGATTATGTTCAGCACCAATCTTGACCACACTAGATTGGAATAAGCCTTTCCATGTTCATGTGGATGCATCCAATTATGCTATTGGATGTGTATTGGCACAACCTACGGGCGAAGGCAATATGGATCTTCCAATTGCCTATGCTATTAGATAGTTGAATGCAGCTGAACGAAATTATACCACTACTGAGAGAGAAGGACTAGGCATGGTATATGGGGTTAAAAAGTTTAGACATTACTTGCTTGCAAATAAGTTTAAATTTTTTACTGACCATCAAGCACTACTATATCTTGTGAAAAAGCCATGCAATACAGGTAGATTAGTAAGATGGTTTCTCTTGCTAATGGAATATGATTTCGAGGTTGTGGTAAGGAAAGGGAAGACTCACTTGAGAGCAGACCATCTCTCTAGGCTCACATCTGGAGAAGCCCCACAAGGAGTGTCAGATGACCTTCCTGATGCTTACTTGTTAAATTTGGAAGTGGTGCCACAGTGGGCTAAGCCATTAGTGCCAGTATTGACATACGGGCCTAACCACCCACTAATAAACACATAGGATAGAGAGGTAGTAAAAGCCCAAAAGTATCACATCATGGCAGGAAGTATGTACAAGCACACAGATCAAGGGATTTTGGCTTGTTGTGTGGAAGAGGATGAGTACACTAAATGGATGCAATTAGCACATGTAGGTGCATTAGAGCAACACTACTCAAAGCAACGAACCCTACAGACACTAAGGAGACTCGGAGTGCATTGGCCGACTATGGAAGCTGATGTCCAAAAGTTGTGCAAGGAATGCCCGATCTGCTGCACTAAACCACCTGTGGAACATGCCACTCTTTATCAAATGTCCATAGTGCCAGATTGGAGTGAACCACTAGTATCCTTCCTGAGGACGAAAACATTCCCTCCAGACATGACTCTGGCTAGGAAAAGGAGTTTAGAACAAGAAGCCCTGGATTACTCACTCATTGGTGATAATCTATACAAACGTGGTAAAGATGGTTACCTCAGACTATGCGCCCATGAGAGTGAATATCTCAAGATCTTGGAAACTGCTCATCAAGGTGTAGCAGGAGGACATTTTGGACTAGACCGAGTGATTAAAGCGATCCTATTTGCAGGCTTGTGGTGGCCTACCCTTCACATGGATGCACATACCTATGTGAAACGGTGTGATGTTTGCCAGAGAACTCAGTGTCCTATACGCAAAGATGAGATGCCACTGAAACCTATGATAGGTGGACGTGCATTCTCTAAGTGGGGAATAGTCTTTGTAGGTCCTATTAATCCCCCAGCTAAGGGTTCCCATGCTGAGTATATCATTGTTGCCACGGACTATCTAACCAAGTGGGTAGAGATAAAAGCCACAACGAAGAACGATGCTCAAACAACAGCTAAGTTCTTATTTGAGAATGTGTTCACCAGATACGGGTTACCTATAGAGCTAGTCAGTGACAGAGGCACTCACTTTTTGAATGAAGTTATTGAAAATCTGCTCCGAGAATTCTTGGTAGTACATAAGAAGTCTGCCCCCTATCACCCCCAAGCTAATGGCAGGCTGAGAGCACCAATAAGATCTTATGCAATGTGCTGATGAAATTAGTGAACAATAAACGCTCTGATTGGGACAAACAGCTACACCATGCGGTTTGGGCTTACCGAGTCGCCTACAAAACGGTACTCCAAGTCGCCCCCTTTTAGATGGTATTTGGACAAAATGCAGTGCTACCGTTGGACTTCTTAATACCTACATTGAAAGTAGCACAAGAGCATGAATGGACGGGTCATGAACTCTCCTCTCGACTTTTTGACCTTGAACGATTAGGAGAAACAAGACTGAGGGCGGCTGCAGGGATATATGCAGCTAAGAAACGACAAAAGGCATACTTTGATGCCCACGTTAAGGATAAAGGTTTGAAGGCAGGCGACCTAGTACTAGTTTACACTTTGAAACAACATGCGAGGAAACTAGAGAAAAGAGGCGACGGACCCATGATCATTAATAGAATCTCAACGAGTGGAGCAGTGCAACTAGCCACATTAGAAGGCGATATTCTCCCGAGCTACATAAGCGGATGCAGAGTCAAGTTATATCAGGAACCTTTGACGGAAGAGATGCTAAGTCGACTCAACACTGCTAAGAAACGCAAAGAAGAAGAAAGACAAATTCGAGAAGAAGCTCAAGCAGAAGCATTGGAACACATTCGGAGAATGAAGTTGAGAAGAAAGGGTAGAGAGCAACCTAGGACAGATGCATATGCAGATCAAGGATATCATGTGGCTATGTGTGAAGCTTCAGGTATCAACTCTCATAGGATAATTGATCGACGTCCTTTTATAACCTTAGAGATAGGACAAGGAATGGGTGCAAGGATTGTAAGAGCCTTGATTGACTCAGGTGCAGCCACTAGTGCTGTTAAATTTTCGTACTGTCAAAAGTTGAAATTAACCGTCAATCCTATAGAAGCATATCTCATAGGATTGGGAGGTGTGGAAACCCCTTGCATGGTCGAGGTGGAACTTCTTCTCTACATTCAAGACAAAGTAATGACAGTCAAAGTACTAGTGTGTCAAGATGAGGACCTCACTGAGCCTCTTGTCTTGGGTCAGGACTGGATTTATGATCATGCAGTCAACCTAAACCTAAGGAGTGGACTTCTTCAGGTATGGGTAAATCATAGTCGAATTACAGTTGAATTGGAAAATGAGGCACTCAAGGAACTAGGTAAGGCACGAACTCCTGGTCCTTCCAGGGGCGCACATGAAGTTGACAATGCTATTCTTGTCCAAAACTGTATGATGCAGAAAGAGGATTGTCTCAACAACGGAGTCAAGGATAAGACGACACTCCCTTCTTTTCTAAAGGCCAGAGGGATGCAGCAACCAAAGGCAGATCAAATACAGAAGGAGCAGAGTACTACCTATACTGGAGGCCAAAAAAACGTGCGAAGCAGAATGTCTCAGCCATTGAAACAAGTGTGGGTGCGGAAAGGCGAACACCTTGTTGCGACCATGCCAACCCCACGACCAAAACCTCTTATTAGTAATCAACAACACGACACTAATAAAAAGTCTTTCATAAATTCTTCTGCGAAAGTAAAGTCTATTTGGGTACCCAAGAAGTCGATGAAGGCCAGCCCACAATCACGACAAATCTGGGTGCCTAAGGCTTGCTTGCGGGCTCAAATAGCTACACCGAGGCCACACCTGGTACAACATGTTTCACTCACTCGAACATCCGATGCCCATTCTTATACATCACGCACGGACACATATTCTTCCCTAAGCACAAGTAGAATCACTTGTAAATGGGTCCCTAAAAAGCCTCATTTTCAAGCAGATACTCCTATAAAGCTCTCCAGAGTCTCCACAAAATCAAGATCAAAACCCATCCACTGTAATTGGCGGCCTAAAACTTGTAATAAACCTCCGGACCCTAGTTGTAAATCCATGCCCACCTACTAACTACGTCACTCTCACACTACATCATTCCACTTATCTCCTAGGTCTACCCAATTCCTAACTACACACACAAGCACCGAGCACTTAATAACCTACTAATCTCTCCCGAACCTCATGTTAATGTTATAATGGGGACAAAAACGGTTCTATCTTGTCCTTTACAATGTTAACATCTGTTTCTATATTCTCACAGAGTCAGGAGGCAAGAAGTAACATGGCAGATACGACAAGAACTAGCTCCTAGGCAGGCACCAGCCCCCAAGTCGTGGACATTGAAAGTCTTCCCATTGAGGAGGAATTGAAGGAACGCCCAGTGGCATTGAGGGCATTACACGCCATACCGATTCAGAATCCTCGATAGGGGCACACAATGCCGGTCAACAAAAACTCACATCGGTTCAGTGATGTGGCAGGATCTCTGGGTGAAGGCACTTACATGTGGGAGGCCGAGATAGAAATTCAATGGGCATTGGGGCAGGTATCACTTCTTCACCAGGGAATTTGAGAAACTGCAAAATAATGAAGGGCTGAAACCTATATGGAAGAAGGCAAGACTCTACGATTACTTCAAATTCCAATTGCCAAAGCCCGACTTTCTAAGATGCTCGTATTTGATTAGCACCCTCACACCGAGCAAAGACAAAAAGGGATACAACACCTTTGTCCTCCCATCCCTCACAAGGGGCAATGAGCTAAAGCGCTTCAAGCTGACTATCAATTTGGTAAGGGAAGCTCTATACATGAAAGGAATGCACATTCCCACTGAGAAGGAGTCCATGGTCCCCGACAATATGAAGAACAGGAATCTGACGAAATTAAAGGACATGGTAGCAATGACACCAACGATTGCCATTCATTTGCGAATGGTCATGCAGCATTTTGCATTCCCCGCTTAGGAGAGGTTCACAATGCCACCCAAAAAGATATGGTTTAGTCTTTACTTGGCTAACGCCTTGGATTTGACAATCAACATGCCCCACTGGATTATCGACCAAATCCACTTGGCTCATCAAAGGTGGTACAAAAAACAAAAGTCTGTACTGTATGGATGTTGTGCCCTCACCAGGATTGTGGATGTTTGGCTTATGATGTGCCAGTTCAGAGGGCATTAATTTGGACCAGGGTATAGGAATTTCAATGTAGACTATCAACCGCAGGACCGCCATCAAAGAAAATGAGAGGTGCAGTTCAGATGCCCTGTGCACAAGCCCGCGGTGCGACACTGACACCTGAGACAACTCCACGACTTCCGAGGCGGGTACAACCCTTCACTATCAAATTACCAAGAGACAGCACTGATGGACCGAATCTGGTGTTTCCACCTGTACCAACCGACCTAGAGTTTCCCCACGGATTCACATTAGAAGACCTAACTGATGAGGAGGTAGCCAAAATAATTGAGGCTGTTAACGCGGAAGTCGAGGCAGAGCAAGCTAGTGGACAACAAACTGCTACAGACAAACCCCATCCCAGACAACTAGAGGTCGTCGAAGTGGAGGGTGAAGAAGAAGAAGAACAAGAGGAGGAATGTGGTGGACAATCCGAGGAAGAACAACAGGAATATGATCAGGAAGCTCTGCAAGTACTTGAGGGTGCCCCGGCTTATACGAAGGAATTGAAAAAGCTCTATGATACCATCAACAGAGTTCAAGAGCAACATAGACTGTCCCTAGCAGCAGGAAAAGCCCTCATGAACCAAATCCTTGAGGAGGAAGGCGTAGACGAGCAATACCGCGCCACACTTGACATGATATCTGATGCTTTAGGAGTACCTGAGACGGTGCATACTTCCCTTGCACAATCACGAAGAACGGAGCGAAGATACGGCAGACGTCCCCCTCGATCAGGAAAACAGATGAATGTATTAGTATCAGAACCACAAGGAACATCCACAGCCACGGGCACAACACACACCGTTGAGGATACTGAAGAAACCCATACATCAAGTGCACCTCCGTCACCCCCTATGCCACCCCTACCTCCAACTCCACCACATTCACTTCCCACTACCAGTGTAACCACTACTGTCACCGCCTCCGAGTCCACTACCCATACCGAAGCACAGACCGTCAGTCAACCCACACAACCCACACACGCTATCTCCACCTCTCTTGTCTATATGACCACTGACACAGTAATTCTAACCGCGGCCACGGAAAACCTCATTCCCCCGATCACACTTCCTGGCAGTTCGTATTCACAATTGCACACACCACTGTACACTTCACCACTATCACCGCACCCACAATTCCCCTGTTCACAATCACTCCCACTACTGCATCCACTTTTGATTTTCTGGCATATCACCCACCTCCGCACCTCTCCCTCCCCCCATACATCCACCATCTCCCATTCCCCCACCACCCACTTCACCATTTTCCAGCACCGCATCTACACTCCCCTTTCCCTTCCCCTTTCCTTCTGCATTCAACACCCTTCCCGCATCCACCCCTACTAATAATGTATTTAATGATATGTATCAGTGTATGTCTCGACTACAACAGCACCACCAGCACCTTGATAACCAACATTCGAGACTCTTCTGAAGCCATGAAGAACTTCAAGTACGATTCATTGATCTAAAAAGGGAAAAGCGGCTACTACAACAACAGTATGTCACTTTACAGGAACAACATGAGCAGTTAGTAGCCAATCCACCCCAGTCAGATGCAGAAGAAAAACAACAAATGGATGATCTGCTACACTCCCAGATAACAGAGAATCTCAAGCTTCGACGCAACCTGGCCCTCTTATGCAAACACATGTCTACAGCACTCGAGGAAAATAAACGACTACAAAAATAGAACGAAGAAAACTTGGAAGCATTAATGGAGGGTTCCCCACAGGAAATTGACCTAGATAGATTCAAGGCCATCCGCTCAGCGAATATGCAAATCGTGTTGGAAACCCATGCCGACCTCTTGGAAGCCCATGCAGCATTAGAAAGAGAAAGAGATGACCTATTAAAGCAGCTGGCAACCCAGCAGGAGTCACCAAGCAAAGTCACAACCGCAGTTGACACATCTGAAGAAGTCAAAAAACTCAGAGCGGAACTAGACGAATTATGAAATAAAGTCATGCAATACGAGCGTCAACCCTCTCCCCTTGTAGAACTCGAACCTGAAGACTTAGTGCCAATTGAAGTAGAGGAAACCTTTGAAGACCCATACGTTCCCATGCCTGCACCAGGGGGCAAGCAAACAGAAGAGGGCATGGACACCATCGAGATCGAGGCTCCTGAATGGATGCAGAGGTTAGAGAAAGTGGCCACAACCCATGATGACAGAGTGGCAGTTCAGATAGCATCTATGTCACGTTTGGAAGAGGTAGTCATAAAATCGGATTACTTTAGGAACCTCTCCCATCATAGGTGGATCGGCACATCCGACGATTTGTATGTTCCTTTCTGTGTCTTAATGGCGGATTACAATGCTGAAATCAAGCACCACACCTCAAAAGAACCAACCTCGGCAACACAGTTTGCACCGGACGACATCCCAGCAAGTGCCAAGCAGGGGAATATACATCAACCTACGTGGAGGATTCGTCTGCTTGAAACCTACCCTGAGATGGTAAGGACATGGAATAACATGCCTTTGTATATCAAATACAACCCATGCTACTGCCCTGTCTTTCGAAGAAGGTCGTGGGCAGAATACACAAAAACTGTGTTGACAACCAAAGGATGTGAGAAATGGCTCAATTACGTCTACTTAGCACCACCTAAAGGCCAACCTATCATAGGATATATGATTTCGACGATTCGGCATTTGGGGGTCCGGTTCAAAAATGTACCAGATGTCATGGCCCAAATGTGCCTTAAAATTTTTGAGCTCATGTTGGTCACCTTCAGGACCTTCAAGAATGTCAAGGAACCTCATTTGGCAGCTCTCGAATTTAATGAAGGTAATCAGGACCTTGTCTATGACATGAGCACCACACCATCTATTAATGTCGTATATGCATGGCATGCGCGTATAAAGTATCTACCAGCCTGCTTCAAACAGACGTTTGAAGAAATATTTGTCACGGGGTTCTGGGAATATCATTCAGATATATTCATCCCAGACCATCACATTTATTGCAATTGTTTGCCGTGGAACAAGCTCTCCATTCAGAAAAGTTACGTATACCACATCCAGAGGTTCTCGGGCCTGTAGATTGGGATGCCCTACTCACTGACTTGGCCAAAGGATTGAGAATTGTGGAACATCACTTAGCACAAGACGTTGTGGAGTACTACATCCAACGACCCACCCAACAAGGGTCTGTCAGGGACGACAGACGCGAGAGAGGGGGGGTGTTGGCAGTCAAGGAACTGAAGGACTCACAAGGCAAGGAAGCTTACGAAGGGAGTCAGAGCGAAGAGAAGGCACAAGCAGACAGAGTAGTCAACGACGATCTGGCAAGTAGGCCATTATTTTTTCAGGACACTAAAGCATATCAAAGAGGTGGACACACAAGGAGAAGGAGCAAGTAGGGAGCTCGAAGATGTGTATGTCAAATTGTTAGAAGAAATCCCTACAACAATAGTGATTTTCATCACTAAAAGGCATTGTAGATACCATTTCATATTTTTGTAGCTCCATTTTGTGCAAGCCAAGGAGTCCTTGAGCTTGAGGAGCATTCGAAGTAGCTACCTACCAATTTTCATAATTTTTAGACTTCGTTTGAGTCTTCAAATAGGCGCTAGAACCTAATTTTTAACTAGGCCGAACACTAGGTCTGGACACGGCCAAAACCTAGTCAAAAACTATAGATAGAGCTAGAGAGCTCATTTTTGGGGGGAGCTTGTAATTGATTTGAACTTGTATGAGCTTTTTTGGAAGTAATCTAAAGAACTCCATTGCTTCTCACTCTTTGTCTTAGCTTGTGTGCGCGTGTGTGTGTATGTGTGTGCATGTTAGTGTGCTCCTCACTCACGCACTTGTGCCTTCACTTGCTTGAGGTCATCATACCATCCTCACGTCTTCCCGGATTGACATTAAAGGAGGTGCTACTCATCACTGAGCTACAGTATGGCTTCCAAGGTCCTTGGTAGAAGCCCAAAGAACTCGACAACAAATATGGATTCCAAAGAACATTAGACAAGTGGCCACTTAAGAGATAGACAAGCACGAGGAAACATTATCTCAACATAGGAATGGACCTACTATGTAAATAAATAAATGCTTCAGCTACACTAATTCTTGTTTTCTTTCAGGAGTGAAAATGAAAAAATTATGCGATAAGAGATCTTACTTATACACGTAAGGGGAAAGGAGTGACGCAATGAACGAGATGTCATCACAACACACATCACTAATGACATGTCTTCTATAGAAGATAATGCTATTTTCATTACTAGTGCAGATGGCTTCCGAAGATTCTGAAGCTACCATTCACGAGGAAGTGCCAGAATTCCCTCTGCAAAGTGTGACCAAAGCGAAAGGTCATTGGTTTAGAGAAGATCAACTAGTAGGGGATTATTTGTTCTTGGTGACCATCAAAGTCATGGATACGGATCATCAGTTTCCGGTGATATCCCAAGACTTTAAAGTGGTGCATGAACTACCATCAACCATGGACATTATGAAGAAAGCGGGCATTCATAAGTATTTTGAATTGCCGATCTACAAACCTGATTTTCAACGATGTGCTCAAGTTATGAACAGTTTGTAGCCTGCCTTGCATGATCCATTGGTGCCCGAGGATAGAGTCTTGGATGCAGTTGGTGAATGGGTCATTATCCAATTTACACATGATCTAATTGAGGAAGCTTTTGGATGGGAGAAGGACAGGACCACAATATTGAAGGAAGAAAGTCAAGGAGCAAAGACCCGAACATTCAATGACACTAATCGCATCGATATTGAAGAGGAAGTGAGGCTCATCCATCAACACTTCTTCTTTCCTAACATGCACATATACACTGCTCCTCAGAAGATCGTAGTACAAATGTTGTCACATGCTACTAAGCAAATTGGGAATCAAGTCAATATGACTCTGTATATTCAAGAACGGCTATTTGAGGCCAAGAAGCAATGGAATCACAAGAAGTTTTTGAATGGCAGTATTGCCTTGACTATATTGATATATCATGCATTGGGCATTAGAGAGCATTTGAGAGAGATGCCATCATCGCAAGCCATGGCCAAATATGCAAAGGTTGCGATAGTCCCTAGGAAGAAGAAGGGAGTCAAGTTCATTGAGGAGGCAGAGACAAGCTCCCAACCTAGAATGAGAGGTACCAATAGGTTAAGGGAAATGATGCAAGCAAAAGCAGAAGTACCAACCACCAAAAGGGCACATGTACTTCCAAGGACGAGACTTGAAGACCATCAACCTATCACGGAAGAGCAATTGGCCAAAGCAATGGAAGCCACACACCAGTACACCGAAGGTCAAGTCAATCTATCTGTCCAAGGGCATCATTACCAGCAAGCCCATCAAGATATAGAACAAAGAAAAAGGCTGACCAAGGTCCACAGATATAGGGAATCGGGCTTAGTAAATTCAAGCTCATCATCAAATGCACAAGAAGAACCAGACACTTCCATGTTGAATGTGGACATTCGGAGTGATTCCAAGGATGATGGACAATGGGAGGAGTTAAATGAAGTGAACAAGAATGTAGAAGTGGAAGGAATGAAGGCGGATCAAACGCCCATCAACTCCAGCCAACATAGGACGAGGAAGGAAGCTTCCCAAGAACGGGTACATGTTATTAAATTGAATGAAGCTTCTATTATTCAAATCCAAGAGACTCTGCTTGCGGGAGAGGTCTTATTCAAGAATCCCAAGGAAGAACCAGTGGAAAATACTATTGAAGAATCAGAACCATTGACACCATTAAGGGTAGTGGCAGAAGCATCTCCCATGGACGTCACATTTCAAGGGAGTGCCACGAAGGTCGTTAATAAGGAAGACGAAAGAAAAGAACAAGAAGTACAACTTCAAATTAGGCAACCGCATAACGAGACCTTACACGTGGAGCAAGGAAAGGATGTAAGAACAGGGGAAGCTCCAAGCATCCCAAAGACTTGGTTAAATGTGGATGTCGCTCAGCTCAAGCCAGTGGTGCAACACATGATACAAACTGCCATGGATACTCAACAATTAATGCTTGAGGCTGATAATGATTATGATAGGGCAATGCGGAAAAAATGCCAATTCCAAGAAATCGGTGAGAATCTTTCTGCCCAATTGATTCAAGCACAAAAGAGCATAGTAGAAAAAGAGATAGCAATCCAAGAAGCCAAACAACAATGCAACACACTACAAACGGAAAATCAAAAACTAGAAGAACAATTAAAGGACTTACAAAACAAATATGAAGCTAGCAAGGCTGAGAGAACACGAATGAATGCCAGAAGTAAAATCCTTGAATCGCAAATTAAAGTATGCATGGACGAAGCAGATAATTTACACAACAGGAACAAGGAGCTGATGACAGCACTTCTATGTAATCAACCGATAGAAGCTCTTGATGGGACAAACAAGGACACACGAGCATTGGAAGAAAAGATAGCAAAGTATGAAGATCAGCTCAAGCAGGAGCAAACCATCATCGTAGAGTGGGAGAAAAGGTATATGGATGACACAGCAAAACTGAGAAAGAAGTGGAAGATCGCTGAGAAGATGTTGATCAACTCGCGGTCATTGGAGAGGAGCTCCTCAAAAACACAGAACCGATTTTGAAAGCCACCGAAACGATTAAAGACAAAGATGAATTAATCAGGAAATTACAAGACCAACTAGAACAGAAGGTAAAAGAGGGGACACCAGTAGTTCCACATTCCACAGCGGCTACTGAGGAGACTGATGTACGTCCTCTCTCTCCCCCCTTACATCATTCACTGATAAGGGAGGAACTAGAGATCCACTCTGAAAGACATCATCGGGATATTGCGGAACTAAGCCAGAACAAGCGGGCACTACTTGTGTCCCAGCTTACAGAAGATTTTGAAAATCAAGTGGTAAAGATCATGAAGGAAGCGAAGAGCAAAAGCAAAAATCTGGAACAGGTAATGAGACCATTCAATGTACCATATGGTTTACTTAAAGAGCAAACACGACAATATATAAAGAACAGAACAAATAAAGAGCCAGATAGCAACCTCCGGTTTAGCATGCACACATTCTCCTACACACAAGAGGAATTTGACAAAGCTGATCCTATATGAAGGAGGAAATTTTTGGAGAAGAACCCTACGCTATGGGTACACTGGGAAACAACACCATACACACTCCAAGTCAATTCGTCTTTTTGCCCAGTGCCCAGAAGACACTCCTAGATGCAATTTTGGGAAGGATAGCACCAGGGAAGCATCAATAATCAGTCGCTCAACTACCCACTACTGCCAAGTCCACCTCATGATTATCTACCGACAGAGGAATACATGATCAAGACCATCGAATTTTGGATCGCTTGATATGAAATTGTACATGATTTAGCTATCAAGATGACTAACAAAATTTTGAGTATATTACTTACAGTAATCAGAGTCTTTCAGCATGCCACATACACCTTTTTGAACTTCATCGGCATTAATCAAGGGTTAGACGCCCTCGTTTTTTATCTCTTAAACTATATCGAGCCGTTTAACACTTATGGCTATATACTCAAGACTAATGTTTTTGCCAAGTACTTACATGCAGACATTTGAAGAAGCATTTTTCACCAGATTTTTTGAAATAGACTCAGAAATTTTTGTAAAAATGTCTTCGAATCTTAATGCGAGGATGGTGGCTTATGAATTGAGTTTCTTTGCAGATCATAGACAGGCACTAGAAAGCGGGGTCAAGTCGAGCCAATGGAAAGAATTCATGTTATGTCATGCCAATCTGCTTGATCAACGAGAGAAGCATGTCATCCAGAACATACTCATGTTGCCACAAAAAGCCTGTCGAGGACAACAGAGTTCAGGAGGAGGGACGTGTGGAATGTTGATATATTTAGGTAGTGATGTGTGTGAACACACTAGGACCGTCGGGGCACTTTTTTCCCTCTTTAGGAGGTTTTTTTCCCCCGGCTTGTATATACGCCTATTGCCCTAATGGGCTACTTATCTTTGTACATTCTCTAGTAATACATTTAGTATTGTGTGTTTGTGCTCCAAGCTTCTTCTTCTTCCTTGTGCTGTTCGCGTGCTTCCGCAGACGTCTATCTCCAACAATTGGTATCAGAGCAGGTTGTCGCTTCTTCTAGGGCGCCGTCGACACTCCTCTGTTTGCAGTCTCAGATTCGCACGAAATTTGGTGAGCATACTCTGGGTGTTTCCGAGATCAAAACTGCTTCGCTCTGTGGTGCCGAAATCGCGATCTGAGCTCGTTTCGACCTCCGAACGCACTATCGCAGTGCTTGTGCAGGCTATTTCGTCCTTTTGTGCCAAAGGTATATACTAGTTTCTGTTTGCCAGTTTAAGCGTCTCAAAGTCTGCTACAGGTCTAGCAGAACTCGTGTGGGCAGTTCCGTTCAACTTTTTGAGATACAGTCAATTTTTTGCATCAAGGTATTTTAGTCACCGGCCATGGCTGAAAGCAGTGATGTATTCTGTATGTTGGCTGTTGAGGATAAGTTGGATGGTACCAACTACCCATTATGGGCTTATATGATGCGACATGTACTGGTTGCAAAAGGATTGTGGAACATTGTGCAGGGTGTTGAAAGACGTCCTGTTACACCTGTAACGATAGGTACTGCAAATACAGGTGCTGGAGCTGATGAAGCTGGTGTCGAAGATGATATTCCGCAGATTCCTGTTCGTGCTGCTGTTTCTCTTGCACCTACTGCAGAGATGCCCAGGCACATGCATTGATAGCTTTGTCTGTCAAATGTACCGTTATTCCTCACATTCGCTCTTGCAGAACAGCAAAGGATGCTTGGGATAAACTTACCACTTTGTACCAGGCTAGGAATGAGGCTCGTGTTGCTTACCTCCGAAAACAGTTGGAGAGTGAGCACATGAATGAAGGTGATTCTATGGACAGTTTTCTTACAAAGATCAAAGACCTGAAGGAACAATTGATTTCTGCTGATGAGGTTATACCAGATAGCTCACTTGTGCAGACCGTTCTGAATGGTCTTCCTGATTCATATCAGAGTTTTGCTTTTACTCTTGGGTTGATGATGAAAGGCAATCCAAATGCCTTGTCATTTGAGGAGTTAGTCCTGTTCTGTTGCAAGAAGATCAATCCAGGCAGAACAGGTCCATTATGCGTGTTGCAGATCAAGCTTTCCTGGCTAGTCAGAAGGGCAAATGAAAATGGAGCTCTTCTACTAGTAAGCAGAAATCTGCAAATGCTGCACAATCGAAAAAACCAGGATAAAGATGAGAAAAAATCAGAAAAGCAGAAATTGTTTTGCAAGTAGTGTAAAGGAAATGATCATATCATAAAGAACTGTTCAAAACTGGCTGCTAAAGAGGCAAAGAAGAAAGAGGCTGGAATGGTTGTTGCAGAGGCCTCTACACCAAAAACAGAGTCTGCAAATCTTGTGCAGGAAGAAGAATGGGTGTTTACTACTGTCTGTAGTTTTGACCCATCTTCTCATGATCAATGCATGTCTGCAGTAGACTCAGATGTTTGGTACTTTGACAGTGGGGCGACCAAACATATTACCTCGCAGCGCAATTTCTTCTCTTCACTCGAGCCTGCCCCTACAGGGAATACTGTCACATGCACTAATAACTCCTCTTATCCTGTTATGGGAGTTGGTAAGATCATTCTGACTACTGCTGATGGTAGTTCTTTCACTTTGTCAGATTCTTTATTTGTGCCAGGGATAAAAAAGAACCTGTTATCAGTTTCTGCATTAGCCAAGATTGGCTTGGTTGTGAAATTCGTTGATGACAGGTGTACAGTCCATGATCTCTCAAATGGCGATGTGATTATTGCTTCTGGCATTTTATGTCGTGGGCTGTATAAGCTCATAGACTATGAAAGATCTGTGAATGATTCGGCATGTGCAGTTCATGATTCTCAGGCTATGTCAGATGCACAGCTTTGGCATGCACGCTTTGGTCATCTGAATTTTGCTAGTTTGTTACGCCTGCAGAAATCTAAAATGGTGTCCTCTTTGCCCAAACTTGAGGCACCTGGAAAACATGTTTGTGAAGGCTGTATTTTGGGCAAAATGCAGCGTTCTTCCTTTCCAAAAGATGGTTCAGTTCGGGCTACACAGAAATTGCAGCTTGTACATAGTGATGTCTGTGGTCCTATGCAGACACCCTCTTTTGGAAATTACCTTTACTTCGTGACTTTCATTGATGATTTTTCCAGGCATGCATGGGTATATCCACTCAAAGCAAAGTCCGAAGTGTTCATGTGCTTCAAACAGTTTTTGGTTTTGGCTGAAAATTTGTCAGCATGTAAAATGGGCACCCTCCGTTTTGATCGAGGGGGGGAATATATGTCTTCAGATTTTAATGCATTTTTAGCTGAACGTGGGATAAAACACCAGTGTATAGTGCCGTATACACATCAAGAGAATGGAGTTGCTGAACGAAAGAACAAGTCACTCATGGAGATGGCGAGGTGCATGGTCAAAAGTCAGGCTTTACCACATAGTTTCTGGGTTGAGGTTGTCATGTGTGCAGCATATGTATTGAACACGTGTCCCACTAAAGCGTTGCAGTCTATCACTCCATATGAGGCTTGGCATGACCGCAAGCCATCTGTTGCTCATCTGCGTGTTTTTGGTTGTTTGGCATATGCATTAGTGCCTGAACAACATCACAGGAAATTGGATGATAAGGGAGTAAAATGTTTTTTTTTTGGGTACAGTTCTGAAAGTAAAGGCTATCGTCTGTATCATCCACAGACTAAACGCATTCTGGTTAGCCGTGATGTTGTCTTTGTGGAAGATGCTATTCATCCATTGCTTTCATGTACTAAGGAGACATCTGTTAGCTCCAAAGACATATATGATACTTTGATGCCTCTTTTTACAGGTGGACAGGCTAGTGCTGGTCCTAATGAGGCAACTTCTCAGCCTTTGCAGGTTTCATATGATGATGCAAATCATTCCATTTCTGATGCAGATTTACATGATGCACTTGTTGATGAGAGAGCTGATATTGAGCAGGCAGAAACTATGCCAAAATGGCTAGTGCAGACTTTGCGTGACAGCAAATTAGATGCACCTTTGTCATATCGTACTCGTTCAGGCTCTCATAGTGCCTCCTTTGCATCAGATTGCTATGCTATGGCTGCATCTAGTCTCTGTGATGAGAATGAGCCTGTTTCTTTTGATGAAGCACAAAATTCAAAAAATTGGATGGCTGCTATGCAATCTGAATATGATGCTATAATGAAGCATGGTACATGGTCTTTATGTGACTTGCCTCCTGGCAAGAAGGCCATTGGCACTAAGTGGGTATACAAGCTGAAGCGTAAACCTGATGGTACAGTTCACAGGTATAAGGCTAGGCTTGTTGCAAAGGGTTATGCGCAGGAAAGAGGCATTGATTTTGATGAGACCTTTGCACCTACATGTCGTATGACTACTGTTCGGAGCATTTGTGGACTTGCAGCCCATCATGGTTGGAATGTACATCAGATGGACATTAAAACAGCATTTCTGAATGGTGACTTGCATGAAGAAGTGTATGTTTTTCAGCCCCGTGGCTTTGTGCAGAAAGGGCATGAAAACCAGGTTTGCAGGTTAAAGAAGGCATTATATGGTTTAAAGCAAGCACCACGTGCTTGGTATGAGAAGATACATGCCTATCTGATTGCACATGGTTTTGAGAACAGTCCAACTGAAAGCACCTTATATGTTAAACGTGCTAATGATGTGCCTCTGATCATTGTTGTCTATGTTGATGACATGCTTCTCACTGGTCCTATTGAGAAGCATATTTCTGATTTCAAGGCTGATTTGCATGCCTCATTTGAGATGTCTGATTTGGGGCATTTGCATCACTATTTGGGCATTCAGTTTATGCAAGTTGATGGTGGAATGGCTTTGTGTCAAACGAAATATATTGACACATTATTGCAGTGTTTTGGCCTTGAAGACTGTAAGCCTATTGCCACTCCTATGGAGACAGGTTTACGATTGAGTCTTCATGATGCTGGAGATGCATTTGATGTTGTTCTCTATCAGCAAGCTGTTGGATGCTTGATTTACTTATGCATTACTCGGCCAGATATTTAGTTTGCTGTCTCACAGATGAGCAGGTTTATGCATTGCCCAGGAGTCACGCATTGGAAGGCGGTTAAGTGCATCTTTCGCTACTTGAGTGGTAATCGGCTACTTGGGTTGTTTTATCCCAAGGGGGGATCACTACCGCCAGATTTGCATGCTTTTTGTGACTCAGATTGGGCCGGTTGCTATGACACTCGTGTGTCCACTAGTGGTTTTTGCTCATGCTTGGTAGCTCATGTATATCTTGGTTGAGCAAGAAGCAGCCTACTGTGGCCACTTCCAGTTGTGAGGCTAAGTATAGGGTAGCTTTCACAGCGACTGTTGAGTGTGTGTGGCTCAGACGCCTTATGGCTGATTTGGGCGTTGGCCAGTCTTCTGCCACCACCATCTTCACTGACAGTCAGAGCGCATTGGCAGTTGCGAGGAACCGTGTGTTCCATGCTTGCACTAAGCACATTGAGGTGCATTATCACTATGTCAGGGATGTTGGATGTGATGATTGGATGCACTCAGGAAATTAGTTGGTGCTGCAAAACCTGCTTCACACCTGCCCTCCTTTGACTCCAGATATGCTTAGTAGACTCCTTGAGCTTCCAAATGATACCAAGAAACCATATATGTGCTTTGCAAATGTTATGAGTAATGATCAAATCAAGACAGACTACTTGTGACTTCAAAATCCTAAAAAACTTGCTATTTTGGTATTGACACCTGCTCAGTGTTATGCTCAGTGTGACCAGTGTAGTTACAATTAGCAAAATTCCTTCTAGGGATATTCTATTAGCTTAGTAAGCTTCCATTTGCAAGTGGAATGAAAGGAAATGATAAACTACACTCAGAGAAATCACTTTAGCAAAATAAGGTGTACCCCCTATTTTTTAGGAGACTTACAGTCAGAGACCAGTGAGCACCCCGACTGATATTTCTCTGTGATGGTAGATCCAATGGCCTTGAAATTTTGTAGGTGTATAGTAGACTTTGAGTTGAATCCAATGCACTTTGAATCATCCAATTTGGTTCAGTAGAACGTGAGATATGCCCTGTTGAAGTTGACAGAGTTGAAGAGTACACTCAGAGAATAACAGAGATGATCAATATGAGTATATGTATTAAATCTATTGATTGTACATTCCCATTGGCATGATATGTAATGCTCAATGGTACTCAGAGGTGTAGGCTATGGTGAAGCTCACACACACTCAATGATTCACTCAGAATTGCCTCGGGAAGAGTGTCACACACCCGCGACTTTTTCCTCATCTTCTATAAGAGTTGATTGGTCATTTGATTTTGAATTCAAACTAATCTCCTAGAATCTTTCACCTAAAAATTGATTGAGATATTCCCTCAATCATTCACCCACTCAATCAATTAGATTTTCCACGACTTTCTCAAGTAGGTGAGTTTACAAGAGTGGTTAAAGTCATATAGACTTTTACATGAGATAAATGGTAAGAACAATAAGGCTATGTTCCTATGGTTCATTCTTCAAGTGATATCCTCATGAATTAATCCAAGCTAGGCTTCCAAGATCCAAGCTTTATGTTGGGTCTTCAATATTGATATCCAAGCCAATGTGTGTAGGCTTGTTTTGCACCAACAGCTCCCCCTCAAGCCAAACACTTTGGCTCAAGTCTTCATCTCTAGTCTTCAATTATTTCCTGCAATCCAATCATGGATTTAAATCTGTATAGCTTGCTTCCATCCAGAGCTTTAGTAAGCAAATCTGCACATTGCATATTAGTAGATACATAAGTCAATTGAATCTCTTTGCTAAGTAACTTCTCCCTCACATAGTGGTAGTGAACCTCTATGTGTTTGGTTCTGGCATGATAAATTGGATTAGCTGCAAGGTGAAGAGAACTTGTGTTATCACCAAATATGACAGGTGGCCTTGTGTATAGGCCCAATTCTGAATATAAAAGCTTCAACCATATAGCTTCTTGAGTGGCATTGGCTAGCCCTCTATACTCTGCCTCAGTAGATGATAGAGCCACTGTGGGTTGTTTCTTGGATGACCAAGAAATTGGTTTATCACCTGCAAAACATATGTAACCAGATGTACTTCTCCTATCATCCTTGCAACCTGCCCAATCTGCATCTGAATATACCTTAATATCAATGTCTGATGAATATGGAAAGTATAAACCATGATTTTGTGTTCCCTTTAGGTACTTTACTATCTTCTTTGCTGCCTCCAAATGAGGTACTCTTGGTTTGTGCATAAATTGGCTAAGTGCACTAACACCATATGATTTATCAATCCTGGTTAAGGTAGCATAATTAAGACTACCTACCAAACTTTGGTAACCTGTAATGTCTTGGAGTTCTTCCCCTTCATGAGCACTGAGTTTGTGGTTGACCTCCATAGGAGTGTTTGAGATTTTAGCTTCCTGCAAATTAAACTTATTGACCATGTCCTGAATGTACTTCTTCTGAGTAATAAAGATACCTGAATTTGTATACACCAATTCAAGTCCTAGGAAGTACTTTAATAATCCAAGATCATTTATCTTGAATTCCTTCATCATCTGTCCTTTGATGTGTCTTATTCCCTGAACATCATTTCCTGTAATAATGATGTCATCAACATAGACACACAAATATATTACCTCTGAATTGTTCCTTTTGATAAACAATGAAGTATCTGCTTTACTCATTATGAATCCTTGGTCTAGGAGGTAGGTTGTCAACCTGTAATTCCATGCTCTAGGTGCCTGCTCCAATCCATACAGAGCCTTCTTCAATTTACAAACATGATTTACCTTATTGGAGTCTTCATAGCCAGGTGGTTGTGACATGTAGACTTCTTTAGATATCCATCCATTCAAGAATGCATTCTTCACATCCAATTGGTACATGTTCCAATTCTTGGATGCAGCTACACTCACCATAACTCTGATAGTTGGCATCTTGGCCACAGGAGAAAATGTCTCCTCATAATCAATGCCTTGGGTTTGTGCAAAACCCTTGGCTACCAACCTAGCTTTATACCTGTTTATTGTACCATCTGAGTTCCTCTTGAGTTTGTAGATCCATCTGGATCCTATCACCTTCATGGAGTCTTTCTTGGGTACCAAGTCCCAAGTATCACTCTCCTTGAGAGCCTCCATTTCTTCATCCATTGCTTCCTTCCATTCTGGTTTAGTAATTGCTTCTTCAAATGTACCTGGTTCTTCATTCAAGAGATCCTTTGCAAGATATACAGAGTGCTTGGTTACAAGTGAAGTATCATACCCATACCTAATAGGTTTTTTCTTTTCTCTCTGAGATCTCCTCATAGCTTGAGTTGAGGATTCTGGATTATCTTCTAGTTGCTTCATCTTCATCTTCCCTTTGGATTTCCAAGCCTTGAACTCTTCAATGTTGATGGTGTCTTCATCATCTGAGCTTGTGTCTTCTTTCTGAATTGGTTCTTGCCTGATAAGTTTGGGAAAGTCTTCTTCCATGTCATAAGGTAGACTAACCTTCCTGCATTCATTTTCATACCATGAATCATTCTCATCAAAGATGACATCTCTGCTTACCTTGAAGCCTTTGTTTGAGGGGTTGTAGAATCTGTATCCCTTCTGATTCAAATCATAACCAATGAAGATACATTTTTCAGCCTTAGGGTCTAGCTTTCCCCTTACCTGTGAGGGAATATGCACATATGCAACACAACCAAAGATTTTGCAATGATCCAAAGATGGTCTCTTACCATGCCAAGCCTCATAGGGTGTCATTCCATCAAGTGTCTTTGATGGCAACCTGTTAATTAAATATGTGGCAGTAGATACACTCTCTGCCCAAAGATAATTTGGCAATTTCTTTTCATTTAGCATAGACCTAGCTGTCTCTACAATAAGTCTATTCCTCCTTTCTGCTACCCCATTTTGTTCAGGTGAGTACCTTGTAGTAATCTCCCTCTTGATGCCTCTTTCCTGCAAGAAATCTTCAAAGTCATTGGAGAAGTATTCTCCACCACCATCTGACCTTAGCTTCTTCAAATGTCTACCTGTTTGATTTTCAACTAGTGCAAGATATTTTTTGAAACAATTAAATACTTCATCTTTATGTTTCATGTAGTACAAGACAGTCCATCTGCTATAGTCATCAATGAAGGACACATAGTACCTTGATCCAGATATGGATGGCTCCTTGCTAGGTCCCCAAACATCTGTATGCACCAATTCCAGATAATCTTTATGCATAAAACCTTTCTTTGCATAGGGCAATCTGTGTGACTTACCAAATTGACAAGCCCCACACTTGTATATCATGTGTTGCTTGGATACATTAGGTATCCCAAGCACACATTGATCCCTACTCATTTGTTTTAAAGTCCTCTCTCCAATGTGACCTAATCTCTTGTGCCAAATCTCCAACTCTGATAGGGTTTGATCCTTATAGTTGTACAAAGCAATACTCTTAGTGTCTTCAAGTTCAAAGGTAAACAATCTACCTGATTTTTCTCCCTTGGCTATCCTTCTGAATCCATGTCTTGGATCCTCCACATATGCACCATGTTGAGTGAACCTGACCTGTAGACCTTTTTCCACAATCTGACCTACACTCATTAGGTTCTTGGTGATTGTTGGAACATACAACACTCTGCTTAATAGATTCTGATTACCATCACTAGTTTTGACATTGCCTACTTTAACGACTGAATGTTTAGTGTCATCACCTGTCTGCACTTGATGCTTGCCTTTGGGTTCTTCCAAATCAGAAAGTAATGCAACATTTCCAGCTACATGATTAGAGCAACCTGAATCAATATAGAATAAGTGATCATCATTGATACCTGACTTAGATGTCATGTTCATGATCAACAAGGAATCATCTTGCTCCTCTGCATAATTGTTGTAATCCTTCCTATTTCTGTATCCACCTTGATAGTTGCCATTATGATTGTAGCTGTTGTTGTAATTATTGTTGTAGCCATGGTAGCCTTGAGATTGGTTGAATCTGCCTCTGCCTTGAGAGTATCCTCCTCTTTGGTGACCTCTTCCTCTTTGGTTCTTGTAGTTTTTGTAGCATTCATCTGTGGTATGGTTAGACAAGCCACAAATATTGCATGGAGATTGATTGTAGGGTCTCCCCCTACCTGACTTACCTCCTGTGCCCCTACCTCTAGATGATCTACCTCTCCCTGCATAGTTTGCTTGGGAGGTAGAGCCTTCTTCATCAACCTTCTTGCTTTTACCTTTATCTTTTACCTTCTTATCAGTATATAGGGCAGAGGGATTGTTACCTTTTGCTGTCTCCATTCTTTGTGATCTTTGCTTCATGTGTAAAGAGTTGTCCAATCAGAGTTGTTAGATCAGGTGCTTGGATGTCCATGTATAAGTCCATTGCTGTGGTAAAGCTCTCCCACTTGTCATCTGCCTTTAGTCCATTGATCACTTGTCTGACTATTTGCTCTTCCTCAATTTCTTCTCCAACACTTGCAAGTTGATCTGCAATGTCTTTGACTTTGGTGACAAAATCTGAGACACATTGTTTTGATTGCTTCCTAAGAGTTGTAAACTCAATCCATAGCTGATTCTTTCTGGCCCTTGTGCTTGATGAAAAATATGTTGACAAGGTTTCCCAAGTCTCTTGGGAAGTCTTACAATTCCTTACATGAGGTAAAAGAAAGTCAGATATAGAGTTTAAGAGATATGACCTTGCCAAAGCATCTTTTGCACACCATTGATTGAGCCTCTCATGTTCATCCTTTGTAGGTAGGCCTCTAGTCTTGAATGAGGGCAATTCCTCATCTCCTAATATGTATCCAAACAAGCTCCTTCCTTGTAGATAGGTCTTCATCCTTAGAGACCAAGCTTGGTAGTTGTTCCTGTCTAATTTGTCAATGAAGGAAGGGAAACCATCACCCATGATTACCTTATTTGCTCTGATACCACTGTTGGATGTGATGATTGGATGCACTCAGGAAATTAGTTGGTGCTGCAAAACCTGCTTCACACCTGCCCTCCTTTGACTCCAGATATGCTTAGTAGACTCCTTGAGCTTCCAAATGATACCAAGAAACCATATATGTGCTTTGCAAATGTTATGAGTAATGATCAAATCAAGACAGACTACTTGTGACTTCAAAATCCTGAAAAACTTGCTATTTTGGTATTGACACCTGCTCAGTGTTATGCTCAGTGTGACCAGTGTAGTTACAATTAGCAAAATTCCTTCTAGAGGTATTCTATTAGCTTAGTAAGCTTCCATTTGCAAGTGGAATGAAAGGAAAAGATAAACTACACTCAGAGAAATCACTTTAGCAAAATAAGGTGTACCCCCGATTTTTTAGGAGACTTACAGTCACAGACCAGTGAGCACCCCGACTAAGATTTCTCTGTGATGGTAGATTCAATGGCCTGGAAACTTTGTAGGTGTATAGTAAACTTTGAGCTGAATCCAATGCACTTTGAATCATCAAATTTGGTTCAGTAGATCTTGAGATATGCCCTGTTGAAGTTGACAGAGTTGAAGAGTACACTCAGAGAATAACATAGATGATCAATATGAGTATATGTATTAAATCTATTGATTGTACATTCCCATTGGCATGATATGTAATGCTCAATGGTACTCAGAGGTGTAGGCTATGGTGAAGCTCACACACACTCAATGATTCACTCAGAATTGCCTCGGGAAGAGTGTCACACACCCGCGACTTTTTCCTCATCTTCTATAAGAGTTGATTGGTCATTTGATTTTGAATTCAAACTAATCTCCTAGAATCTTTCACCTAAAAATTGATTGAGATATTCCCTCTTCACCCACTCAATCAATTAGATTTTCCACCACTTTCTCAAGTAGGTGAGTTTACAAGAGTGGTTAAAGTCATATAGACTTTTACATGAGATAAATGGTAAGAACAATAAGGCTATGTTCCTATGGTTCATTCTTCAAGTGATATCCTCATGAATTAATCCAAGCTAGGCTTCCAAGATCCAAGCTTTATGTTGGGTCTTCAATATTGATATCCAAGCCAATGTGTGTAGGCTTGTTTTGCACCAACAAGGGAGAGGTTCTCTGCTGGGGAGATCAGCTTGGCATATGTGCCCACGCAGGAGAACATTGCAGACCTTGTCACGAAGGCTCTACCTAGGGAGAAGTTTGAAGCTTTCCGCAAAGCTTTGGGCTTACTTCCTTTTGTGGAGTGATTTCCACATAGCTTGGCACTTCCTTATACATGAGTGCCAACTCCTTGTTCACCGCATCACTCCTAGGGGGGATTTGTTGATATATTTAGGTAGTGATGCGTGTGAACACACTAGGACCGCCGGGGCACTTTTTTCCCTCTTTAGGAGGTTTTTTTCCCCCGGCTTGTATATACGCCTATTGCCCTAATGGGCTACTTATCTTTGTACATTCTCTAGTAATACATTCAGTATTGTGTGTTTGTGCTCCAAGCTTCTTCTTCTTCCTTGTGTTGTTCGCGTGCTTCCGCAGACGTCTATCTCCAACATGGAAGGGGAATCAAGCAAAAAGAGAAGAAGAAGAAAATCAAAGAATAAAACTACTCAATAAAGAATGAAGATTATAAAGGAAAAGATCAACTCTTTGCCCAAAGCCCCGTAGGGGCACGCATCAGGCGACAACACCAAAGAACTAGGTCCTGAGGAGTAGAATTAAAGAAAGATAGCAACCAACACATTTCATGGGAGGTTGCACACAGCTTCCTCATCCACTAGGAGCAGGCGGTGAAGCAAAACAAGTTGAGGAGAGAGATAGCACACGAAGGACTCTTCATGAGATAAGATAACTAATTGTCTGAAGGTCCTAGCTACCTCCTCGTCCACTGGATGCATGCGGTGGGAAGAAATGGAACATGTCCTAGAGGATGACAAAGAAGATTCAAGAACATGACCTTTAAAGCATAATGATGACTTAAAAGAGAGTAGAGGTCAGCAAAGTGAGATGTGTGCCAGAGAAGAAGTAAACAGGCTTCAAGCAACACAGCAGGGTCAGATGTGTGAAGACAAAGACAAATCAGAAGACCAAAAGCTAGAAAGGGGATAGGCTGAGAAGTTGAAGCGGGTGACTAAGAATATCACATTCTTAGTCATTGATGGCATGCGTGGCAGCCCGACTTAATACAACAACCCAGACTTGTGATATAAGGAATATCAAGGGGCTTATAGAAGCAAAGGACTAATTTGGGATAAAGTAACAAATTTTCTGATAGTTCTTATTGCTTCTTCGACCACTGGGTGTGTGTATTCAGGAGCCTTAGACAAGCTGCAAACGAGAAGCAAAAGTCTGTCAAGGGACGACAGAGACAAAGAAGGGGAGAGTGTTGCAAAAACTGGAGGCATATAGAGGAGCCCCAAAAGTTTCAAATTAATGGGCATATTTTTCTTCTTCAAAATCCTAGGAAATTCCCTCCAAGCTATGTAAATGCACTAGAGGAGTCCTCTAGATGCATAAACTCAACTCCTTGTAAAATATTTCTTGTATAATAGTAGGAAATTAGGGATTAGCCAATAAAGTGCCGGTCACTTATGTGAAAGGACCAATTTTTAGGGCACATGTTTATAAGTCGCTTTGTGACTCTTTGTAAAGACTTTTTGCCATTGTGAAGAAGGAGAGCTCCAGAATTTCGAATTTGCTTCTTTCCTGCAGATTTTCATCTTCTCTATGATTTTTTGTGTGTGTATGAAGCTTAGAATGTGTGTGTAGGACTGTTGTCTACCCCTCCCCATCACTTTTGAGCTACTGTAGTGTGTATGTGAGCAAGTACGAGTTGTGAAGTGAGTGTGTGTGTTTCTCGCCATTCATTTTTTTGGTCATAACTTGAAGAGTGGTTGTTAGATTCGAGTGAAGATAGCACTGATATGATGCGTCTCGTCGAGAGCTTCGAAAAGAACCTACTATTGGCCATATTCGGAGTTTGGAGCTAGGAGAAACATTCGAATTTGTATTTACTACTGTAAATGGTATCCCGGTAGACACTTTCAGAGATTAAGTGAGTTGGAGAGGTAGTTTAGTCTTTTCTCATACATATTAGCTTAACCACTCTATTATCCATCATGTGCACACACGTCCTCATACACTTGGTTAGGTCAGTTCTTCGGATTGATAATTAAGCGTGTGTCAATCCACCACTATACACACTTGTGTGGCAAATGAGATTTAGTCTCTTTGACACAAGTCCCTAAGACTTCGTGACTTAGGTACACACCCTTCTTTACAATTACTTTAAAATCGAACTCCATCAATAGTTGAAACCATCTCACACGTCTTCCCGTGTTACAAGGCTTATTGACTAAGTACAATAAGGCTTGATGATCTATGAAGAACTTGAACTTGTTGGCTAAGAGATAGTTTCTAAAGTTTTTTCACAACATACACCATTCCTAATCCTTCTCTCTCAGTAGTCATATAGTTTCTCTCTGCTTGATTCAGTTGTCGACTTGCATAGGCAATTGGATGATCCAACTTTCCTTCATCTGCCGGCTGAGCTAAGATGCATCCTATTGCATAATTTGAAGCGTCCACATGAATATGAAAAGGCTTGTTCCAATGTGGTGTTTTCAAAATAGGAGCAGTACTAAGCCGCTTTTTCAACTCATTAAATGCCTTGTCGCATTCGTCAGTCCATGTGAATTGAGTCAATAATCCATACAACCGTTTGCAAATTATGGCGTACATGTGGATAAATCGACGGTAGTATCCACAATGACCCATAAATGCTTGCACTTCTTTGGCATTCTTTGGTCTAGGAAGTTCCAAGATTACCTTTATCTTGTCTTCATCAGTAGATATTTCGTTCCTTGACACGATGTGTCCTAAAATCTTCCCTTGTCTTACCATGAAGACACACTTCTCAGGATTTAGGTAGACTCTATATTGTCAGCATTTATCAAATATTTTCCACAATTCAGGAATGTGTTCCTGTCTTCGATTTGAATATGTACATAGGTCATCTACATACACTTCCATACTTTTCTTCAGGGATTCTTTGAAAACATGACACATCAGCCTTTGGAAAGTAGCAGGGGCGTTAGTGCATCCGAAGGGCATCACTTTGAAAGCATAGACCCCCCCATTCGATCACGAATGCGGTCTTATGTTGGTCCTCCGTAGCAATAGCTACTTGGTTGCATCCACAAAATCCATCCAAGAAACTATAGACTTCTTTTCTTGAAACTCTTTCCAACAGGTGGTTGGTGATAGATAATCGATAGCTATCACGGATTGTGACTACATTGAATTTTTTCAAATTAATGCAGACTCTTAAGTTTCTATTCTTTTTGGGTACAACAACTAATGGCGACACCCATTCGGTATGTTCTATCTCATAAATGAATCTGCTGCTAATAGCTTGTCTATTTCTTCTTTTATTTTTGCAGCAAAGACCTCGATGTACGTGTAAGGGTGTTGTTTTGATGGTTTTGCCTCCAATGTCATTGGTATTCTATGAGAACAAATAGAGGGTTCCACACCCTTAAGATCCTTATAGGTCCAAGCAAATACATCTCGATATTCTCGGATCAACCGTATCAATTCTTCTTCCTCCTCTATTGACACATCTTTTCCTATGTACGTACATCTTTCTTCTCCATCTTCTATAGTCACTATGATTTTTTTTGTTTGTTCCTTATTGTCGTAAGCCTCTCCTTCTCTTGCCTCTCTCTTAGGCATTTGGATAGTTATCTTCCTTTCTTCCACTTCATACCTTTTAAAATACTCTGGTACCTCAAAACGATCAGGGTTTGGTTCGATCTTACTCCCACTTTCCTCCTATTTTGGTACTACAGGGGCTACTTCTATTGCTAACACTTTGGTTATTCCATGCTTGTCTGTAGTTTTAATGGCTTTTAGCCAGCGTTCTTTTGAATCAAATTTTGGTTCCATTTCTATGCTCTCATATTTTTCTTTCCATTCCTTTTCCAATATTTCTCTTGCTTCTACTTCTTGAAGGACAACCATGTGTAAGTTCACGTCGTAGCCTTCTTCGTCCACACATTGATTTATTGTCAAGACCTCTTCATTCACACATACATCTAAGGTTGCTAGGATCTCCATCCATCCGTGCGGTTCGAATGCTTCATCAGAGAAGATTTGAGGCATGTACTTTGGGTCCTCTACGGGTCGATAATTTGGATGTCCTATGGGCCATACCTGCCTTTTGGTATCCTCTTTCTTGGCTTCTTTACACATCCACAATTGGGCATCCTCATGAATCCAAGATTGATCGCTTGATCCAGCACTATGGATAGACAAATCATCCTCTTCCTTATGTATGGGGTTCCATTGAAGTGGAGGTACATCTCAGTATGCAAAGGTGTGCAAGTTTATCTTGGTGGTGTTTCCTTGATGTTGAAGGTATAATGCATCTCGTCCCCAATCTTGTACTACCCTAAGCTATCTCATGAAGGATCGTCCTAATACCATCTCATAGTTATTTGCTTTTCCAAATTGATAGATGGCTAAAGTATGCTCAAATTCAACTCCACAGGTGGTTAATTTGATCTTTTCCAATATTCCCAAGGGTTTCTCCACATGACCATCTGCTAACTGAAGCTTCATGTGAGTGGGTCTTAGGGCAGGCTTTCCCCATTTCTCCCAATTCTCTTTAGTAGCAATACCTACTCCTTGTTGGAGTTAGACTTCTACGGAAGCACACGAACAGCACAAGGTTGAAGAAGAAGAAGCTTGGAGCACAACACACAAGACTGAATGTATTACTAGAGAATGTACAAAGATAAGTAGCCCATTAGGGCAATAGGCGTATATACAAGCCGGGGAAAAAAAACCTCCTAAAGAGGGAAAAAAGTGCCCTTGCGGTCCTAGAGTGTTCACACACATCACTACCTAAATACATCAACAAATCCCCCCTAGGAGTGATGCGGTGAACAAGGAACTGGCACTCATGTATAAGGAAGTGCCAAGCTATGTGGAAATCACTCCACGAAAGGAAGTAAGCCCAAAGCTTTGCAGAAAGCTTCAAACTTCTCCCTAGGTAGAGCCTTCATGAAAAGGTTTGCAATGTTCTCCTGCGTGGGCACATATGCCAAGCTTATCTCCCTAGCAGAGAACCTCTCCCTGACATAATGATAATGCCCCCAATGTGCTTAGTGCGAGCATGGAACACAGGGTTCCTCGCAATTGCCAATGCGCTCTCACTGTCAGTGAAGATGGTGGTGGCAGAGGACTGACCAACACCCAAATTAGCCATAAGGCGTCTGAGCCACACACACTCAACAGTAGCTGTGAAAGCTGCCCTATACTTAGCCTCACAACTGGAAGTGGCCACAGTAGGCTACTTCTTGCTCAACCAAGATATACATGAGCTACCAAGCATGAAGCAAAAGCCACTAGTGGACACACGAGTGTCATAGCAACCAGCCCAGTCTGAGTCAGAAAAAGCATGCAAATCTGGCGGTAATGATCCCCCCTTGGGATAAAACAACCCAAGTAGTCGAGTACCACTCAAGTAGCGAAAGATGTGCTTAACTGCCTGCGAATGCTTGACACATGTGCAATGCATAAACCTGCTCATCTGTGAGACAGTAAACTGAATATCTAGCTAAGTAATGCATAAGTAAATCAAGCATCCAACAACCTCCTGATAGAGGACAAAATCAAATGCATCTCCAGCATCATGAAGACTCAATCGTAAACCTGTCTTCATAGGAGTGGCAATAGGCTTATAGTCTTCAAGGCCAAAATGCTGCAATAATGTGTCAATATATTTTGTTTGACACAAAGCCAATCCACCATCAACTTGCATAAACTGAATGCCCAAACAGTGATGCAAATGCCCCAAATCAGACATCTCAAATGAGGCATGAAAATCAGCCTTAAAATCAGCAATATGCTTCTCAATAGGACCAGTGAGCAGCATATCATCAACATACACAACAATGATCAGAATCACATCATTAGCACGCTTAACATATAAGGTGCTCTCAGTTGGACAGTTCACAAAACCATGTGCAATCAGATAGGCATGTATCTTCTCATACCATTCTCGTGGTGGTTGCTTTAAACCATATAATGCCTTCTTTAACCTGCACACCTGGTTTTCATGCCCTTTCTGCACAAAACCACGGGGTTGAAAAACATACACTTCTTCATGCAAGTCACCATTCATAAATGTAGTTTTAATGTCCAGGTGATGTACATTCCAACCATGTTGGGCTGCAAGTGCACAGATGCTCCGAACAATAGTCATACGACATGTGGGTGCAAAGGTCTCATCAAAGTCAATGCCTCTTTCTTGTGCATACCCCTTTGCAACAAGCCTAGCCTTATACCTGTCAACTGTACCATCATGTTTATGCTTCAGCTTGTATACCCACTTAGTACCAATGGCTTTCTTGCCAGGAGGCAAGTCGCATAAAGACCAAGTACCATTATTCATTATAGCATCATATTAAGATTGCATAGCAACCATGCAATTTTGTGAATTTTGTGCATCATCAAAAGAAACAGGCTCATTCTCATCACAGAGACTAGATGCAGCCATAGCATAGCAATCTGATGCAAAGGAGGCACGATGAGAGCCTGAACGAGTACAGTATGACAAAGGTGCATCTAATTTGTTGTCACGCAAAGTCTGCACCAGCCATTTTGGTATAGTTTTTTCCTCCTCAATATCAGCTCTCTCATCAACAAGTGCATCATGTAAATCTACATCAGAAATGGGATGATCTGCATCATCACATGAAACCTGCAAAGGCTGAGAAGTTGCCTCATTAGGACCAGCAGTAGACTGTCCACCTGTAAAAAGAGGCATCAAAGTATCATACATATCTTTGGAGCTAACAGATGTCTCCTTAGTACATGAAAGCAATGGCTGAATAGCATTCTCCACCAAAACAACATCACGACTAACCAGAATGCATTTAGTCTGTGGATGATACAGACGGCAGCCTTTACTTTCAGAACTGTACCCAACAAAAATACATTTTACTGCCTTATCATCCAATTTTTTGCGATGTTTTTCAGGCACTAGTGCATATGCCAAACAACCAAAAACCCGAAGATGAGCAACAGATGGCTTGTGATCATGCCAAGCCTCATATGGAGTGATAGACTGCAGCGCTTTAGTGGAACACCTGGTAAGTACATATTCTGCACACATGACAGCCTCAAGCCAGAAACTGTGTGGTAAAGCCTGACTCTTGACCATACACCTCGCCATGTCCATGAGTGACCTGTTCTTCCGTTCAACAACTCCATTCTGTTGAGGTGTATACGGCACTATACACTGGTGTTTTATCCCATGTTCAACGAGAAATGCATTAAAATTAGAAGACATATATTCCCCCCCTCGATCAGAACAGAGGGTGCCCATTTTACATGCTGATAGATTTTCAACCAAAACCAAAAACTGTTTGAATCATGAAAACACTTCGGACTTTGCCTTCAATGGATATACCCATGCATGCCTGGAAAAATCATCAATGAAAGTCACGAAGTAAAGATAGTTTCCAAAAGAAGGTGTCTGCATAGGACCATAGACATCACTATGTACAAGCTACAATTTCTGCGTAGCCCGAACTGAACCATCTTTTGGAAAGGAGAAACGCTGCATTTTGCCCAAAATACAGCCTTCACATACATGTTTTCCAGGTGCCTCAAGCTTGGGCAAAGAAGACACCATATCAGATTTCTGCAGGCGTAGCAAACTAGCAAAATTTAGATGACCAAAGCATGCATGCCAAAGCTTTGCATCTGGCATAGCCTGAGAATCATGAACTGCACATGCCGAATCATTCACAGATCTTTCAAAGTCTATGAGCTTATACATCCCACAACATAAAATGCCAGAAGCAATACTAACATCGCCATTTGACAGATCATGAACTGTACATCTGTCATCAACAAATTTCACAACCAAGTCAATCTTGGCTAATGCAGAAACTGATAACAGATTCTTCTTGATCCCTAGCACAAATAAAGCATCTGACAAGGTGAAAGAACTACCATCGGCAGTAGTCAAAATGATCTTACCAACTCCCATAATAAGATAAGAGGAGTTGTTGGTGCATGTGATAGTATTCCCTGTAGGGGCAGGCTCGAGTGAAGAGAAGAAACTGCACTGCGAGGTAATATGTTTGGTCGCCCCACTGTCAAAGTACCAAACATCTGAGTCCACTGCAGACATGCACTACTCATGAGAAGATGGGTCAAAACTGTAAACAGTAGTAAATGCCCATTCTTCGTCCTACACAAGATTAGCAGACTTTTTTTTTTGGTGTAGAGGCTTCTGCAACAACCATTATAGCCTCCTTTTTCTTTGCCTCTTTTGCAGCCAGTTTTGGACAGTTCTTTATGATATGATCATTCCCTTTACAGTACTTGCAAAACAATTTCTGCTTTTCTGATTTCTTCTCATCTTTATCCTGGTTCTTCGAATGTGCAACATTTGAAGATTTCTGCTTACTAGTAGAAGAGCTCCATTTTCCTTTGCCCTTCTAACTAGACAAGAAAGCTTGATCTGCAACACGCATAATGGACCTATTCTGCCTGGACTGATCTTCCTGTAATAGAACAGAGACTAACTCCTCAAATGAAAAGGCATTTGGATTATCTTTCATTATCAATCGAAGAATAGAAACAAAACTCTGATATGAATCAGGAAGACCATTTAGAATGGTCTGCACAAGTGAGCTATCTGGTATAACCTCATCAGCAGAAATCAATTGTTCCTTCAAGTCTTTTATCTTTGTTAGGAAACTGTCCATAGAATCACCTTCATTCATGTGCTCACTCTCCAACTGTTTTCAGAGGTAAGCAACACGAGCCTCATTCCTAGCTTGGTACAATGTGGTAAGTGTATCCCAAGCATCCTTAGCTGTTCTACAAGAGCGAATATGAGGAATAATGGCACTTTTGACAGACAAAGCTATCAATGCATGTGCTTGGGCATCTTTGCCATCCCAACGAATTTGCTCTGCAGTAGGTGCAGCAGAAACAACAGCACGAACATGAATCTGCAGAATATCATCTTCGACACCATCTCCATCAGCTCCATCACCTGTATTTGCAGTACCTATAGTTACAGGTGTAACAGGACGTCTTTCAATACCCTGCATAATGTTCCACAATCCTTTTGCAACCAATACATGTCGCATCATATAAGACCATAATGGGTAGTTGGTACCATCCAACTTATCCTCAACAGCCAACATACGAAATACATCACTGCTTTCAGCCATGGCCGGTGACTAAAATACCTTGATGCAGAAAATTGACTGTATCTCAAAAAGTTGAATGGAACTACCTAGACGAGTTCTACTAAACCTGTAGCTGACTTTGAGATGCTTATACTGGCAGACTGAAGCAGGTATATACCTTTGGCACAAAAAGATGAAATAGCCTGCACAAGCTCTGCGATAGGGCGTCATCGACACTCCTCTATTTGTAGTCTCAGATTCGCACAAAATTTGGTGAGCATATTCAAGGTGTTTCAGAGATCAAAACAGCTTCGCTGTGATATTCAGGGTGTTTCAGAGATCAAAACAGCTTGGCTGTGTGGTGCAAAAATTGTGAGATGCCCTAGATGAAGCGGCGACCTACTCTGATACCAATTGTTGGAGTTAGACGTCTACGGAAGCATGCAAACATCACAAGGAAGAAGAAGAAGCTTGGAGCACAACACACAAGACTGAATGTATTACTAGAGAATGTACAAAGATAAGTAGCCCATTAGGGCAATAGGCGTATATAAAAGCCGGGGGAAAAAAACCTCCTAAAGAGGGAAAAAAGTGCCCCGGCGGGCCTAGAGTGTTCACACACATCACTACCTAAATATATCAACACCCCTTCTTGTTGATGTCGACACGACAAGAAGCTTGACAAACTAAGCTGTGAAATTTTGTCGTGTCACAACAAGAACTAAGCTAGAGTGATATTAGAACACCTCTATAATCATCAATAGCTTAGCAACCTTTCTGTAACTGAAAACTTTATAACTATGTTTAGTGAAATTAAAAAATTCACTTTACAGGAAACTTCGCCTTTTTTTCAGGCTTCAATACTGATCTGGTTTACTTCAAAAGTTTACAATTACTGTTAGATAATCTTTCAGCCACTTAACTATACCAAAACTGTGTTTTGAACTCACCGGAATATCACCGGAACTTCATAGGACTGTTACCGGACTGTCACTGTAATTGTACCGAAATGTTACCGGAATCAACTGCAATTCTGTTTGTAGTTACTTCAAATGATTGTACTTGAAGTAAGGAAGTAATACGTGAGCTTCCTTCAGTGAATGAACTTTATCTGAAGTTTGAGAAAAACTTCACCAGTTCTGGATGTCTTTACGGTCAGACTTAGTACTGTGCGTACATGTCCCGTTTCACAAAGCTCTTTTGATCAGTTTGTAGTTGAGACTACTAGCTTCAAGTTAAGCTATTGCTCATGAAAAACTTTACATTGTACTGCGAGATCTAACTTACAGAAGTACCGTAAAACTTGTACTGAGAAAACTGTAACTGTTAACTAACTTTCACAGTAACATGAAATCACTTAGATTTCTTCACACAAGAAGAATGCGCTCAGATCTTCCACATAAAAATGTGTTTTCTATTAGAGAAGATGTGTACAAAAATGGCTTGGCCTCTCTTTGCTCATAGCCATGGAAAACTCTCCTACACTGAGTAGTTCTTCCTTACCATCTCTCTCTCAGATGAATACCTGACATTTCAGGTTCTATTTTTCATCTCTACATATGCACACTTGCATCTACTACAAGCGCTTCTATATCTACTATTTCTTCTCTCATCTAAGCACTCGCTCAACTCTCTTATATACATTTTTTTATCTGAGATTCATAATTCTGGAAGTTTCTATGAAATATATTATAGTTGTGAATTTGTCCCTTCACTAAGGCTTTGATTTTTCTGAATGCTTTGTTCCTGCTTCTCTTTGTCTTTCTTTATCCTTCATACATCTTAAGGTCTTTATGTCTAATTAGTGAGTGAATCTTCAACAGCTCCCCCTCAATCACTAATTAGCATCTTCTGATCTTTCATATATTCTTCTTTTCTTTTATTCCTGCCATTTCTTTGAATCTGCTTGTCTTTACTCCATCCAAGCTCTTTGTCAGAATATCTGCAATCTGATCTTTTGTAGGAGTGAATACTATTTCAATCTCCTTCTCCATTACCTTTTCCATCAGGAAATGATATTGAATCTCTATGTGCTTTCACTACAAGGAATACGGGCGTATAGCGACGGTTAAGGAGACACAATTTCATCGCTATAAAATTGCAAAACGCATCGTAATGAGCGTCGCACGCGGACCGTCGATTAAACAACGAAGTGAACGACGCGTTTTGCAACTTGTACTACGACGGGATTTGTGAAGCTCGCTTGGAGCGTCGCCAACATGACGGTTCCAAAAAGCGTCTCTTAAGCGATGCTTTTTACGTTGCATAAGCGACGCTCTTTTGACATCGCTTATGCGACACAACTCTATGTGTAGCATTGCTTACACGACGATCTGTTGACGGAAAAAAATTAAAACATTGGAGGCTCTTCAATCGGCATTTTCACGCATCTGATCGAAGAGCTCTCCAACATTCGCAATTGCACTGCGCTTACGAGCTAAAGAAAATATATGCAGGTCTCTATTTCTCTCTTTCTACATCTTTCTCTCTTTGAATTCTCTCTCTCTCTCTCTTTGTTGACTCTCTCTCTTGTTCTCCTAATTGTTGACTCCTGCTCTTGAAATGTTATAGAAGTTCAAGTTTGCCAACATCTATATATCTACATCTTAAGAATACAACATGAACGAAAAAAAAGGAGAAAATAACACTACATACATGCAACTTTGCATCGGTATATTTATTGCGATATTATTGGTTAAGATTTCAATCATCCACAATTTACTATAGTGGTTCATAATTCATGAGTAGTTGCTTACATGGATATAGGTGACATGATATTTGGAGAACTCCAAAGAGAATTTTTAAAAATATTGAAATAAGAAAAAACAACATATTGGGTGTCATTAGCTAGTATGAATATGATGTTTGATATTCAAGAACTCTCTTCATTAATTCACCCTTAGAATCATCGACATGCACAATAGCAAATGGTACAAGAATTCTCTTCATTTATTCACCTTGGGATCTATTGTCGAACTCCTCGTCTAGCTCATCAGGTTCGGCAGCCTTTGCGTGTGAGAGACGAGGATCCATATGGGGTGGTAGGCGTGGGCGAAATTTGTAATGCCAAGCTCCGATCTGGAACATGTAGAGGAAGAGGAAATGGATGACAACTGTGGTGATAGGGTTCTTCCATCTGCAAATATCAGAAAACCACCTCCCAACAGTGATCATACCCGACAGAACACCCAAGATCATGAACCAATTAGCCTTGCTCTTGCGCATGCTCCACAGATTGCTATCCACATCATTGTCAACTACATCCTTGACAGTGAACTCGTGAATGCTGGTGTCAATATCTTTCATATCTTCATCCATTGGTGTCAATATTCTACCCACAGAATGCCTTCATTCATAAAAAATGTTATTATGAAAGTATTATTGTAATTAATACACACGTAGCATATGATCTCATTACAGTAATTTGTAATTAACATTTTCCAACAAACTTTAAATTTACTCTTACAAGTCTCATCGCCAACGGAGTGCTTCTATCATCGGAGCTAGACATAAGACCAAAACATACAAAGGCCTTCATTCTCCTTCCTCTTGGGCTAGCCATTCTCCTTCATCATCGCTCCCGTTCTTGAACCTTCTGATGGAGGAGCTTGCTGCTATGATTTTTGGCTGTGATCATGTGACTTACAATGAATGCATCACACAGCTTCTGTTTGGTATACTTTATCTATCCTCTTACTTTCTATCATAGATATACGTCTCTCCCTTTAAACCATAATGCATCATATCAAGGTTTGGATTTCTCATTTTGAGATTCCACAAGCTTTCGATAGTATGTTTTTCCACGTCCTAGTCATATGGACACCATCTCCTTCTGTGCCCTTATTTCTCTCTCTCTCTCTCTCCCTCTCTAGTCTCTCTATCCCCCTCTCTCTCTCTCTCTCTATCTCTCTCTCTCTCTCCCCCTCTCTCTCCTCCTCCCTCCATATATTACTGCAAGTTCATGTGTGTGCATGTTTTTGGTATGGCTTTCGTGCGAACGCAGAGAAGAATGCTGAATCAGCTAAAGCTTACTTGGAATCCTGGGCTTGGTTTTATTTTACGGACGTCCTTATGCATGAAAAATAGCTTGATCATTAGCTTTTGTGCATGTCGAGGCCTTCAAGCGTCTCATATCATCTATGTAAAGAATGTCCGACCAGGGATGCCACTATTTTTGTTTAATTACATTGATAAAAGGTTGCATGGTATTTATGAGGCAGATAGCTATGGAGAGATGAACATCAATCCATATGCCTGGATTGATCAGAAGCAGAAGACATGTTTTTCAACTCAGGTTCTTTGCTTATATTTAATAATCTCTGATATTACATTAGATCACTGTCTAAGGTGTAATGAGGTTTTGTTTACATGTAGGCACGCGTACGGGTGAGATGTCAATGTGCACCATTGACAAAAACCATATACAAGGGAGCATTAGTAGCGAAACTCGTTGTGCGGACAGATAAGTTTACAACGTGGGTCCATCAACAAAGGAGAAGAATATACAAGGGAGCATTAGTAGCGAATTATGTGAATTATTCACAAGAGAAAAACCTATTTGAGTTAATTCATGTGCGGACAGATAAGCTTATATCTCTTTTCATGAGAAACTCGTTGAGTGTCAGTAGACAGGTTGTGGGTTTACAACATGGGCCCACCTACAAAGGAGAAGCATATACAAGGGAGCATTAGCAGCGAATTATGTGAATTATTCATAGAAAAAAAACCTATTTGAGTTAAATCATGTGCAGACAGATAAGCTTATATCTCTTTTCATGAGAAACTCATTGAGTGTCAGTAGACAAGTTGTGGGTTTACAAGGTGGGTCCATCAACAAAGGAGAAGCATATACAAGGGAGCATTAGCAGCGAATTATGTCAATTATTCACAGGAGAAAAACTTATTTGAGTTAAATCATGTGCACATAGATAGGCTTGGTTTTATTTTACGGACATCCTTATGCATGAACAATAGCTTGATCATTAGCTTTTGTGCATGTCCATGCCTTCGAGCTTCTCATATCATCTATGTAAAGAATGTCCAACCCGGGATGCCACTATCTTTGTTTAATTACATTGATAAAAAGTTGCATGGTATTTCTGAGGCAGATAGCTATGGAGAGATGAACATCAATCCATATCCCTAGAGTGATGGAAAGCAAAAGACATGTTTTTCAGCTCAGGTTCTTTTCTTAGATTTAATAATCTCTGATATTACATTAGATCAATATCTGAGGTGTAATAAGGTTTTGTTTACATGTAGGCACGCGTACAGGTGAGATGTCAGTGTGCACCATTGACAGAAATCATATACAAGGGAGCATTAGCTGCGAGTTATGTGAATTGTTCACAGGAGAAAATCCTATTTGAGTTAATTCATGTGCGGATAGATAAGCTTATATCTCTTTTCATGAGAAACTCATTGAGTGTCAGTAGACAGGTTGTGGGTTTACAACATGGGTCCATCAACAAAGGAGAAGAATATACAAGGGAGCATTAGCAGTGAATTATGTGAATTATTCACAAGAGAAAATCCTATTTGAGTTAAATCATGTGCAAATAGATAAGCTTATATCTCTTTTCATGAGAAACTCGTTGAGTGTCAGTAGACAGGTTGTGGGTTTACAACATGGGTCCATCAACAAAGGAGAAGCATATACAAGGGAGCATTAGCAGTGAATTATGTGAATTATTCAGAGGAGAAAATCATATTTGAGTTAAATCATGTGTAGACAGATAAGCTTATATCTCTTTTCATGAGAAACTCGTTGAGTGTCAATAGACAGGTTGTGGGTTTACAACGTGGGTCCATGTGAGGAGAGAAAGGAGAAGATGTTGACAGTTGCAGGATCGAATAGTAGCTTGATCATTAGCTTTTGTGCATGTCCAGGCCTTCGAGCTTCTTGTCACTATTTTTTTTTTATTACATTGATAAAAAGTTGAATGGTATTTTTGAGGCAGACAGCTATGGAGAGATGAACATCAATTCATATGCCTCGACTGATGGGAAGCAGAAGATAGAGTTAAAGTGAATTTTCATTTTTCACTAAATACAGTTATAAATTTTTTAGTTTCAGAAGGTTGCTAAGATACTGATGATTATAGAGGTGTTCTAATATCACTCTAGCTTAGTTCTAGTTGAGGTGTGGCAATTTCCCGTAGTTTTGTTAGTGAACAAGCTTTTGCCACGACATCACATAACCTCAACAAGTGGTATCAGAACAGAAAAGGTTCTGAAGAACAGAAAGGTCCTCAAAGAGTAAATGGAAGTAAAGATACAAGAGAATTTGAAGAATTCTCATAAAGAAAGGTGAAAGATGAGATGATCAACAACGAACGGCGTCAAGAAACGTTTCGAAGTAATTCTCAAGGGTAAAGGTTTGTAAAAGGTAAAACCTTTTAACATTATACTCACTGGAAGTAACAGAAACAAGAAGATTATGGCAGATCACATTTCTATTGACAAATTGGACAGAGATAATTATCCCGCATGGGTAATGCGTATGGAAGCCTTACTTATGAGTAAGGACTTAATGACATATGTGACAAGAGAAGAAAAGAAGCCGACTTTCAAAGATGACAGTCAACCAAAGAAAGAAGAGTTAGAAGCCTTGAAGCTGTGGCAGAAGAAAGATGCAACGGCAAGAGCTTATATCTACAATACCATTACAGATAATCTACTACCGCACATTAGAGGTCTGGAGAAAGCGGAAGACATATGGAGTGCATTGGAAGATCATTTCCAAAATACGACTAAAGTTAGAAAGGCTAGCTTATGGTCAGAGTTTACAACGTTCAAGAAAAAGCAAAGTCAAAGCATTAGTGATTATGTCACTAAGATGAAAGACTTGGCAGACAGTCTTGGATCTATTGATGAAGATATCGAAGTTCACAAGTTGATAGCACAAGTGCTTGCAGGATTGAGAGGAGATGAAAGGTGGAAACCTTTCGTACTCTCAACTGAACTTTCTTTAAATCATTTTTTACCAGATTTAAATCAGTTTCTTGGACTAATGCTAACGTTTGAGCAAGATTTGAAGATAGATGCAGATAAAGGACATAGTTCGGCTATGTATGCAAAGAATAAGAAGAAAAGTGACAAAGGAAAAGAAAAAGATGAAGAAGAGATGTCTACTCAAGCAAATTTTGCAAGAGGAAGAGGTAACGTAAGAAGTAAAAGTAGAGGTAAAGGAAGAGGTAATCAGACTAACAACAAGAAGACTTGTTGGATCTATGGAGTAAGCAATCATTTGGCTCATGATTGCTGGCAAAATTCTCAAGGATCAAGCCAGAATCAGAATAACAATAGCAGAGGCAGAAGCGGAAGATATCAAAGAGGAAGACAAAGCCAAAGAGGCGGATATGGTAGAGGTGGAGCAAGAAGTTGGGGACAAAATCAGTCTCACAACACTACCTACTACAACTATGCAAATGATACATAGAATGAGAGTCAGACCACGTTGATGATGGATTCGATAAGTGTGTCAGAGAATGAAGATCTCAAGGTATTCTATATTGACTCTGGTTGTTCAAATCATTTGTCAGGAAATATAGAATTCTTATTAGAACTTGAAGGAGGTATTTCAAATCATAGAGTACAAATAGGTGATAACACAAAACATAATGTAAGGTCAATTGGAAAGGTAAAGTGTAAGAATGGAGCTGACCTACTAAAAAATGTTTTGTATGTTCCAAAAATCTCGAAGAATCTGATCAGTGTGGATCAGATAGTAGAAAAAGGTTTTCAAGTCAGGTTTACAAATAAAGAAGTATATGTCAAAGATCCAGAGAATGGATACAATCAAATTGTCCATGGTAAAAAGGAAGGTAGACTTTTTACTCTTAAAGTACAAGGGAATGTTGGTCAAGCCTTGATCACACATGGTGATGAGGTATTTACAGAGTTAGACCTCTGGCATAAGAGGTTAGGACATTTTAATGAAACAGGAATCAAAACTATGGTGGAGAAACAATCCGTGAGAGGATTACCAAATATGAAGAATCAACATATGATTCACAAGTGCGAAGCCTGTCAGATGGGAAAAGCCCACAGGTTACCATTTCAGAAGAAAGGGTACAAACATGATGATGTGTTAGAACTCATACATACAGATGTATGGGGACCAACAAAAGAAGGATCTATCAGCGGCTCAAGGTATTATGTTCTTTTTATTGATGATGCAACAAGATGGATAACTCTTTATGTTTTGAAAGAGAAGTCACAAGTATTTGAAGCTTTCAGGCATTTTCATGCATATGCTGAAAGACTTACAGGACAGAAACTCAAAAGACTAAGGTCTGATGGAGGAGGAGAATATTTTTCTCGAGAGTTCAATGATTATCTGTGGAACACAAGTATCAAAAGAGAAATAACTTGTAGGTATACACCGCAACAGAATGGAGTAGCAGAAAGAAGAAACCGAACTCTAGTTGAGTTTGCAAGAGCAATGCTAAAGGAGAAGAATTGTCCAAATTATCTTTGGGCTGAGGCTGTAAACACAGCAACATATCTGGTAAATAGATTACCATGTACAGCTTTAAATGGGATGAACCCTTATGAAGCATGGTGGGGTAAGAAAACAACACTTGATCATTGCAAAGTGTTTGGATCAACTGCTTATGCTTATGTACCATCACAACTAAGACATAAGCTTGAACCATAAGCTAAAAAATACGTGTTCATCGGATATGATGAAAAGCAGATGGGTTATAAACTATGGAGTCCTCTAACCAAACAGTTTATTGTTTCCAGAGATGTAACATTTGATGAAGGAAAAAGTTGGTATACAGACATAGAGTATAATGAAGAAACAATTAAAGAAGAGATAAGAAGGAAAGAAAAAGGAAAATCACATATGCAGGTGAATGGAGATGAAGATCATATGCACGCAAGTACGTCCAGGATCGGATCAGGTATGAGAAATGAAGATGGACCAAGATTTGATGAAGATGTGTATTCAGGTACACATGAAGAATATGAGCTAAGAAGGTCAAACAAAGTAAGGAAACAACCAACAAGGTATTCCTATGACACTTCTTATTTGACTCAGAAAAACTATGCTTACTTAGTAAAGGAAGATGAAGAACCTTAGAATTACAGTGAAGCAAAAGGTAAGAAACAATGGGAAGAAGCAATGAAGGAGGAGTTCAATGCGCTGGAAGAGAACAAGACTTGGGAACTTGTTCCAAAACCAAATGGTAAGAAAGTGATTGGAAATAAATGGGTTTACAAAGTTAAGAAACTTGCACATGGAAGGATAGCCAGATACAAAGCTAGATTGGTGGTCAAAGACTATGCTCAGACGCATGGCATAGATTATAATCAGACATTTAGTCCGGTGGCAAAGATGTCAACCATAAGGACATTGATTGCTATAGCAGCATCAAAAGGGTGGAAGCTAAGTCAGCTGGATATAAAGAATGCATTTCTGAATGGATATATATCAGATGAAGTTTACATGGAACAACCTGAAGGGTTTGTAAGTTCCAGTTACCTAGATCATGTTTGCAGATTAAGAAGAGCTCTCTATGGATTGAAGCAAGCTCCAAGAGCTTGGAATTACAGACTTGTGAAGTATCTCAATGACCTTGGATGCCAAAGTTCAAAAGCAGATGCAAGTCTACTCATTAAGAGAACAGATGAAGGTCTGATCTACATTTGTATTTATGTAGATGACATTATAATCACAGGAACCTCACATGAAGGAATCAAGGAGGTAAAGAGATTGCTTGAAAAAGAATTCAATATCAGTGATCTAGGAAAGTTATCATACTTTCTTGGAATGGAAGTTACATATACAGACCATGGTGTATATGTTTTGCAAGAAAGGTATCCCCTAAACTTATTGAAGAAGTTTAACATGGAGAATTGCAGAGAAGCTTCAACACCACTTGAAGTCAATCATAAACTCAGCAAATATGGTGGTGCAGAGTTTAACGATATGAGAAAGTATTAATCTTTAGTGGGAAGTTTGATTTATGTTACGCTAACAAGACCAGATCTTAGTTATGCAGTAGGAGTTCTCTCACAGTTTATGCATTGTCCGAAGGATCAACATTGGGTTGCAGGACAAAGAGTTCTTAGATATATCAAAAGAACTATAAAAGAAGGATTATATTATCCTTTTCCGTCAGATATAAAGCTGAGAGCATACAGTGACTCAGACTGGGTAGGAAGTCAAGATGACAGAAGGTCAACACATGGGTATATGATATACCTAGGAGATAAGCTTGTAAGCTGGTGTTCGAATAAGCAACACACAGTGGCTTTGTCGTCAACAGAAGTAGAATATAAAGGACTTGTGGAAGCAGCTAAAGAAGTGATATGGATGCAAAATTTGTTCAAAAGCATGGGTATTGATCAAGGTACACCTATCATACATGGAGACAATATGAGCCTCGTTGTATCTTGCAGCAAATCCCGTATTTCATGCAAGAACAAAACACATAGAGATTCATTATCGTTTCCTGAGGGAAAAGGTAATGGAGAAGGAGATTGAAATAATATTCACTCCGACAAAATATCAGATTGTAGATATTCTGACAAAGAGCTTGGATGGAGTAAAGACAAGCAGATTCAAAGAAATGGCAGGTATAAAAGAAAAGAAGAATATATGAAAGATCAGAGAATGCAAATTAGTGAATTGAGGGGAAGCTGTTGAAGAATCACTCACAAATTTGACATACAGAGAGACATAAAGATGAAGAAAGACAAAGAAAAGCAGAAACAAAAAACAGTCAGAAAATCAAGCCTTAGTGAAGGGACAAATTCACGACTGTAATATAGTTCACAGAAACTTCCAGAACAACGAAGCTCGGATCAAAATGTATATAAGAGAGTTGAGAGAGTGCTTAAGTAGAAGAACCGGAATAGAATAACGCATATAGAAACTGAGGATAGTGATATAGAAGACGTCAAAGATTGCGTATGTAGAGATGAATAATAGAACCTGAACTATCGGGTATTCATCTAAGAGAGATGGTAAGGAATAATTACTCAGAGTAGGAGAGTTTTCCACAGCTATGAGCAAAGTGAGGCCAAGCTATTTTTGTACACATCTTCTCTAATAGAAAACACATGTTCATGTGGAAGTTTGAGCGCATTGTTCGTATGTGAAGAAATCTGAGTGATTTCATGTTACTGTGAAAGTTAGTTAACAGTTACAATTTTCTCAGTAAATGTTTTTCCGGTACATCTACAAGTTAGATCTTGCAACATAGTGTAAAGATTTTCATGAGTGATAGCTCATCTTGAAGCTAGGAGTCTGAACTACAAACTGATCAAAAGAGTTTTGTGAAATGGGATATGTACACAGTACAAAGTCTGACCGTAAAGGCGTTTAGAACTGGCGAAGGTTTTTTCTTCAAACTTCAGAAAGAGTTCATTCAGTGAAGGAAGCTCAGGTATTACTTCCTTACTTCAATTATAACCAATTGAAGTAATCACAAACATAATTGCAGTTGATTCCGATAAGATTACGGTAAGTCTGGTAACATTCCGGTGAAGTTTTGGTGATATTCTGGTGAGTTCAAAACACAGTTTTTGACACAGTTAGGTGACGGAAAGATTATCTAACGATAAGCAAACACAATAGTGTAAAGTTTGAAGTAAATCAATTCAGAATTAAAGCTTGAAGGAAATGCGAAGCTTTCTATAAAGTGAATTTTTAGTTTTCACTAAATACAATTATAAAGTTTTCAGTTTCAGAAGGTTGCTAAGCTACGGATGATTATAGAGGTGTCCTAATATCACTCTAGCTTAGTTCTAGTTGAGGCGTGGCAATTTTCCGCAGTCTTGTTAGTGAACAAGCTTTTGCCGTGACATCACATAACCTCAACAAGTTGTGTATGTGTGTGTATATGTGTATGTGTGTGTATGTGTGTGTGTGTGTATGTGTATGTGTATATATGTGTGCATGTGTATGCATTATGTATGTGTATGTCTGCATGTGCATTATGTATGCATATGTGTGTGTATGTATATATGTGTGTGTGCATGTATATGTGTGTGTGTATGTATGTATATGTGTGTGTATGCAACATTATGTGTGTATGTGTGTATATGTGTGTGTATTTGTGTGTGTATGTGTGTGTATATGTGTATGTGTATGTGTGTGTGTCTATGTGTGTATATGTGTGTGTATGCATATGTATGTGTGTGTAAGTGTGTGTGTGTGTGTGCTCTCTCTCTCTCTCTCTCTCTCTCTCTCTCTCTCTCTCTCTCTCTCTCTCTCTCTCTCTCTCTCTCTCTCTCTCTCTCTCTCTCTCTCTCTCTCTCTCTCTCTCTCTCTCTCTCTCTCGTTCTCTTGCTCTCGTCCAGATCTCGGCACAAATGTGTTGGGAGAAATCAAAATTTTTTTTGAACATTCCAGAGAGTCGCTTACACGACGCTCCCGGAAAAATGCCACATATGCGACGCTCTTCAGTTTGCCCACGTCGCACATACCGTCGCTAGCAAGTGACTCTATTTGCGATGCAAAGAGTTAGTGTCGCATAAGCGACCCAAGCTTGGAGTCTGCGACGTACCCCCCCTAAAAATCAAAATTTTGAAAACACTACCGTCGCTTATGCGACGCTAGCGTCGCATAAGCGACGGTCCCTATTTTTTTCGATTCGGCGGTGTCGCTATGCCTCCCTATTTCTTGTAGTGTTTGTTATTGCATGAAATATTGGATTTGCTGTAAGATACAACGAACTCATATTATCTCCATGTATGAAAGGTATACCTTGAACAATACCCATGCTTTTGAACAAGGTCAGCATCCATATCACTTCTTTAGCTACTTCCACAAGTCCTTTATATTCTGCTTCTGTTGACCATAAAGCCACTATATGCTGCTTCTTTGAACACCAGCTTACAAGCTTATCTCCTAGGTATATCATGTAGCCATGTGTTGACCTTCTGTCATCTTGACTTCCTGCCCAATCTGAGTCACTGTATGCTCTCAGCTTTATATCTGATGTAAAAGGATAATATAATCCTTCTTTTATAGTTCTTTTGATATATCTAAGAACTCTTTGTCTTGCAACCCAATGTTGATCCTTCGGACAATGCATAAACTGTGAGAGAACTCCTACTGCATAACTAAGATCTGGTCTTGTTAGCGTAGCATAAATCAAACTTCCCACTAAAGATTAATACTTTCTCATATCTTTAAACTTTGCACCATCATATTTGTTGAGTTTATGATTTACTTCAAGCAGTGTTGAAGCTTCTCTGCAATTCTCCATGTTAAACTTCTTCAATAAGTTTAGGAGATACCTTTCTTGTGAAACATATACACCATGATCTGTATATGTAACTTCCATTCCAAGAAAATATGATAACTTCCCTAGATCACTGATCTTGAACTCTTTTTCAAGCAATCTCTTTACCTCCTTGATTCCTTCATCTGAGGTACCTGTGATATAATGTCATCTACATAAATACAAATGTAGATCATACCTTCATCTGTTCTCTTGATGAGTAGACTTGCATCTGCCTTTGAACTTTGGTATCCAAGATCACTGAGATACTTCACAAGTCTGTAATTACAAGCTCTTGGAGCTTGCTTCAATCCATAGAGTGCTCTTCTTAATCTGCAAACATGATTTGGGTAACTGGAACTTACAAACCCTTCAGGTTGTTCCATGTAGACTTCATCTGATATATATCCATTTAGAAATGCATTCTTTATATCCAATTGACTTAGCGTCCATCCTTTTGATGTTGCTATAGCAATTACTGTCCTTATGGTTGACATCTTTGCCACCGGACTAAATGTCTCATCATATTCTATGCCATGCGTCTGAGCATAGCCTTTGACTACTAGTCTAGCTTTGTATCTGGCTATTCTTCCATCTGCAAGTTTCTTAATTTTGTCAACCCATTTATTTCCAATTATTTTCTTACCACTTGGTTTTGGAACAAGTTCCCAAGTCTTGTTCTCCTCTAGTGCATCGAACTTTTTTGCATTGCTTCTTCCTATTTTTTCTTACCTTTTGCTTCACTGTAACTCTGAGGTTCTTCATCTTCCTTTACTAAGTATGCATAGTTTTTCTGAGTCAAATAAGAAGTATCATAAGAATACCTTGTTGGTTGTTCCTTACTCTGTTTGACCTTCTTGGTTCATATTATTCATGTGTATCTGAATACACTTCTTCATCAAATCTCGATCCATCTTCATTCCTCATAGTTGATCCGATCCTGGATGTACTTGCCTGCATATGATCTTCATCTCCATTCACCTACATATGTGATTTACCTTTTTCGATTCTTCTTATCTCTTCTTCAATTGTTTCATCATTATACTCGTTATCTGCATACCAGCTCTTTCCTTCATCAAATGTCACATCTCTGGAAATAGTAAACTGTTTGGTTAAAGGACTCCATAACCTATAACTCATCTGCTTTTCATCATCAGAGGACTTGAAAGTGCAAGTGACATATGGAATGCTTTGGAAGAGCATTTTCATAATACAACCAAATCAAGGAAAGCTTCATTATGGGCAGAGTTTACTAAAATCAATAAGAAGGCTTCACAATCAATATCTGATTATGTGACAAAGATGAAAGACATTGCTGATTCTTTAGGTGCAGTTGATGAAGATATTGAAGAAGATAAGTTGGTAAGACAAATTCTCACAGGGCTAAGAGGAGATGAGAAGTGGAAGCCATTTATTTTGTCTACAGAACTTTCATTAGATCATTTCTCTCTTGATTTGAATCAATTGTTAGGACATATGCTGACTTTTGAGAATGATATCAAAGGAGATGTTGATAAGAGTGCAGGTCATGCAATGTATTCTAAAGACAAGAACAAAGCTAGCAAAGGAAAGCAACAATCAGTTGAAAATGAAGGTACTCCAAGTCAAGCAAACTTCCTAAGAGGAAGAGGAAGTGGCAGAAGTAGAGGAAGAGGCAGAAATAACAAAGATAATGTCAGAGCTTGTTGGATATGTGGTAAGACCAATCTTCTATCTCATGATTGTTGGCATAATAATCAAAGCAATGGTAATTTTAATCAGAACTTTAATCAAAGAGGAAGAGGTGGCAGATATCAGAGAGGAAACTCTAGAGGTAGAGATGGTAGGAATTCTTTTGGAAGAGGTGGAGGAAGAAACTTCCAAAATCAGTCCTACAATAATACCTACTATATTTATGCATCAGATCAGAAAGAAGATTCAACTCTTATTATGAATGCAACATGTGAAGCCTCACATGAAGACATGAAAGTATTTTATATTGACTCAGGATGTAGCAATCATCTGAGTGGAAATATTTCTTTGATGACTGATTTAGATCATAAGGCAATCAATCACACAGTTCAAACTGGTGATAATACAAAGCACAAAGTAAAGTCAATTGGTTCAGTTAAAGCCAAAGATGGAAGTACTATCTTGAGTAAAGTTTTGTATGTTCCTACAATTCCAAAGAATTTGATTAGTGTAGGACAAATTGTGGAAAAAGGATATCAGGTAAGGTTCACTAATGATGGAGTTTATGTTGAAGACCCTAGTCAAGGGTATAAACAGATTGTTAGAGGAAAGAAGGAAGGAAGGTTCTTCACATTAAAGATACAAGGTAATATTGGACATGCTATGTTCACATATGGAGAGCAAAAAGTGTCTGAATTGGATCTTTGGCATAAAAGACTTGCACACTTAAATGAAAGAGGTATCAAAGAAATGGTTAACAATGGTTCAGTACTTGGATTGCCTAATGTTGCAGGTCAACACATGACATACAGATCTGAAGCATGTCAGTTAGGTAAGGCTCATAAGCAATGATATAATAAGCATGGTTTTATGTATTCAGAAAGACTTGAATTGGTACATACAGATGTGTGGGGTCCTTCAAAGGACTTCAATATAAATGGTTCGAGATATTATGTCATATATGTTGATGATGCTACTAGGTGGATCACAATCTATGTGATCAAAGACAAGTCAGAAGTGTTTAATACATTTAAACACTATCATGCATATGAAGAAAGAATTACAAGTCAAAAGTTGAAGAGACTAAGGTCATATGGAGGGGGAGAGTATTTTTCTAATGATTTCAGTGATTATTTGTGGAATGCAGGTATAAGGAGAGAAGTTACTTGCAAGTACTCTCCTCAACAAAATGGGGTAGCAGAGAGAAGAAATAGAACTCTTGTTGAGTTTGCAAGATCAATGATGAAGGAGAAAAATTGTCCTAATTATTTGTGGGCTGAGGCTGTAAACACAGCCACATATTTGGTCAATAGGTTACCATGTAAAGCTTTGCAGGGTATGACACCATATGAAGCTTGGTGGGGTAAGAGACCTACCTTGGATCATTGTAAAATATTTGGATGCTTGGCATATGCATATGTGCCATCTCAATTGAGGCATAAATTGGAACCTAAAGTAGAGAAGTATGTACTCATTGGTTATGAGGACAAGCAGATGGGCTATAGGTTGTGGAGTCCATCCACAAAGCAATTCCTTGTGTCTAAAGATGTTACATTTGATGAGCAAGGTACTTGGTATGTAGGTACACTTAATGTTCATGCAGATGTTGAAGAAGTTGTGAATCAAAAGAAAGGTAAATCAAAGGTTCAGATATTTGATGAAGAGGAGAACAATGAAGTACAGGTTGAAGTTGAAGAAGTGCCAAGGTTTGATCCAGAATGTGATGAACCAAAAACTTCAAGAAGTGGAGAACTCAGAAGGTCATCTAGGCACAAATGCCAACCTACAAGGTATAGCTATGATACTTCATTGTTGACTACTAAAGATTATGCTTACATGTTAAAAGTAGATGAAGATCCATGTACGTATGATGAAGCCAAAGGGAAGAAGAATTGGGAAAAAGCTATGCAGGAGGAATATGATGCATTGATGGAAAATTAGACTTCGGATTTGGTTCCTAAACCAAATAGTCAGAAGATCATTGGATGTAAATGGGTCTACAAAACAAAAAGGTTTGCATATGGAAGTATATCTAGGTACAAAGCCAAGCTTGTTGTAAAGGGATATGCACAGACATATGGTGTGGACTATGATGAAACTGTTGGAGTTAGATGTCTGCGGAAGCACGCGAACAGCACAAGGAAGAAGAAGAAGCTTGGAGCACAACACACAATACTAAATGTATTACTAGAGAATATACAAAGATTAGTAGCCCATTAGGGCAATAGGCGTATATACAAGCCGGGGGAAAAAAACCTCCTAAAGAGGGAGAAAAGTGCCCCAGCGGTGTCGTCGAGATTTGCTCTCCTCTCTCACTTGTGAAGGCCTACAAAAAACATATTTGGCGAAGGTAGCCAGAATTCCCCGAGAAGTCCAGGATGCATCAAGGATGTCAAAGGAAGGTCACATACAAAGTTTCAAAGAAATCAAGAAAGTCCATGGTAGCGGTCAAAGCTGGTCAAAGTTGGGAAATTAGGGCAAAAATTTCATTGTCACCAAATTAGATGAAAATCCATATACTTGTAAAGATTGTCAAAGGCAGTCTATAGCCCAAATTTCAGCAGAAAATGGATTTTGTAGCACATTGATATGCTATGTTCATTTTGTAAAAATGTAATTTTTCTAGTTTGACCCTACAAATTCTTGTATAGAAAATTATGTTAGCCATATGGTTTGGCATGTATAAAGATCATATGTGGCTACATATTTGTACAAATTTTCAAGGCTATCAGAGCTTCCTAGACACCTTAATGCCACCTTGCAAGCTTCCAAATGTAGTCAAACTTGTACAAGGGAGATTCAGATGGGAGTTTTTCTTGCATATTCCTGAAGGAGATCTTTGGAAACATAGTCCTACAAAGTTTCATCTTCATCAAAGTCTTTTTGGAGGGTCAAAGAGCACAAAGTCCAGTTTTCAAGGTCACCGCAATTTTCTAGAATAAGAAAATTGAAGGCTTGAAGGGCTGCCACATGTCAAAATATGATTGAACCATGGTGTACGGTCAAGATGAGCTCCTATTCAAGGGTGGAGATGCACTAAAGCATAAAGGAAGGAGGATCCACGAATTTTTTCCATAAAAGAAGACTTTGTTGACAGTTAAAGATCAATAATGCAAAGTTTCTCCAAAAATAGTGGCTTATCTTATCCGAACTGATGTCAGCACTGATCCGACGGTCCAGATCATCCCCAGATCCAATGGTGGAGAATGAGGGCGCCTAAAATTCACTCCTTTACACTAGATTTGATAGAAAGAACAATTCCAAGCCATTGATTTGATTAATCAAATGGTTGTAATCAAAAGTAGTGATCTTAGAGTTGAGAGTTGATTTCTCTAGATCCAAGGGCCCAAATTCATTCAAAAAACTATATAAACCCCCCTCCAAACTCCTAGAGCATCATTGTTAGGCATCCATAGGGCTCATGCTAGCTTACGGTTTCCTTGAGACGATCACCCTCGGTTGAGCGAGTGAGGATCCAAGGTGAGCTAGTATGAGTATAGAACCTAGTTTCAAATTTAAGTTAGAACTCCAATCTAGGATAGGCTCTTGAAACCAGCATCTCTATCTTGACTCACCCTCGGTGGAGCGTGTGAGTGAGTTAGAGCTGATTTTAATGAGTCTTAGACTTCTTTAGTTAGACGTTACGAGCCTAGACAGACATAGGGTCACTGGAGTGGAACTCACCTTCTTACGTGTGACATTCGGTTGAACTGTCATGGTTTGAGGGTCGGAACCACCTTTGATCAGTAGACTGCTTAGCATGACGTACCACGACGATATTTTACATGTAACTTAATTCAAATTCTTTTAATTCATGTCACTTGTCACTTGTCTCTTGTCACCTCTCTCAGTCTCTTAAGTATTTTTACATGTCTTCTATTTCTTCTATGTGTGAGAAGGCTCCGCAGTATTGCGTTGAACCAGTGAGGATGTTTCTTTGAGCTTGTGAGTAAAATCCATCATCATAATTCACTTGCATGCACATAATCCATACAAATCCATACATATTTATTAGTTTCTGAAAGTGTATAAGAAGCTCCAATATTGGACCATTCTTCCTTTCGAAACTGATTTATGTGTAAGGATTCCATCTATTCTCATCATGCATACATATCATCCAAAGAAGGCTATACATATGGATTAGAAATAGGAAGTGTTTAAGAAGCTCCTCCAATGGACCATTCTTCCTTCCAAATTTGATTCGTGTGTATAGTTCTCTTTCATTCTTATCATTCATGTCATCAATCTAACTTGCACACCTACATTCCCATTCCCATAATTATTTCAACATCTCTCTCTTCTCCATACTCAACATTAATTTCACCTTCACATCTTTAAACCTTCCAACATTCATTAGCTTCATACACCCTGTGTGTGCCACGACCGGACCCGATCCACACGGATTGCGATCACCTCCACAGCGGTCCTAGTGTGTTCACACACATCACTACCTAAATATATCAACAAATCCCCCCTCGGAGTGATGCGGTGAACAAGGAGTTGGCACTCATGTATAAGGAAGTGCCAAGCTATGTGGAAATCACTCCACAAAAGGAAGTAAGCCCAAAGCTTTGCAGAAAGCTTCAAACTTCTCCCTAGGCAGAGCCTTCGTGAAAAGGTCTGCTATGTTCTCTGCGTGGGCACATATGCCAAGCTAATCTTCCCGGTAGAGAACCTCTCCTTAACATAGTGATAATGCACCTCAATGTGCTTAGTGCAAGCATGGAGCACAGAGTTCCTCGCAACTGCCAATGCGCTCTGACTGTTAGTGAAGATGGTGGTGGCAGAAGATATGCCAACACCCAAATCAGCCATAAGGCGTCTGAGCCACATACAATCAACAGTCGCTGTGAAAGCTGCCCTATACTCAGCCTCACAACTGGAAGTGGCCATAGTAGGCTGCTTCTTGCTCAACCAAGATATACATGAGCTACCAAGCATGAACCAAAAACCACTGGTGGACACACGAGTGTCATAGCAACCAGCCCAATCTGAGTCAGAAAAAGCATGCAAATCTGGCGGTAGTGATCCCCCCTTGGGATAAAACAACCCAAGTAGCCGAGTGCCACTCAAGTAGCGAACGATGCGCTTAACCGCCTTCCAATGTTAACTAGACTTCCCCAAGAGGAATTAAGCTAATTGCTGCTGTGCTCAGAGAATTATGCAAAACAGTGGACAGGTGTATGAACCAAAATAGCAAGTTTTTCACCTTTGAGCTAACTCCAACTTATCTGTTTTGATCTATCTTTTTTAGAGTGATCTTCCAAGGTACATAGGGTGTATAATACATCCATTGGCAAGATAAAAGGGCCCACCACATACTCCTGGAGTTCATTTGGCTGGTGTAGATCAAAGATTTTGCAACACCTCTTCATCTTCAAGCACATACCTATCCATCTCTTCACAGTGGTATCAAAGCAAGGTTGGACAACATGGCAGATGGATTTCCTTGATCAATTGAAAAATTGGACAGAGGTAACTACTCAGCTTGGTCATTAAGAATGGAAGCTTATCTCCAGGGTAGAAGTTTATATGGTTATGTGGCTGGAGATGAAGTTATGTCAAGTTTCAGGAACAAAAGTCAACCACTACAAGGAATACGGGCGTGTAGCGACGGTTAACGCGACAGAATTTCGTCGCTGTAAAATTGCAACTTGCGTCGGAAATACCGTCGAGCGCGGATCGTCGATTATACGACGCAAAAAACGACGGTATTTGCGACGGTATATGCCTAACGTCGCATAAACGACGGTTTATAAGCGACGGTCTATTGCATCGCTTATACGACGACGCGTTGCATCGCTTATGCGACGATCTGTTGACGGACAAAAATTAAAACGTTGGAGGCTCTGCAATCGGCATTTTCACGCATCCGATCGAAGAGCTCTCCAACGTTCGCAATTGCGCTGCGCTTACGAACTGAAGCAAGTATATGCAGAATTGTTGTTTTGCTTAAGCTCTCTGTTATTGTCTCCCTCTGTCTTTGTTTCTCTCTTTCTACATCTTTGTCTCTTTGAATTTTCTCTCTCTCTCTCTAGATCTCTCTCTAGATCTCACTCTCTCTCTCTAGATATCTCTCTCTCTCTAGATCTCTCTCTCTCTCTCTAGATCTCTCTCTCTCTCTCTCTCTCTCTCTCTCTCTCTCTCTCTCTCTCTCTCTCTCTCTCTCTCTCTCTCTCTCTCTCTCTTCTCTCTTTCTCTTCTCTCTTTTTATTGCAGGTTATTCAAGAAGCTAACCAAGCAAAAACTATGGATCACAATTGTAAGTACAATTTCTATTATTTGTAGATCATTTGAATTGTGTTATTTTCATTACATACCATACTCACACTTATTGATATGCACTCATACACTTATACATGACGAAGAAGCACACACACATGCATATACCTACATATACACATATACATGCACATACACACACATACACATAGAGTTATACATATACACACACATACACAAGAACATGCACATATTGATACATACATATACACTTATACATGCACATGCATATACATACATATACGCACACATACACATGCACATATACACATATACATGCACATACACACACATACACATAGAGTTATACATATACATGCATATACATATACACACATACACATGCACATGCACATACTCATACACACATATGCACTTATACATGCACATGCACATACATACATATACACACACATACACATGCACATACATACATATACACACACATACACATGCACATACATACATATACACACACATATATACACTTAGGTACACACATATGAATGAATTATATAATTAAAGTATTAAAACACATGCTTAATATAAACAATAATAAAAATCAATAGAACAAAACTCTTCATTACTTAATACCATACACACAATTCAAAACATGACTGAAATGAAAAATATATAGATAAATATATGTATATATCAATGTAAATACATAATCCAATGTCATAATCAACGTCTAAAATCCTAATCATCGTCATCATGATCATCATCATCATCAGCAATATCATGATCAGATGGATCTTCCTCATCCTCATCCTCATGATCACCCTGTGACGATCGAGATCGTCCCTCCTGTGTCTGTCTCTCCACCTCATCCATATTTGTCTCCCCATAATACTCCTGTATTACATATAACAAACATAAATCAATAAAATAATTAAAACATTCATAACAACAAAATAATTATATAAAATTTAAAAATACTCACAAAGGCATCAGGATGATCTTGTATATACTCGCTCAAACGCCGATATCCAAAATGTGTAGCATACTCGATCTCGTTTTTCGTAGGATATCGGCCATAATCCTTTCGCTGCAATGAAACAAATAAAAAACATTAGTTGCTTGCATTTTAACTAAAATAAAAAATATACTCACAATAACACATATACTTACAAACGTAGCTACAAAACCATTATGGCCCATTTGGCCTAAGTGCGATGTGTGGCCCGACTCCACTCTCTTCCTTGCAGCAGCCTCTTTATTCAAGGAAAAAAATACATAAATTAAATTAAAAAATTACTAAAATATCTAAAAATTATAAATATAAACTATTAATTTGTGTACCTTCTGCTGAGGAAATGACTCCTGAAGACGTAGCTGTCTACGAAAAAACTGCCACGACTCAGGTGGTATGTTAGCTCGCCTCTTATTTTTTTCGACCATACAATATCTCCTATTAATTTAATCTCAAACAGAAAAAAAAGTCAGAATACATACACATTTATACACACATATACACATACACATACACATACACATACACATACCCACATACACATATACATGCAAACATATACGCATGCATATATGTATATATATACACATATACATACATATAACATAAACACACATATACATATCCACATATATACGTACACACACATGCATGCATATACACATTCATACAAAATACATGCATTTATCCCACAATAATATGTGTTGTGTATATGTGAATATGTGTGTATGTATAAATGTGTATATGTGAATATGTGTGTATGTGTAAATATGTATATGTGAATTTTTTATTTATGTAGATAATCAAATTATTAATATCAAATACCATTATTTGTAGATTCTGATCAATCAGATGGAACTCCACCACCGTCTCCTCATCGTGCAACGACTTTATACTGTAAGTATATGAAATATTTAATTTTAACTATATTTGATGGATACATAACTTATATATTTTTTTTATGTTTCTTATGATGTGCAGATTCTGATCAATCAGAGGGTACTCCACCACCTCCTACCCATGCAACGACTTCACATGTGTCCTCCGATAGGAATTATGATGAATTTTACTATCAAGAGCATATTATATGTTGGTGTAACTCTTGTTATGGCACGTATCGAAGACCACGATTGGAATGTATTGAACATGAGGCAGAGTATGGTACTTTTGAGCATGCACCATCACCTAGTCAACGTGATAATGCTTGGGTATGTATTTTCTATATATATTAATGTCATTTTTTTATTTAAAAACCATGTATAAAATCAAATTATTATTGATATACAGGAATACTTGCTCGATGATGATGATGATAATGATTTTTCTCATAATGTTAATATACCTCGTACACGTCATGGACTTGCTGTTCATCAATTACAAGCAGAGGTTTCTAGAAATCCTCTACCTCCTGGTTTTGAGAATGAAACGGCTGGAGATTATCCATTGCCAGCTCGTGATCGTTCTTTAGTACAAACATATGATAGAAGAAGATATGGAGGATGGAATAGAGGACCACTTCCTTTAGATGGAGAGGTTTTCAACTTTTGGGGTAATCGCTATATGATTGCTCCATCCACTATTACTAATGCTGGTCGTGGTCTCTTTATTGTAGAGGATTTGTATGTGCCTCCGAACTCTGAAGTCACTCTTATGTCATTTTGTGGTCCTATATATGGATGGGGAGATTGGCATCGACTTTCACGTTATGTTCAAAGCATGAGTACTTATGGAATATGCTTGAACGCAGCATCTCTTACTAGTAGAAGGATTTTACATGCAGAAAATGAAAGATTATATATTGATGGAAGACCTTACACACATGGAAATATAGCAGGTTTAATAAATAGTAGTCGAGGGTTACATAATAGTTCAAGGACTAATTGCACATTTGAGGAGCGTGAAAATAGTCATGAATCACCATACATGAGTAGAGATGTATCAAGATACATAGTTGTCAATGCTATTACTACATTACATGCTGGTGATGAACTATTAGTGAATTATGGATGGCGTAGACCTCCAAGAGCACCTTTTAGCTAGAGAGAATAAAAATTTTCTATCCATATTTAATAAGTTATATACTTAATTTTATATTTGAAGTTTAATTTTTATTCATTTATGGAATACTAATGAGTTTTGTTTATATGTGTAGATTCCAACGTATGATGTTGATGATATTCGTCCACAACATTCACAATTACCAATAAGACCTCATTTATCAGAAGCTTCCATGAGGAGGCTACGCAAAACTAATCCTGTGCAATATGCAAAGTTGAAAGATCTATATTCAAAAGATGATTCATGAGAACATAGATTTAACAATAGAAGAAATAAATGAAATCAATAAGGATAATGAAGATGAGACTATATTGATGTCTTACCAAAATGATGGCAATAATGAAAACATATGAGCAGATTAGATAGTAACTTGAAGCTTCTGAATGGATATATATAATAGGTTTTTTTTATTAACTTGAATAACGATGAATCCTACTAGAGAGATGAAATCATGTTCTTCTAAGTTAGAACATGAAGCTCGGGGGTATGCCTAATTATTTTATATATAGCTTTATCTTCGAGGAGTAAATTTTTATCATGTATGTATGCATATGTGTGTGTATTCATGTGTATTATATGTATACATATATTAGTATGCATATATATGTATTTCATGTATATGTATGTGTTTGCATGTGTGTGATATATGTATACATGTATTCATGTACGTAATATATGCAAGTGTTTATAATTGTGTACATGTATATATGTATATGTGTCTATGTGTAAATATGTACATGTAAATATGTATGCATGTATATATATGTTTATGTGTGCATGTAGGCATGTACATGTATGTGTAAATATGTACATGTAAATATGTTAGTATGTATATATATATTTATGTGTGCATTTAGGCATGTATGTGTGAAGCATAATATATCTACTCCATTTTATATTTATGTATCCTATCTACATGATGTGTATATATCTTTACATATATTATGAATCATGATCCTCGTTGATTCGAGTAGCTATATATAGAGGCATAAGGTTGGGAGGAGAGACATCTCTCTAGTAGGACGTCGGAGGTGTATATATACTTCAAACATATGGCTAAAAGGTTTTATATGTATATGTATATACATTTTTATTTTAGATTTTTTTATATGTATATATATATATATATATATATATAGATACATACATACATACATACATATATACACACACACATACATACATACATGGATTATATTATATTACATACATAGCAGTAAATATATACTACATACATACGTGTAATGTAATACACACATTTTTATGTATATATACACATAGTATATACATATTACATTTATACACAACACATAGATGTATACATACATGATACACATGCATACATACATACTACAAAAATAGAAACATGTATATTAGATACATATATAAGTTAATATACATGCCTTTCAGTAAACATAGAGTAATAGATTTTAGGAATGACATCATACATACATAGATGCATATATAGATACATACATACGTACATACATACATAGCTCTCTCTCTCTCTCTCTCTCTCTCTCTCTCTCTCTCTCTCTCTCTCTCTCATATACATACATACCGTGCATTGTCGCGACGATGAGCCATAAGTGTCCGCATCTCTTTTAAACACCACTTAAGGGACCATCCTGTCCCAAACTCTGTCTCAAGTGAACTAAGCACGTACTTTTTATCCCTCTCATCATGCTCACTACAAAAATAAAAAACATAATGTAAATAAAACATAAGATATACATTTCAATTTATATGTAAAACTTTTACTTACTTCCATGGTAAGTGGATAAAGCGCAGGTAAGAGTCGCATAGTGCCCGCATTCTTCTCTTGAACTCCAATCCATTCCCTATGTACACAATGTTCCCCTCCGGCTCTATGTCGCACTCTAGTCCTAAGGTGCCTATGCATGTCCTCATAGGCAACTCTGCTCTGCTATCACGTGCTGGAGGAAGTATAGGTGTCCTAAAAATAGATAGATAGAAATAAATAAAAATATGTGCTATAATATCATTAAAAAAAATTATGAAAAAAAACATACCTATGAGCAGATAGCTCTCTTCCTGCATGTGGATCCGCAGAAGAGCCCTCGTCTGATCGCGTAAGCATCTGGATCGTATAATCCAGCTCCTCATCGGACATGTCTGCGTAGTCCCGCATTATGGCCCCTAGAGTATCTGACGGAACTCTTGCTCTCATAAGACTTTTTATGAGAGTGAGTTTCGCCTTTCTCTCTTTACTGGGATCCATAATACCTAACATATAAAACAAAATGGTTAGAAATCAATATATATATACGTGTATGTGTGTGTATGCATGTGTATATGTGTGCATGCATGTGTATGTGTGTGTATGCATCTGTGTGTATGTGTGTAGGTATATGTGTGTGTTGTCTATGTGTATGTGTGTGTGTCTATGAGTGTGTATGTGTTTATGTATATGTATGTATCTACGTGTGTGTATGTATCTATGTGTGTATGTGTATGCATGTATGTATGCATGTGTGTGTATGCATATGTATGTGTGTGTATGCATCATTATGTGTGTCTATGTATGCATTTGTACGTGTGTATGCATCATTGCATGTGCATGTGTCTATGTGTGTATGTGTGTGTATATGTGTGTGTGTCTATGTGTATGTGTGTGTGTTTATGAGTGTGTATGTGTTTATATGTATGTATGTATCTATGTGTGTCTATGTGTCTAAGTGTGTATGTGTATGCATGTATGTATGCATATGTATGTGTATGCATATGTATGTGTGTGTATGCATTATTATGTGTGTCTATGTATGCATGTGTATGTGTGTATGCATCATTACGTGTGTATGTATCTATGTGTGTATGTGTGTGTGTATATGTGTTTGTATGTGTGTATGCATGTGTGTGTGTATGCATGTGTATGTGTATATGTGTATATGTGTATATGTGTGTGTATATGTGTGTATGCATGTGTGTGTGTATATGTGTGTATATGTTTGTATGCATGTGTGTGTATGCATATGTATGTGTGTGTATGCATTATTATGTGTGTCTATGTATGCATGTGTATGTGTGTATGCATCATTACGTGTGCATGTGTCTATGTGTGTATGTGTGTGTATATGTGTGTGTGTCTATGTGTATGTGTGTGTGTCTATGAGTGTGTATGTATGTATCTATGTGTGTGTATGTGTATGCATGTATGTATGCATATGTGTGTGTATGCATATGTATGTGTGTGTATGCATAATTATGTGTGTATGTGTGTATGTGTCTATGTGTGTATGTGTGTGTGTATACATTATGACAGTGTATGTAAGCATGTGCATTATGTATGCATATAAGTATGTATGTATGCATATGAATATGCATTATGTATGCATATGCATATGCATTATGTATGCATATGCATATGCATTATGTATGCATATGCATTATGTATGCATATGCATATGCATTATGTATGCATATGCATTATGTATGCATATGCATATGCATTATGTATGCATATGCATATGCATTATGTATGCATATGCATATGCATTATGTATGCATATGCATATGCATGTGTATGCATATGCATGTGTATGCATATGCATGTGTATGCATATGCATGTGTATGCATATGCATGTAAGTATGTATGTATGCATATGTGTGTGTATGCATATGCATGTAAGTATGTATGTATGCATATGCATATGCAATATGTATGCATGTATGTATATGTGTGTGAATGTGTGTGAATGTGTGTGTGAATGTGTGTGTACATGTGTCTGTATGTGTGTATGCATGTGTATGTGTGTGTATGCATCATTATGTGTGTATGTGTGTGTACATGTCTGTATGTGTGTATGCATGTGTATGTGTTTGTATGCATCATTATGTGTGTATGTGTGTGTATGTGTGTGTGTCTATGTGTATGTGTGTATGTGTGTGTGTCTATGTGTATGTGTGTATGCATGTGTATGTGTGTATGTGTCTATGTGTGCATGTGTGTGTATATACTATATGTGTGTGTGTCTATGTGTATGTGTGTGTACCTATGAGTGTGTATGTGTTTATGTGTGTATGTGTCTATGTGTGTATGTGTTTATGTGTGTATGTGTATGCATGTATGTGTATGTGTGTGTATGTCTCTCTATGTGTGTGTGTATGCATATGTGTGTGTGTATATGTGTGTCTATGTGTGTATGCATGTGTATGTGTGTGGATGCATCATTATGTGTGTATGTGTCTGTGAGTGTATATGTGTGTGTATGTGTGTGAGCGTCTATGTGTGTGTATGTGTGTGCGCGTCTATGTGTATGTGTGTCTGTGTGTGTATGTGTGTGTATCTATGAGTATGTATGTGTTCATGTGTGTGTATGTGTCTATGTGTGTATGTATCTGTGTGTGTATGTATCTATGCATGTGCATTATGTATGCATGTAAGTATGTATGTACATTATATGCATATGCATATGCATTATGTATGCAAATGTATGCATGTATGTGTTTATGTGTGTATGTCTCTCTATGTGTGTCACATGTGTATGCATATATGTGTGTGTATGTGTGTGTATATGTGTCTGTATGTGTGTATGCATGTGTATGTGTGTGTATGCATGTGTATGTGTGTATGTGTCTATGTGTGCATGTGTGTGTATATACTATATGTGTGTGTGTCTATGTGTATGTGTGTGTACCTATGAGTGTGTATGTGTTTATGTGTGTATGTGTGTATGTGTCTATGTGTGTGTATGTGTTTATGTGTGTATGTGTATGCATGTATGTGTATGTGTGTGTATGTCTCTCTATGTGTGTGTGTATGCATATGTGTGTGTGTGTATATGTGTGTCTATGTGTGTATGCATGTGTATGTGTGTGGATGCATCATTATGTGTGTATGTGTCTGTGAGTGTATATGTGTGTGTATGTGTGTGAGCGTCTATGTGTGTGTATGTGTGTGCGCGTCTTGTGTATGTGTGTCTATGTGTGTATTTGTGTGTATGTGTGTGTGTGTCTGCGTATGTGTGTGTGCGTCTATGCGTGTATATGTGTGTGTGTGAGTGTGTGTGTGTGCATACCTTGTGTATGTCTCGCTTCTCTCTCTCCCTCTCGCGCGCTGTATGTCTCTCTCTCTCTCTCTCTTGGTCTGTATTCTTCCTCGCGTTCAAGGCCCGGCACAAATGTGCCGGGAGAATTGAATTTTTTTTTTTACATTCCAAAGCGTCGCATATGCGACGCTCTGCAGTTTGCCATCGTCGTTAATTGCGTCGCTAACCTGCGACGCTACTAGCGATGCTTCTGGTTTAGCGTCGCTTATGCGACGCTATCGTCGCTTATGCGACGATGCTCGGCCAAAAAAAAAATCCGAAATTTCTACTGTCGCTTATGCTACGGTTTCGTCGCATAAGCGACGGTTTTCGTTCTTTTCCCGATTCGGGGGCGTCGCTACGCCCCCCTTTTTCTTGTAGTGAACCAACACAAGAAGAGCAAGAAAGATTGAGCACATGGTGCTCCAAGGATGCACTTGCAAGGTCTTATCTCCTCAACTCTATCTCATATTTTTTGTTGCCTCACATTAGAAGTTGTAAGACATCTCAAGTAGTGTGGGATGCACTTGAAGCTTTCTTTTCTTCAAGTACTAAAGCTAGGAAGCATCAACTATGGCTGGATTTCATAACTCTCAAGAAGGCTCCCAAACAAAATGTGACTGATTTTGTCACAAAGCTCAAGGACATAGCAGATCAGTTGGGAAGCATTGGAGAGGTAATAGATGAAGAGCAAATTGTAAGGTAGGTCATCAATGGCTTGAAGGAAGATGACAAGTGGGAAGCATTCACCACAGCTATGGATTTGTACATGGACATGCATGTACCTGATTTCAATACACTCATTGGACAACTACTTACTCAAGAGGCAAAGCTTATCAAAAATGGAGAAAGCTCTAAAGGTAATCAATCTTCAGCTTTATACACTGATAAAAGCAAGTCCAAAGATAACAAAGGAAAGGCAAAGAAAGTGGATGATGAAGAAGGTACATATCAAGCTAACTATGCAGGTAGAGGAAGACATGGTAGAGGTAGAGGAAAAGGAGGTAGACAAGGCAAGGGGAGATCCCAAGACTCCAACTCATGTTCTATTTTTGGATTAACTAATCATACAACTGAAAATTGCTTTAGGAATCCCAGGAATCAAAGAGGCAGAGGATACAATAGAGGAAGTTATGGCTACTCAAGAGGAAGGTTCAACAATTATCATGGCAACTACAACAACTACAATCATTCAAACTATCAAGGAGGCTACAAAGGAAGGAGAGACTACAATAACTACACAGAAGACAAGAGGATTCATTATTGATCATGAACATGGCTATGCCACAAGGTAAATCTGATGAGCATGTTTTCTACATAGATTCAGGTTGTTCAAATCATGTGGTAGGAAATGTGGCACTCCTATCAGATTTAGAAGATCCAAGGAATAAGCATGAGGTACAAACAGGAGATGATACAAAACATCCTGTGGAGAAAATAGGCAATGTCAAAGCACCTGATGGAAACATCAACCTACTCAGTAAGGTACTCTATGTCCCTACCATTACAAAGAGTTTGATAAGTGTTGGGCAGATAGTAGAGAAAGGGTTGCAAGTCAGGTTCACAAAGGTAGGAGCATTTGTTGAAGATCCAAGTCAAGGATTCAGAAGAATTGCAAAAGGGGAAAAGGCAGGTAGATTGTTCACATTTGAATTACAAGACACTAGAAACATTGCTCTCTTTAATTATGGTAGTCAGACACTCACAAAATTGGAAGTATGGCACAAAAGGTTAGCACATATTGGTGAAAGGTCATTAAAGCAAATTTGCAGGGACCAAAGTGTACTTGGACTCCCTAATTTGTCAAAACAACATATGATTTATAAGTGTAGTGCATGTCAATTTGGAAAGTCTCACAGGTTACCATTCATGAAGAAAGGTTATATGCATGGAGATCTCTTGGAGTTGGTTCATACAGATGTATGGGGACCTAGCAAGGAAGCTTCAATATCTGGATCAAGGTATTATGTCTGGTTTATTGATGATTGTAGCAGATGGACTATCCTATTCTTTATGAAACACAAAGATGAAGTTTTTTCATGTTTCAAAAGATATTGGCTCTTGTGGAGAATCAAACAGGTAAATCTCTAAAAAGGCTAAGGTCAGATGGAGGGAGAGAATACTTCTCCCATGAGTTTGATTCTTTTCTTCAAGAAAGAGGAATCAAAAGAGAGGTAACTACAAGGTACACTCCTGAGCAAAATGGAGTGGCAGAAAGGAGGAATAGGACAATTGTTGAAGCTGCAAGGTCTATGTTAAATGAAAAGCATTTACCTAATTACTTATGGGCTGAGGCTGTATCTACAGCCACTTACTTGATTAACAGGTTGCCTTCAAAATCCCTTGATGGGATGACTCCATATGAGGCTTGGAATAGAAGAAGACCAAGCTTAGATCATTGTAAAATTTTTGGATGTATTGCTTCTGCTCATATTCCTTCACAGGTTAGAGGCAAGATGGATCCAAAGGCAGAAAAGGTGTGTATTTATTGGATATGACAACAATCAAAAGGGCTACAGGTTATACAACCCTACCAACAAATGATTCTTGGTAAGCAAAGATGTAGTTTTTTATGAAAACAATTCATGGTATGAAGATTCATGCAGGAAGGTCAATTTACCATATGACCTTGAAGAAGATTTTCCAAAGCTTGGTAGAGAACAATCAAAGATTGAAGAACAGGACACCTCGGAGGATGATGAAGAATCTCAGATGGAAAAGATCAAAGCATGGAAGTCTAAAGGTAAAGCAAAATTGCAGGAACTTGGACATGAGGCAGAATCATCACATCATGGCCTAAGAAGATCTATGAGGGAAAATAAAAAACCAAAAAGGTATGGGTTTGACACCTCATTAGTAACTAAACATTCTATCTACATAGCACAGGACATAAACCAAGAGGAGCCATCATCATTTGAAGAGGCCAAAGCAAAAACAGAATGGAAGCATGCAATGAAGGAAGAGATTGAAGCACTTGAGGAAAACAACACTTGCGATTTGGTGCCCAACACTTCATCCATGAAGGTAATAGGCTCAAGATGGGTCTATAAACTCAAGAAGAATTGTGATGGTTCCATTAACAGGTATAAGGCAAGGCTTGTAGCAAAAGGCTTTGCACAAACTCAGGGAATTGATTATGAGGAGACTTTCTCTCTTGTGGCAAAGATGCCTACTATTAGGGTTTTGCTTAGTATTGCCTCTTCCAAGAATTGGAAGATACCTCAACTAGATGTAAAGAATGCATTCTTGAATGGTTGGATAACACAAGAGAATCAAGTTTATCCTGATTATGTGTGTAAACTTAACAAAGCATTGTATGGTCTCAAGCAAGCTCCAAGAGCTTGGAATTTCAGGCTTGTTTCATTCTTGCAGGACAAAGCCTTTCAACCAAGCAAGGCAGATCCTTCACTCTTTATCAAAAAGAGTAACTCTGAGGTCATCTACCTGTGTGTATATGTAGATGATATTATATTGACAGGAAATGATGCAGATGGTATGAAGAAGATCAAAGATCAGATGAGAGAAGAGTTCAAGATAAGTGATTTGGGTTCACTTACCTACTTCCTAGGTTTGGAAGTTGTCTACAAAGATCATGGTTTGTTTCTCACTCAAAGAAAGTACATTAAGGACATGTTGGCAAAATTCAAGATGCAAGATTGTAAGATTGCAGGTACTCCAATGGAGGTCAATCACAAATTGAGCTCACATGAAGGTGAACTCATAGAGGACATCACATCATATCAAAGTCTAGTGGGTAGTCTCAACTATGCCACATTGACAAGAGTAGATATATGTTACAGTGTGAGTGTGCTAAGTCAATTTATGCACACACCAAGGAAACCACATATGGATGATGCCAAAAGGATTCTCAAGTATCTCAAAGGAACCATAAATGAAGGACTTTATTATCCTTATGTATCTGATTTAGGTTTGAAGCTATTTTTTGATGCAGATTGGGCTGGCTCCAAGGAAGATAGAAGGAGCACTTCAGGTTATCTTACCTTTGCAGGTTCAAAGCTTATTTCATGGTCATCCAAGAAGCAACCCACAGTTTCTCTCTCTTCTACTGAAGCTGAATACAGAGGTCTTGCCATAGCTACTCACGAAGCTATGTGGATGAAGACATTATTCAAAGATCTTGGATTGGAGTTTGGAACTCCAACTATTTTTTGTGACAATATGAGTTCTATTCATTTGGCTCCTAATCCTATTTTTCATGCAAGGACTAAACATATTGAAGTTCATTATCACTATGTAAGAGAGAAGGTTCTAAGCAAAGAGATTCAAATATCATATGTGTCCACTCATCAACAATGTGCACATATTCTAACCAAAGCATTGGATGGTACAAAGCTTTGCAAATTCAAGGCTATGATTGGTTTGCAGGTAATCTTGGAAGATTGAAGACCTCAAGCATACTTGGCTTGAGGGGGAGCTATTGGAGCAATTCTATGAAAAGCATAAGTATTGGCTTGAGTCCCACAAAGTCATAAAAGAAGCTTTAAAATGAAGACTATGTAAAGTTCACTTGTGAACTACCTCCTGTAACTTTTGAAGAGTTTATTTAATGTAAAAGTGAAAGAATCTTAAGTGGTTGAGTCCACTTGATCAAAAAGGGAAAGAGGAGCCACGAATTCGTGATTTGTGGTAGGTAGAGAATCAAATCAATCATTGATTCATTGGAGAGTGATTGAGGGAAGTTAGCCTCCCAAACTCAACTATAAATAGATGGCAGTTTTAGTCGTGGTTAGAGAGACCTATGTGAAGACCTCCAAGAACTCAGCTGAGCTTTATGCCATATCAAGGTGTGATTCCAAGTCACACATATGTATCAGTAAGTCCATTTTATTGTACAAGCCATATACTTTCATTTTCATTATCATTTGGGTTCATATTTCCATGTTCTTGTGAAGTGTACTACTCACTGCCATATCTCTCAGTTTTCGCAGTCAGATTGCAGAGATAGTTTCTCTGAGCTTGGTGCATCATTTTCAGTGAGTTAACTTGGTAAAGTTATCTCTATAAGTCTACTATATGCTCACAAATTTTCATGTCATTTAGATGTTGCAATCTTCAGTTATGTTTAGTTGAAGTCAACAGTGTCTGTTAATTTTCACTTCTCTGTCAGGTACCCGACTTTTTCACTCACCTTGTCAGAGGAATTTCTCAGTGGTTACGTATCCAACTTCAATGATTTAAAGCTTTTTGGATTCAACTTATTGTCTAGTATAACCATACAAATTTTCATAATCATTGAATTCCTAAATTTTGAGTTATGTTCATTTGTCTGCTCACTAGTCTCAAACTGTAGCAGCCCGTGAAAATCGGGATGATGTCATCACTTGTTAAAACTCATTCCCACTGTGTGGTTTATTATTTTTGATGAGATTACTCTTGAAAGTTAGTTCTTTAAGTTAACTAGACTTCCCCAAGAGGAATTAAGCTAAAGCTGCTATGCTCAGAGAATTATGCAAAACAGTGGACAGGTGTATGAACCAAAATAGCAAGTTTTTCACCTTTGAGCTAACTCCAACTTATCTGTTTTGATCTATCTTTTTGAGAGTGATCTTCCAAGGTACATAGGGTGTCTTATACATCCATTGGCAAGCTAAAAGGGCCCACCACATACTCCTGGAGTTCATTTGGCTGGTGTAGATCAAGGATTTTGCAACACCTCTTCATCTTCAAGCACATACCTATCCATCTCTTCACACATCTCTAGATTTTTTTTGTCTTCATCCTCTTCCTCAATGTCTCCCACTTCCTCAATGTGATGGGGAATGGAGTCCTTTCTCTTTTCTTTGCTCTTAACCTTGGCCTCCTCCTTGTCTTTGTCTACTGTTGCTTTGTCCTCTTACTTTTCCCTTATCATTACTTGCATGAAAGACTTCGGCCTCATTGCCCCTTTAATAACTACCCCCAACGTTCACCTTCTCTCTAACCATCAAGGCCACAAGTTTCTCAAAATCTAGTAAGTTGTCTCTACATAAACCAAAGTGGTGAATGATTTCCATTTTTCATCATCCCTCAATCAATTTAGGGTATAAGCTGCTAGATCAACATTGTACACCTTAGAAAATGAGTTGAGGACTTTGTGAGCCAAATGTCGACTACATTAGCTAATCAATGAAACAAATATTTCCTTAAATGGAATCCTAATGAAGGAGAAACGATGTTGACAACTCAAGGCTATAGAATTCCCACACTTGCTTACACACATAGAGGTATCCCTACTCAAAAACAACAAAAGAGCTAGCAAGAGGCTAGTTTAAGCAAAGGGTTTGTTTGCTAACACTAAAACACACTAAGGACGACTTGTTAAAGCTAAAAACTATATATATATATATATATATATATATATATATATATATATATATATATATATATATATATATATATATATATATATATATATATATATATATATATATATATATATATGTGTGTGTGTGTGTGTGTGTGTATGTGTGTGTGTGTATGTATGTATATACAAGTGGAAACGTGAGATGCTCTCTTAAAATTGAGAAAGCACACGTGATTGGAAATAGATGAGATGAATGAGGGGGGTTTTAAATTTTTTTTTTGGTGATTTAATCTCATGGATTTCCTTGTCCTTTAGCGTTCCACTTGTACCCAATGAGATGAAGCCAAAACTCTCCACTTGTAGCCAATGAAATTATTACAAGGTGCGCATAATGTTGGAGCTTGATTTTCAGCAAGTGTATGTATGTGTGTAAGGGTATGCATGTATGAAAATGTGTGTGTATGTATATGTGTGTGTATGTGTGTGTGTATGTGTGTGTGTTCATGTGTGTATGTGTATGTATGTTTGTGTGTTCATGTGTGTATGTGTATGTCTGTGTGTGTGTGAGTGTATGCGTGTATGAATTTGTCTGTGTGCATGTATGAATATGTGTGTATGTATGTGAGTATGTGTGTGCGTATGTGAGTGTATACATGTATGAATTTGTGTGTATATGAGTGTATATGTGTGTGTATGTAGGTATGTATGTATATGTGTTTAATGCCTATAATTGTGCATTTATAATGTGTCTTAGTGATTATTCAATTTTCTCTTTTATAGGTAGTATGCTCAAGTTTACATTCATTGAGTTTTTATTGGTTAATTTTCTCAATAGATGGTCATTTATGCAGTTTGAAATTAAAAAGGATATAAGTCAAAAAGGCCATTCATATTAGATATACTCAATAATTAATCCTCAAGTAAGCACAAATGATCCATGATGCTCTAGGTTATAAGGCCCCCATTAGGAGGAGAAAGCACTTTGAGAGCATAGATATCTATGGAACCCTAACTTCTAAGCTAGATGAGGATAATATGTGAAAATTGATGGTAGTAGATGGTTTTTGTGATCAAGGCCACGAGGTAAGTGTTGAGATATCAAGCTCAACATGTGATGATCCAGGATGACACGTACCAATTTTTTGTTTCTCTGACATGTATAGTGGTCATGCCGGTATATGTCAAGGATACTTCATGGAGCTTTATTAGATTTATCTATTGAGAGTGATGGCACATTTGTTCCTTGCCAGCTCACTCATTCACAGACATTAGGTTTTTCCTTATGTACTGACCTTTATATATTGCACTTGTTGTATTCTTGTTTTTTAGGTCATTCTTGTACATTCCTTTTTGTGTAATAGAAGAAGAAGAAGAAGAAGAAGATCATTCTTCCTTGCCTCAATATGTGTGTGTGCTTCTTCTTGAGAGTGAGAGTGTGTGTGTGTGAGCTCTCTTCCTTATCTCCTTCCTCATGATAGTAAGTGGGTCATAAACTTTTGGGTTATTGGGTTGCCATTCAATGTGAAAATAAAGGCCCTTTGGTGCCATGGAATTTCCCCATAGAACCTTAATGCGAGGAGTGCAAAGGGGGGCTTTCTATCTTTTGTGGGGTTGACAAGCACAACAAGACTTCTAGTCATGAAGATATGATCAAAAAATATATTTTGCAAAATATTTTATCTCCGTTGACTATGTTTGTATATATTGGATCCCATTGTAGAAATTATATATACATGGATCACTATAGAATAAGTGAATTATTAGAAGCAAGTACCATAGCCATGAAACTTTTAAGTTCCATGTCCACTAAAAATAACCTTGCATGGCCTCAAAAGTACCAAAAAAGAGAGCCATAGAAATGTGAATAGGCCTCTACAAAATTTTTCTAGAGGCCTATCTTGCATTTATGTGGCCCTTCTTTTGGTGCTTTTAAGGCCATGCAAGTTTATCCCTAGTGGATATGAAACTTTTTCATTACAAATTTAAGGTCCATGAAACTCATTATGTGCTCAACTCAATTAACCAATGGAAGTATGAGTTTATAACCATAAATGATTTGCTTTGCACACATATCATGTTGAATTGATTGCACATAATTGTGAACATATGATATAGATCAATGTGGAATTGAGCATGTGTAAGAAAGGTTATGACAAAATATATTTCCAATAAGATAATTTCATATTACAAAATATCTCTTCAAGAAGAATGATCACATAGTCATATATGGTCCTATCTAGTTTCTTGGGTCATATAGTTCATCAATTTCCCTAAAATTTGCAAGAAAGAGTTTGTATTTCCACCATTAATCACTTTGCATGACCTCAAAAGCACCAAATAAGGGCACCCATAGAAATGTGGGATAGTTCTTTCCAATTTTTTTGCAGAGGTCTATCCTGCATTTCTATGATTGCCCATTTTTTAGTGCTTTTTGAGGTCATCAAGAGTCGTGGTGTCAGAATCAGACAAATAGATAGTCTATCTTAGGGTTTTGGCATGTTCCAAATGCAATGGTATGATTTGAAGGTGAAGCATCAAAATAAGAGAAGGTAGCAAAACAACTATGCATCCACAAGCGCACATGATTCTGAGAAGTTTTTCATGGTCCAACATCATATGATGAATAGGATGTATGTTGATGTTTGTAAATCGAATGGTAATGTCTAGTATGTTGCTTCAGATGCTTCAAATCACATGACCAATCATGCAAAATGGTTTAATAGTTTGTAGAGATTTCCAGTTCCTGGATACGTTGAAAGAGATGATGAAACATCACATCCTATCAAGCATAGAGGAAACATAGCACTATCTATGGAGGATAGGAAGGTAAAGCATCTTGCTGATGTGCTACATGTTGTTCTGAATATAACAAAGAATCTAGTTTCTGTTGGAAAATGGTTGATAGGGATTACAAGTCAAGTTCAATGTTGATAGGTTATATGTAAAAGAGGACAAACAGGGTGGAAGATTGATTGCCAAAGGAAACAAAGTGGGTAGGATGTTCACCTTAAATGCAAAAATTCTTGAAATGAATGCAACCATGTTTTCAAAAGCTGCAGGAGTTATTGATGATTTAGAAATTTGGCACAAGCGAATTGGACATGCAAATTTGTAGAGGCTGAAATTGATGTAGTCAAAGGAGCTTGTCAATGAACTACCAAACTCAAAGTTGTAAAAATGCAGAAGGTATGTGCAACATGTCAATTTGGTAAACAATAAAGGGCATCGTTTATGGATGACAAGCATGTTAGTGAGAATGTGCTAAAAATAGTACATACAAATATTTGGGGTCCTCCAAAGACCAGATCTATGGGAGGATCATTGAGTTCTAAACCAATCATGAGATATAGAAATTCTCATAGAATCTAAGGTTCAGGATGGTTTCCTTTGTGTCCATGACATCACGTCCCCTCAAAGTGATGAGCTCCACAAGGAGCAGTTATGTGATTGTGAGATCTTCTAAAACTTGAATCCTCATAGCTCATGGTCTTTGTAGAGTTCTTAATATGTGGTACTAAAACACGATGATGATGGATATCCATGATGAAACTTGAAAGGGTTTATGTAGCATATCTAGGTGGTGAAACTTGAAAGGGCATGATTCTCATGATGGAGAATTAACCTCTTTTGGCTCTGACAATGATGCTTTTGATGTGGGATGGTGATCGTGGAAGTCTTGAACCCAAATTGTTTCTTCTTCTTAAGACATTTGAATAGCATGTGGTTAGTGGAAATATAACTCCTTTCTTTCAAGTTTTAGGTCCATGAAATTTATTATGTGCACAACTTAGTTGAACAATGGAAATATGAGTTTTGAATCTAAAGTGATTTGATATGTAGACATACCATCTTGAAGTAAATGGACACAATTGTAAAAATATGATAAAGATCAATGTGGACGTGAACATGTGTAATGAAGATGATGAAAAAGTAGATTAGCATAAGAAAAATTTCATTTTACAAAATGTATCACTTCAACAAGAATGTTTACATAATCATGTATGGTCCCATCTAGTTTCTTGGGTTGTATAGTCATCATATTCACATGAGCTAGATAGAAGTTAGAATCTTTCAAAATAGAAGTAAGGAGTGCATGTATTTCCTCTTAGATGGCTTGAAGTTCTATTGATTATATCCATAGTCCAATGCATTAACTTTGAAGCACAAAGGATCTACAATGTTTCTTCACTTTTTGTTGCTTTTGCATTAGGAGAAACTTTAGGTTGTGCTACATATGATCTATGATGTGGTTGATGATTCTTATTCATTTTACATGTATGCCTTGATTGACATTGTGGCACAATTTATGGCATAGGTTCTATTTTCTCTCTTTTCTCATATGTGGATAGTGTGCTTTGACCTTGTAGTAGTGACTTTCTAGCCTCTCCTTGATGTGAAAGTCGAATATTCTTATGTTGCGTGATAGTTTCCTTGAAGCTCTCCTTTTTGGATAAATTGGAATGGCTACTTCATGTTTCATCATCCATATTCTACTTGGAGGTATATTGAGTTCAAATGGTTCGTCACCAGTAAGTAGTGGATCTATTCTTCACCTTTGTGCATGTCCTTTGAATCTTTATTTAAATGGTCACATGTATGGGGGTTGGCCTTCATCATGATCTCAAGAACGATTCTATGGATGGGGCTATGAACTATTTTGATATTTATAGTCGACTTCACTTTGTCATATTTAACCACTCTATGATTGTATGGTGACCTTTGTTGCATGTAGAGCACCTCATCCTCTCTAATGAGGCTGCATCGAAGGCGGTCATTGTGTACCTTGAACATGGATAGAATATACCACAAAAACTTGTTACTATAAAATGACCAAATGGCTCCTTTTATATAGCTTCATTTCCAAGTTGAACCCTCACAAAATTTTTGTGTATGACATCGATCATGATGCAAAGGTCTTGTTGATAGCCTCCAATTTTCACTTGCAATGTTGTGTTGTAATTTTCATAAAAAGATCTCTAATTGTAAAACTCTTGCAAAAATTTTTTGAAGAAAACCAAGTGATTATTATTCGAACTAGTTAATATGCATAGACCCAATTACTTTTGAAGAAATTATAAACACGCTATCATATTGTGTAGGCAATTCATCCTTTTGAGCCAAACATATATACAGGTTTGGGGTTTGTCTGTACAAACACCTCGAAGTCTAATACAGGTTTAGCAAAGCTTGATAAGATGTTTTTGTTCAAATTTTTTTAGATACAATCATTTTTTTGCATCAGGGTATTCAGTAATTAGCCATGGCTGAAAGCAATGCTATATTTGGTATATTGGCTATTAAGGATAAGTTAGATGGTACTAATTACTCATCATGGGCATACATGATGCATCATGTATTGGAAGCAAAAGGGTTGTGGAATATTGTGTAGAGTGATGAAAAACATCCTACTACACCCACAAATACAGGTATTGAAGGTGATGTAGATGGCCTTGAAGATGATGATCTTCAAATTCCTATTCGTGGTGTTGTTTTTGATGCATCTACTATAGAACAAACTCTTTGGGATGAATGAGATGCTCAAGTACATGCATTGATTGATTTCTCTGTAAAACATGCCACTATCCCTCACATTTTCTCCTACAAAACAACAAATGATGCTTGGAATGTACTTACCACTTTATATTAGGCAAGAAATGAGGCTCATGAGTTTAGCAACTCAGGGGGGTCATCCCGGCATTTCAGGAGCAAGATGAATGCAAACATAGTCAACTTTATCAGTTCATATCTCAAGATTGGCTAAACCAAAAATAACTAAACTTGACATGTAGATGATTAACACTTCATTCTAACTATATCAAGTCAAACTGCATCAAATGGTTGAGTACACATACAGAAATCACTTCTGCAAAGTCAGTAAAATGATGAAGATGCAATAGAGAATACTAGATAGAAATGAAGTTGAAGAAATGTATCAAACTATGTATACTAATGAACATATGATACAAGGGAAGTGTAGTGGACTACATACATATGTTCAGCTCAAAGTATACTCAATGATGTGGCTCAATAGCTATCAAAATGATTCTCAATTTATATGCGACTAAAAGGTTCTCTATTTATATTCAACTAGTGAGTTTGAATTTTGAATTTCACTACCTAAAAGTGTTCTTGAATTTTACGGGTGGTTTAAATTGATTCCTTCTACCACATGAGTCATGGGTTTAGTTCCCTAGCTTCATGAGAGTCCATATTTTCTTTCTTTTACATTTATCCAAAGGTAAATACTTTGAAATCAACAAGAAGGTGTTCATATGTGGTCTTGTACATGAATTAAGAAGTGGTCTAGAATATTTAGCCAGTCATTTAGGCTTGCTAAGTGTACCAACTACTCCCCCTCAAGCCTAAGATGTTTGAGTCTTTAGTCCTTTATGATTTCCTACAAACCAATCATTGACTTGAACCTATTTAATTTGCTTCCATCCAATGCTTTTGTCATCACATCTGCACATTGTTGATTGGTAGATACATATGAGAGTTGTATCTCCTTACTCATAATCTTTTCCCTGACATAATGGTAGTGAACTTCAATATGTTTGGTCTTTTCATGATAGATAGGGTTAGCAGCAAGATGCAATGAACTAATGTTGTCTCCAAATATGTGTGGAGTAGAAGTGTTCAACCCTAAATCTGATTAGAGGGTCGGAATCCACATAGCTTCTTGAGTAGCATTTGCAAGTCCTCTATATTCAGCTTTAGTTGATGAGAGAGCAATTGTAGGTCGCTTCTTTGATGACCATGAGATCAATTTGGTACCTCCAAAGGTAAGATATCCTGATGTGCTTCTCCTATTATCCTTAAAGCCTGCCTAATCTGAATCAAAAAATAATTTGACATCTATATCATAGCTATAAGGGTAGTATAACCCTTCATTGATTGTTCCCTTCATTGATTGTTCCCTTCAAATATGTTAAGATTTTTTTCACTGCTTCCATGTGAGGCTTCCTTGGAGTGTGCATGAAATGAATTAGCACACCAACTCCATAGCATATATCTACTCCAACTAGAGTGGCATAGTTCAAGCTTCCAACTAAGCTTTTATAACTAGTCAAATCTTCAATTAGTTCATCTTAATGAGAACTTAAACTGTAGGGGGGACCCTGCGGAAAAATAGCGGGAGGAAAATGCAAGAGAGTTTCAATATGATATGGAAAGTTCCCAAATTCAATTGAGCTTCTAATATACCTCCATGTGTGTACTTGCAACCTTTGTATTCACCATCTTGAATCTGGCAAGCATATCTCCAATGTAATTTCTCTGAGTTAGAAACATAGCTCTTTCTGTATATACCACTTCCAACCTAGGAAGTAAGTGTGTAAGCCAAGATCACTAATATTGAACTCTTCTTTCATCTGAGATTTGATCCTCTTTATTCCATGTGTGTCATTACCTATAATGATTATATCATCCACATATACACAAAGGTATATGACCTCGGAGTGATTCCTCTTTATGAAGAGGGAAGGATCTACCTTATTCACCATAAATCCTTTATCTTGCAAGTAAGTGACTAATCTATGATTCTAAGCTCTGGGAGCTTGCTTCAAGCCATACAAGGCTTTCCTTAACCTGCATGCATATTCTAGACATGATTGATCTTCAAATTGAGGAGGTTGAGCCATGTATAACTCCTCTTAAATCCAACCATTTAGAAAAGCATTTTTTAACATCCATTTGATAGATATTCCAATTCTTAAAAGATGCTACACTCATGAGTACTCTAATTGTAGGCATCTTTGCCACATGTGAGAATGTCTCTTCATAATCTATACCTTGGTTGAGCAGATCCTTCGGCCACAAGCCTTGCTTTGTACTTTTTAATTCAGCCATCAAAGTTCTTCTTTACCTTGTAAATCCATTTTGAGCCAATGACCTTCATAGATGGTTTCTTGGGAACTAATTCCCAAGTCTGATTTTCTTGTAGGGCTGCTATTTCTTCTTTCATAACATCTCTCCATTCTGGTTTCTTCTCCGCCTCTTCATATGTTGATGGTTCTTGTGAGTTTGTATCCTAAGCAATATAAATGGAATGCTTAGTAACCAAGGAGGTTTCATAACCATACCTTTCTGGCTTCCTTTTCTCTCTAGTAGATCTCCTTACAGTTTGTTGAGATGATTCTCCCACATCTCTCATCTCCTGCACTTTGGCTTTGCCTTTGGAGTTCCAAGAATTGATTTCTCTTCTTGGAGTCTTCTGATCATCATCATAATTTCTTGAGTCCTCATGTGTATGCTCATTCCTTTTTGACAATGTTGGAAAGTCTTCCTCTAGATCATAGAGAAGTTTGATTTTCCTACAATCATCTTCATACCAAGATTTATTTTCATCTCTACTAATAATAAAACTTTTCTTGCTTGGATTTTATAGCCTATAATCTTTCTAATTAAGGTCATAGCTAATAAATATACATTTCTCTGCCTTTGGATCCAATTTTCCTCTGATTTGTGAAGGTATGTATGCATATGCTATGAACCCAAAGATCTTGTAATGATCAAGTCTAGGTCTTCTTCCATTTCATGCTTCATATGGTTTCATCCCATCCAATGCTTTTGGTTGAGAGTCTATTGATTAGATAGTTGTTTGGGGACACTGCCTCTGCCCATAGGTAATTGGGCAACTTCTTCTCATTTGGCATTGAGCTTGCAGCCTCCACAGTGGTTCTATTCCCCCTTTCTGCCACTCCATTTTTCTCTAGAGTATACCTAGTTGTAACCTCTCTTTTGATTCATCTCTCTTGGAGATAAGCTTGAAAGTCATGGGAGAAATATTCTCCCCCTCCATTTGACCTTAACCTGTTCAAATTCTTTCTTGTTTGATTTTCTATTAATGCAAGATACTTCTTAAATCATGAAAACACTCACTTCATCCTTATGTTTCATGAAGTATAGTATTGTCCATTTGCTACAATCATCAATGAAAGACACATAATACCTAGATCTAGAGATTGTTTGCTTAGCCCCCATACATTTGTATGAACTAACTCCAATAGGTCTCCATGAATATATATGTTCTTTGTGAATGGTTGTCTTTGAGACTTGCCAAATTGACAAGCACTGCATTTGTAAATCATGTGTTTCTTGGAGATATTTGGTAATCCAAGCACACTCTGATCCCTACTAATTTTCTTCAGTGATCTTTCACCTATATGAGCTAGCCTCTTGTGCCAAATTTACAATTCTGATAATGTTTGACTACCATAATTGAACAATGCAATGTTTCTAGTATCTTGGAGCTCAAATGTAAATAGTCTACCTGACTTTTCTCCTCTTGCTATCCTCTTGAATCCTTGATGTGGATCCTCAAAAAATGCTCCATTCTGTGTGAATCTGTCTTGGTATCCTTTTTGAACAATATGACCAACACTTATGAGATTTTTGGTTATGATTGGCACATACAATACCTTGCTCAATAGGTTCATATTACGAGTTGAAGTCTTCACATTTCCTATCTTCTCCATTGAATGCCTTGTGTCATCTCCTGTTTGGACTTCATGTCTATTCTGTGGATTCTCCAAGTCTAACATTCCCTACTACATGACTTGAACAACCTGAATCTATATAGAATACATGTTCATCTACTTTACCTTGCTTCATAGTCATATTCATCAGTAGTAATGAATCTTCTTGAATTGGATAATCTGCATAGTTGTTATAGTCTCTCCTTCCTCTATATCCTCCTTGATAATTATTGTTATTGTGTGAGTTATTGTTGTAGCCATTATTATTTTTGAATCTACCTCTTGAGCTTCCGTAGCCACCTCTATTATAACCTCTTCCTCTTTGGTTTCTAGGGTTGCTTAAACAATTCTCAATAATGTGGTTAATTAAGCCAGATATGGCACATGGAGAGGTGCTTTGAGATCCCCACCTAATTTGTCTTCCTCCTCTACCTCTTCCTCTTGAACCTCTACCTCTACCTGCAAAGTTTTCTTGAGAGGTACTACCTTCATCATCACACTTTTTTCCTTTGCCTTTGCCTTCTTTATTCTTATTCTTGTTTGTATATAGGGAAGAAGATTGATTACCTTTTGCATTTTCTCCATTATTCATAAGTTTTGCCTCATGTGTGAACAATTGTCCCATGAGGGTGTTGAGATTAGGAACCTAAATGTGCATGTAGAGGTCCATGGATGTGGTGAAAACTTCCCATTTGTCATCTACCTTTATTCCATTGATCACTTGCCTTAATATCTTCTCTTCATCAATGACGTGTCCAATGCTTCCAAGTTGATTTGCTATGTCCATTTTGGTGATAAAATCAGTCACACTTTGCTTGGGCATCTTCTTGAGTGTACTGAACCCCATCCATAGTTGGTTTTTTCTTCCCTTGGTACTTGATGAGAAGAATGCTTCAAGAGCATTCCAAGTTTCTTGTGAAGTCTTGCAATTCCTGATGTGTGGAAGTAAAAAATCAAAGATTGAGTTAAGAATGTATGACTTGGCTAGAGCATCCTTTGAGCACCATGTGGTTAACCTCTCTTGTTCTTTTTGAGTTGGTTGTCCTTTGCTTATAAGGATTGGCATCCTCTCCTCTCCATAAATGTAACCATATAGGTTTCTCCCTGGAAGGTAAACTTCCATTCTAAGTGACCAAGCTGAGTAGTTACCTCAATCCAATTTGTCTATTGATGAAGGAAATCCATCTCCCATGTTGAATTATTGTTGCTCTAATACATCTATGAGGAGATGGATTGATAAGCTCTAGAGATGAGCTCGTGTTGCGCAAAACCTACTAGAAACATGCCAAGTTAGATCCACTAATGCTTAGTAGAATCCTTGGGCTTCACAATAATGCATTTATTGTTGGAGTTAGACGTCTGCGGAAGCACGCGAACAGCACAAGGAAGAAGAAGAAGCTTGGAGCACAACACACAAGACTGAATGTATTACTAGAGAATGTACAAAGATAAGTAGCCCATTAGGGCAATAGGCGTATATACAAGCCGGGGGAAAAAAACCTCCTAAAGAGGCAAAAAAGTGCCCCAGCAGTCCTAAAGTGTTCACACACATCACTACCTAAATATATCAACAAATCCCCCCTGGGAGTGATGCGGTGAACAAGGAGCTGGCACTCATGTATAAGGAAGTGCCAAGCTATGTGGAAATCACTCCACAAAAGGAAGTAAGCCCAAAGCTTTGCGGAAAGCTTCAAACTTCTCCCTAGGCAGAGCCTTCGTGAAAAGGTCTGCAATGTTCTCCTGCGTGGGCACATATGCGAAGTTGATCTCCCCAGCAGAGAACCTCTCCCTGACATAGTGATAATGCAACTCAATGTGCTTAGTGCGAGCATGGAACACAGGGTTCCTCGCAACTGCCAATGCGCTTTGACTGTCAGTGAAGATGGTGGTGGCAGAAGACTGGCCAACACCCAAATCAGCCATAAGGCATCTCAGCCACACACACTCAACAGTCGCTGTGAAAGCTGCCCTATACTCAGCCTCACAACTGGAAGTGGCAATAGTAGGCTGCTTCTTGCTCAACCAAGATATACATGAGCTACCAAACATGAAGCAAAAACCACTAGTGGACACACGAGTGTCATAGCAACCAGCCCAATCTGAGTCAGAAAAAGCATGCAAATCTGGCAGTAGTGATCCCCCCTTGGGATAAAACAACCCAAGTAGCCGAGTACCACTCAAGTAGCGAAAGATGCGCTTAACCACTTTCCAATGCGTGACTCCTGGGCAATGCATAAACCTGCTCATTTGTGAGACAGCAAACTGAATATCTGGCTGAGTAATGCATAAGTAAATCAAGCATCCAACAGCCTGCTGATAGAGAACAGCATCAAATGCATCTCCAGCATCATGAAGACTCAATCGTAAACCTGTCTCCATACGAGTGGCAATGGGCCTACAGTCTTCAAGGCCAAAACGCTGCAATAATGTGTCAATATATTTCGTTTGACACAAAGCCATTCCACCATCAACGTGCATAAACTGAATGCCCAAATAGTGATGCAAATGCCCCAAATCAGACATCTCAAATGAGGCATGCAAATCAGCCTTAAAATCAGCAATATGTGTCTCAATAGGACCAGTGAGCAGCATGTCATCAACATAGACAACAATGATCAGAAGCACATCATTAGCACGCTTAACATATAAGGTGCTTTCAGTTGGACTGTTCTCAAAACCATGTGCAATCAGATAGGCATGTATCTTCTCATACCACGCAGGTGGTGCTTGCTTTAAACCATATAATGCCTTCTTTAACCTGCAAACCTGGTTTTCATGCCCTTTCTGCACAAAGCCACGGGGCTGAAAAACATACACTTCTTCATGCAAGTCACCATTCAGAAATGTTGTTTTAATGTCCAGCTGATGTAAATTCCAACCATGATGGGCTGCAAGTGCACAAATGCTGCGAACAGTAGTCATACGGCATGTAGGTGCAAAGGTCTCATCAAAATCAATGCCTCTTTCCTGTGCATAACCGTTTGCAACAAGCCTAGCCTTATACCTGTCAACTGTACCATCAGGTTTACGCTTCAGCTTGTATACCCACTTAGTGCCAATGGCCTTCTTGCCAGGAGCCAAGTCACATAAAGACCATGTACCATTCTTCATTATAGCATCATATTCAGATTGCATAGCAGCCATCCAATTTTCTGAATTTTGTGCTTCATCAAAAGAAACAGGCTCATTCTCATCACAGAGACTAGATGCAGCCATAGCATAGCAATCTGATGCAAAGGAGGCACTATGAGCGCCTGAACGAGTACGATATGACAAAGGTGCATCTAATTTGCTGTCACGCAAAGTCTGCACCAGCCATTTTGGCATAGTTTTTGCCTGCTCAATACCAGCTCTCTCATCAACAAGTGCATCACGTAAATCTGCATCAGAAATGGAATGATCTGCATCATCATATGAAACCTGCAAAGGCTGAGAAGTTGCCTCATTAGGACCAGCACTAGCCTGTCCACCTGTAAAAAGAGGCATCAAAGTATCATACATGTCTTTGGAGCTAACAAATGTCTCCTTAGTACATGAAAGCAATGGCTGAATAGCATCTTCCACAAAGACAACATCACGGCTAACCAAAATGCGTTTAGTCTGTGGATGATACAGACGATAGCCTTTACTTTCAGAACTGTACCCAACAAAAATACATTTTACTGCCTTATCATCCAATTTTCTGTGATGTTGTTCAGGCACTAATGCATATGCCAAACAACCAAAAACACGCAGATGAGCAACAGATGGCTTGCGGTCATGCCAAGCCTCATATGGAGTGATAGACTGCAACGCTTTAGTGGGACACCTGTTTAGTACATATGTTGCACACATGACAGCCTCAAGCCAGAAACTATGTGGTAAAGCCTGACTTTTGACCATGCACCTCGCCATCTCCATGAGTGACCTGTTCTTCCGTTCAGCAACTCCATTCTGTTGAGGTGTATACGGCAGTGTACACTGGTGTTTTATCCCACCTTCAGCCAGAAATGCATTAAAATTTGAAGACATATATTCCCCCCCTCGATCAGAACGGAGGGTGCCCATTTTACATGCTGATAGATTTTCAGCCAAAACCAACAACTGTTTGAAGCACATGAACACTTCGGACTTTGCTTTGAGTGGATATACCCATGCATGCCTGGAAAAATCATCAATGAAAGTCACGAAGTAAAGGTAATTTCCAAAAGAGGGTGTCTGCATAGGACCACAGACATCACTATGTACAAGCTGCAATTTTTGCGTAGCCCGAACTGAACCATCTTTTGGAAAGGAAGAACGCTGCATTTTGCCCACAATACAGCCTTCACAAACATGTTTTCCAGGTGCCTCAAGTTTGGGCAAAGAGGACACCATTTCAGATTTCCGCAGGCGTAACAAACTAGCAAAATTCAGATGACCAAATCGTGCATGCCAAAGCTTTGCATCTGACATAGCCTGAGAATCATGAACTGCACATGCCGAATCATTCACAGATATTTCATAGTCTATGAGCTTATATAGCCCACGACATAAAATGCCAGAAGCAATTATCACATCGCCATTTGAGAGATCATGGACTGTACACCTGTCATCAACGAATTTCACAACCAAGCCAATCTTGGCTAATGCAGAAACTGATAACATGTTCTTTTTTATCCCTGGCACAAATAAAGCATCTGACAAAGTGAAAGAACTACCATCAGCAGTAGTCAGAATGATCTTACCAACTCCCATAACAGGATAAGAGGAGTTATTGGCGCATGTGATAGTATTCCCTGTAGGGGCAGGCTCGAGTGAAGAGAAGAAACTACACTGCGAGGTAATATGTTTGGTCGCCCCACTGTCAAAGTACCAAACATCTGAGTCTACTGCAGACATGCACTGATCATGAGAAGATGGGACAAAACTGCAGACAGTAGTAAACGCCCATTCTTCTTCCTGCACAAGATTTGCAGACTCTGTTTTTGGTGTAGAGGCCTCTGCAACAACCATTCCAGCCTCTTTCTTCTTTGCCTCTTTAGCAGCCAGTTTTGGACAGTTCTTTATAATATGATCATTTCCTTTACAGTACTTGCAGAATAATTTCTGCTTTTTTTATTTCTTTTCATCTTTATCCTGGTTCTTCGATTGTGCAGCATTTGCAGATTTCTGCTTACTAGTAGAAGAGCTCCATTTTCCTTTGCCCTTTTGACTAGCCAGGAAAGCTTGATCTGCAACACGCATAATGGACCTGTTCTGCCTGGATTGATCTTCCTGCAACAGAACAGAGACTAATTCCTCAAATGACAAGGCATTCGGATTGCCTTTCATCATCAACCGAAGAGTAGAGGCAAAACTCTGATATGAATCAGGAAGACCATTCAGAACGGTCTGCACAAGTGAGCTATCTGGTATAACCTCATCAGCAGAAATCAATTGTTCCTTCAGGTCTTTGATCTTTGTAAGAAAACTGTCCATAGAATCGCCTTCATTCATGTGCTCACTCTCCAACTGTTTTCGGAGGTAAGCAACACGAGCCTCATTCCTAGCCTGGTACAAAGTGGTAAGTGTATCCCAAGCATCCTTTGCTGTTCTGCAAGAGCAAATGTGAGGAATAATGGCACGTTTGACAGACAAAGCTATCAATGCATGTGCCTGGGCATCTCTGCCATCCCAACGAATCTGCTCTGCAGTAGGTGCAACAGAAACAGCAGCACGAATAGGAATCTGCGGAATATCATCTTCGACACCATCTTCATCAGCTCCAACACCTGTATTTGCAGTACCTATCGTTACAGGTGTAATAGGACGTCTCTCAACACCCTGCACAATGTTCCACAATCCTTTTGCAACTAGTACATGTCACATCATATAAGCCCATAATGGGTAGTTGGTACCATCCAACTTATCCTCAACAGCCAACATACGGAATACATCACTGCTTTCAGCCATGGCCGGTGACTAAAAATACCTTGATGCAGAAAATTGATTGTATCTCAAAAAGTTGAACGGAACTGCCCAAACGAGTTCTGCTAGACATGTAGCAGACTTCGAGACTCTTAAACTGGCGAACAGAAACTGGTATATACCTTTGGCACAAAAGGACGAAATAGCCTGCACAAGCGCTGCGATAGTGCGTTCGGAGGCCGAAACGAGCTCAAATCGTGATTTTGGCACCACAAAGCAAAGCTATTTTGATCTCGGAAACACCCTGAGTATGCTCACCAAATTTCGTGCAAATCTGAGACTGCAAACGAAGGAGTGTCGACGGCGCCCTAGAAGAAGCGACGACCTGCTCTGATACCAATTGTTGGAGTTAGACGTCTGCGGAAGCACGCGAACAGCACAAGGAAGAAGAAGAAGCTTGGAGCACAACACACAAGACTGAATGTAATACTAGAGAATGTACAAAGATAAGTAGCCCATTAGGGCAATAGGCGTATATACAAGCCGGGGGAAAAACACCTCCTAAAGAGGGAAAAAAGTGCCCCGGCAGTCCTAGAGTGTTCACACACATCACTACCTAAATATATCAACATTTATACCCATCATGTGCTTTGGAAAATCATTTCCGAAAATTTGCACCAAAATAGATAGCTTGCATATGCAAGGAATGAGAAAAAACCTTCTATTTTGGGAATGTAGGTGCTCAGTAGTTTGCTCAGAGATCACAATCAGGTATGAATTGACCAGAGAGCTATTGCACACATCTAATTCAAGTGTATAGCTAACTAAAGAAATTTATTTCATGAATTTAGAGGCACTATACACTGAGAAATGAATTTAGCAACTCAAGGGGGTCATCTCGACATTTCAGGAGCAAGATATGTGCATTTATAGTCAATTTCATGAGTTCATATCTCAAGATTGGTTGAACCAAATATAATGAAACTTGATATGTAAATAATCGACACTTCACTCTAACTATATTCAGTTAAACTGCATCAAATCGTTGAGTAACACACAGAGAAATCACTTCTATAAAATCATTGAAATGATAAAGATTCAATAGAGAACAGTAGACAGCAATGAACTTGAAGAAATGTATCAAATTATGTATGCTAGTGAATATATGATAGAAGGGAAGTGTAGTGGAATCTCATACATATGTTTAGCTTAAGGTATGCTCAATGATGTAGCTCAATAGCTACCACAATGACTCTCAATTTACCTACAACTAAAAGTTTCTCTACTTACACTCAACTAGTGAGTTTGAATTTTGAATTTCCCTCACCTAAAAGTGTTCCTACACTTTAGGGGTGGTTTAAATTGATTCCTTCTACCACATGAGTCATGGGTTCAGTTCCCTAACTTCATGAGATTCCATATTCTCTTACTTTTACATTTGTCCAAAGGTAAATACTCCTAAATTGATAAGAAGGTGTTCATATGTGGTCTCGTACATGAATTCAGAAGTAGCCTTGAATATTTAACCAAGAATTTAGGCTTGCTTAATGTACCAAAAAAGCCAATGTTTGAGGAATATAATAGCTTTCTAACAAACCAAAGATTACAAGACATTTATACAAAATGATGAGAGAACTCTATTCAACACTCAAAGCTAATTCCCTCCTACACAAACAAATCAGAGTGTGAGCTATGACTACTCAAAGTATGAAGAAAAACCTAAAGCAAGAAGGGAGCTTGCTTAACAAGGGTTCTAGTAGCTTATTCAAATTATCTAATGATAACACGTGTAGGATAATATCAATTCAAAGTAAAAAGTGTGCTTATATAACTTTGAAAAGATTCCCTAAATGATAGGAAGCTCTTTTCTTAGAACATAGGCTTTATCACACCTAAGTGTGATAGTTAATTTACTTGAGAGTTCAAGTTCTCTAGAAGTAATATTTTGAGTTGAATTCCTAAGAAATATCTTAGATCTCCAAGGTCTAAGATTTTGAACTCCTTGTTACAGTTCAAGTTCTCTAGAAGTTCAAGTTCTCTAGAAGTTCAAGTTCTCTAGAAGTACACAAACAGCACAAGGAAGAAGAAAAAAACTTGGAGCACAACATTGAATGTATTACCAATTGAATAACAGAGACAATTCATCTATTATGGTTATAGGCATATATACAATCCGGGGGTAAAAAACATCCTAAAGAGGGAAAAAAAGAGCCTCAATAGTCCTAAGTGTGTTCAGACATATCACTACCAAAATATATCAACAAATCCCCCCTTGGAGTGATGCAATGAACAAGGGGCTGGTACTCATGTATAAGGAAGTGTTGCTATGTGGAACGAGATCAATCCACAAACAAAAGTAAGCCCAAAGCTTTGAAAAAAACTTCAAACTTCTCCCTAGGTAGATCCTTTGTGAAAAGGCTGCAACATTATCTTGTGTGGGAGCATAAGCCAAACTGATCTCTCGAGCAAATAACTATTGTGTGATAGAATGATAATGCACCTAGATGTGCTTCGTGCGAGCATGTAACACAAAATTATTCGGAACTTCCAATGTGCTCTGAGTGTCAATGAAGATAGTGGCAGTAAAAAACTAACCAACACCCAAATCAGCCAAAAGGAATCTAAGCCACACACACTCAATAGTCACTATGAAAGCTACCCTATACTCAACCTAACAAATAGAAGTGGTCATAGTAGGTTGCTTCTTGCTCAACCAAGATATGTATGAGCTACCGAGAATGAAGCAAAAGTCAGTGGTTGACATGAGTGTAATAACAACAAACACAATCTGAGTTAGAAAAAGCATGTAAATCTAGTGGTAATGATCTCCCATTGGGATAAAACAATCCAAGTAGCAGGGTACCACTCAAATAGTGGAAGATGCACCTAAGTGCCTTCCAATGTTAGACACCTAGAAAATGCATATACGTGCTCATCTCAGAGAAACCAAACTGAATATCACATTATGTTACACATAAGTAAATCAAGCATGCAACAGCTTGATGATAGAGAATAACATCAAATGCATGTCAAGCATCATGAAGACTCAACCATAAACCTGTTTCCATAGAAGTGGCAATAGGTTTGCAATCTTCAAGGTCAAACCATTGCAATAATGTGTCAATATATTTTGTTTGACACAAAGCTATTCCCCCATCAACCTGCATAAACTGAATCCCAAATAATGATGTGAATGCCCCAAATCTAACACCTCAAAAGAGGCATGCAAATCAGCCTTAAATTTAGAAATATGCTTCTCATTAGGACTACTGAGCATCATGTAATCAACATATACAACGATGATCAGAAGTACATCATTTGCACGCTTAACATATAAGGTACTCACTGTTGGAGTGTTCCCAAAACCATGTGCAATCAAGTAGGCATGTATCTTTTCATTCTAAGCATGTGGTGATTTCTTCAAACCATATATAATGCCTTTTTCAACTTTCACACTTTGTTTTCATGCCTTTTCTACCAAAACTGTGCGGTTGAAATACATACACTTCTTCATGTAAGTCACCATTCAAAAATGTAGTTTTAATGTCCAAGTAATGTACATTCCAACCATGATGAGCTACTAGTACACAACTGCTACAAACGATGGTCATTCAGCATGTGGGAGCAAAGGTCTCATCAAAACTGCTCGTTCTTGAGCATAACCTTTGGCAACAAGCCTAGTTTTATACCTCTTAAATGCTCCATCACGCTTGTGTTTCAACTTGTATACTCATTTAGTTCCTATGCCCTTTTTTCCTGGAGGAAAATCACATAAAGATCAACTCCCATTCTTCATAATAGCATCATATTTTGATTGCATAGCATCCATCCAATTCACTACTTTATCGTCCAATTTTTTGCATTTTTGTTTAGGCACTAATGTATATATCAGACAACCAATAACACAGAGATGAGCAATAGATGGCTTGTGACTATACCAAGGCTCATATGGAGTGATTGAGTGCAATGATTTGGTTGGAAACTTGTTAAGTACATATGCTACACACATAACATCATCAACCCACAAGTTGTGTGATAGAGCCTAACTTTTGACAATACACCTCACCATCTCCATGAGAGACCTATTCTTTCTTTCAACAACTCCATTTTTTTGAGACATATATGGCATAGTAACGTGATGGTTTATCCCACGCTCACCCAAAAATGCATTAAAATTAAAAGCCCCCTCAATCAAAAGAGAGGGTTCCCAATTTACATGCTTACAGATTTTAGCCATAACATGAAATTGTTTGCACATAAACCCTTCAAAATATTCTTTTAGTGGATACAGCCATGCATGCCTAGAGAAATCATCAATAAAAGTTGGGAAGCAAAGGTAGTTCCCAAATAAAGGTGTCTCCATTGAACTTAAAAAATCATTATGAACAAGCTATAATTTATGCAACATCTCAAATTGAACCATCTTTTGAGAATGAGGAACATTGCAGTTTGCCTAAAATATAGCCTTCACAAACAATCTTTACAAGGCTCCTCAAGTTGGGAAAAGAGGACATCATTTTAGATTTCTACAAGTGTAGCAAACTAGCAAAATTGAGATGAACAAATCATACATGCCAAAGCTTTGTATGAGAGATAGCCTCACAATCTTAAACTATACATGCTCAATCATTCATGGTTTTCACAGTCTATGAGCTTATACAACCCACAACAAAAAATGCAAGAAGCAATAATAACATCACCATTTGAGAGATGATGGATTGTACATCTCTCATCAACAAAATTTGGCAACCAATCCAATCCTTGCTAATGTTAAACTGACAATAGATTTTTCTTCATCCTTGGCACATACTAAGCTTCTGAGAATGTAAAAGGACTACCATCATGAGTAAGCATAATGATCTTATCAACTCCCATTATAGGATGAGAGGTTTTGTTAGCACATGTGATACTATTCCGTATAGATGCAAGCTCAATTGAACTGAAGAAACTATGTTGGGAGGTAATATGTTTGGTTGCCCTACTATCAAAGTACCAAACATTTGAGTCCACTCTAGACATACACTGCTCATGAGTAGATGGGTCATAGATACAAATTGTACTCAATGCCCATTGTTCATTCTCAACAAGATTAGCAGACTGTGTTTTAGGTGCAGAGGCCTCTACAACAACCATTCCAACCTCTTTATTATTTGTCTCTTTTGCAGCCAATTTTGGACAACTCTTTATAAAATAAATCAATGTATAATGTCTCTACATTCATGAAAGAACTTGCTTTAGTTAGCTACATACTTTAATTAGATGTGTGCAAAAGCTCTCTGATCAGGTTGTGAGCTCTAAGCAAACTAATGAGCACCTGCATTCCCAAAAAAGAAGTTTTCTCTCATTTCTTGCATATGAAAGTTATCTATTTTAGTGCAAACTTTTGGGATTGATGTTCCAAAGCACTTGATGAGTCTAAATGAATTATTTTGAGACCGAAGGAGTATATTAAGCATCCCTAGAGCTACTTTGGCAAATGTAGAGTAGGTTTTGTGCAACACTAGCTCATCTCTTGAGCTTATCAATCCATCTCCTCATAGGCTTGAAGCTCAAGTATGATATTAGCATATTCTAAGAGAAATTAAGTCTAGAGTGAAGAGTGGTCTGCGTGTGCATGTACAGTAAAGGTAGTAAACAATCTGTCTTGCACACATTGGTTCTCAAACTATAAGAAACTATTGGAGATAACTTGCATTAGGAGAATCTCATAGTTTATTTAAAAGCTCTTGGGTTCATTCCATAGGAATTTATATGATCATTTTTTTGAGTGAATAGAGGTAAATATGAACATACCAATGAGGCCATTCATACTTCAAGCTGCATAGGGAAAGTGTACATTCTCCCATCAGTGGTTTCACCACTATAAAGTGATTAAAATTATACCATTCAATGGAGGAATAAATTTAGTTTCAAAAGTTTATTTTTACACTTTGTTTTTAAGTTATATTTTTGAGTGTTGTAAACCCATTGCATCTCATAAGAAAACATATTTAGAAGTTGAGTCTACATATTGTTTAGAGATGTATTTGATATCATTTTATATCATCATTCCATGGGATTCACGTTTTCATTATGATTAAGTGTGTGTGCATCAAGCGTCTTATTAGTGTTTGATCAACATATGTGGTGAAAGTCTAATCACATATAGAGAATTAAGAGGAAACGAGAGTTCTATGTAATGCATGGAATTCCAATATCCTTATGTCATGGAAAGAATCTCTAGAAATAAAATGAACTTGGTTTATGTGTATACACAAGACAACGTTTCAAATTTTTCACAAACTTTTTTCCACATTAATAATCTAAACATTTTACAAAGCTTTGGGTCATCAAGAAATCAATACCTTTCTCCTCTCAATAATAAAAATCAAATCTAAAATTGGCATCAGAGTAGCTTTTTGACTCTTCAGGTGCATCATTTGTACACCCTTGGTCACCACTAAACCTTGGTGCAAAGTGGAGCTTCATGAAGTAAAGGAGAAGGTACAACTTTTAGCCACCCAAGTTCAAATTTGAATCCCCCTCAAATATGACATTCAATCTCACCAATCACACTTAGATGTCATCATGCCTAGAAACTAGGAAAAATTATCATAACTTGTAGGTAATATTCTTCACTCACAAGTAGTAAAAGATCACTTTACATCATGCATCACCTTTTTTTTTTCATTGGGCTTGGGATAAGGCAATCAAGCAAGCTCCCTACCTTATTCCAAGTGAACTTCAGGTAGACATATTTTACATGTTTGGCAGGCATCTAGCTAGTTAGATCCGAGTTCTTTCTAGTGTTTGAAGTTAGAAAGATTCAATTGTGAAGCTTAATGTCAAGTTTGCACTTCATAAAGTAGCTTGCATCATCTAGTTTTTAATTATAATAAATTCTTTTATGTGTGAGCATGAGAACCATCCCTTAATGCATGTAAAATGTAGCTTAATTTATGTGAAAGACTTACGTCAAGTGAGCAAAGCTGAAATCATATGTGAGTCAAATTACGAGCTTAACTAAGTTCTTCTGCATGAATTTCAAGTCAATCAAGTTGGAAATTAGCTGTACCTAAGTTTGGCTGAGAATTAGGAGAAGAATCTCATTCGGAGGTGAATCTCATGTGCATGTGATCATAGAGTCAAGTTCTACATATGCTATCTCTTCCACTCACTCAAAGGACATTTTCTCTACTTTGTATAAAGAGGTAAGCTCCTCACTATTTCCTTGAGCACCTTTTAGTAGTAGGACTAGCCATATCATCCTTCTTGTCATTGTAATGAATGCTACAATTCTTCTTTTTGTATAGAGAAGCATTTACTATTCTCACACACACTATGGAGTGATACTAAAATATATCTTCATTGTATAGATTGTTCATTAGAGTTCATGTTTCATATATACTCTCTCTCTCTCTCATTGTTTAGCAGTGAACTGTTTTCAACTTGTGTGGATGATAATAAAGTGATTATGAATATTTATTGAGTTTGGAGATGTCCACTACACTTAGATTATATGTTAATGAGTATAAACATATGAGAATATTGATAAGAGACTCACATATATATGCATATACATGCGATCTGCTCTGTATGAAAGTATGTATGATTCTACATGTGTTAATGGATCATGCTTTATCATGAATAGAGGGAAATTGTTCATTGTTGTGCAATGTACTAGACTTGTGGGATGTTGTTTATATGATTATAGATATGCTCATGGTGTGTTAAACAAGCATACTATCACATGATATTAATATGGGTATAACACCATATTATTAGAAGGGTAGATGAATAAAGGAGAGATTCTCTATTTTGATAAGTGGCTCATTAGCTAGAGGATCTCGGACAATGGCTGGGAGGAGAACTCACTCTATGTATTCAATGTTTATGTGCACGCAAATGGAGAAGCTAAAGCTTTGGTTCGCGATGCAAAATATTGGTTCACATGATATTAATATGGTATAACACCATATTATTAGAAGGGTAGAGGAATAAAGGAGAGAGTCTCTATTTTTACCTTTCCAAATCCTCCCTCATTGCGTGCTAATTTTGCTCCCCAAAAGTGGCCTAAATCAAGACTTTTACTTTCATGCAAAAACTTAAATGGGAGCTTTTAGCAAGCTTCTAATCCACTTTAAATGTGGATTTTTCTTGGATTTTCTCATGCTCCATGGTAATACATACACCATACTTCATGTATGTATGCACTAATCCATGGGACGATTCTTAAATGGTCATTTTTCTTACTCCTAAAAGTGGAGTCTGATAAAAATTAACATCTGAAATTTTTCCAAAAAGTGTGGAAAGGGGGTTTTTGAGGATACAAAATTCCTCCTTAACTTATCATTTTAATGAATCTAAAGATTCCACTATGAATTCCATACACCATACTCTCAGTATATCTACTTTTCCCAATCCATCCATAGCTAGTGCACCTCCTTTTCCCTCTTCCAAAATGGGAATTTCTTAAATTGAGGTACTGAATTTTTTTTTCTCAAGAGTGATGGAAAGGGGTTTTGTGGAGCTTTAAGATCCCATCATATTGATATATATATTGGCTTTTTTAATCTTATATGGAAGTCAATACACTAGACTATAGATATGCATGATTTTTCCTACCACATTAAGAAAAATCCCTTTTTATATCCCTTTCCCAAAATGACTACTACTCAAAAGTAGCTCCTGAAATTTATGTGAAAATCATGAAAGTGGGCTATTTTGAAGGCCCCTAAAGCTTATTCTTTCTTGTACTTTGGAGGAAATATTGACTTAATGTGAGAGTATATATCTCATACTCTCCATAAATATGATTTTCATCGAAGGAATTACACCCTAGCCTTCCCTTTCCTTACTCAAAAATGAAGATTCTTACATAAATTCAAAAATACTCAAACCTGGAACTTGAAGGCATACCTCCATGTTGCCAAAACCTCAAGAAAGAACGCAATGATCCCTTTTCCTTTGCATATGAGTACTTTTCCCAATGACTTTGGATGCATCAATCCTTCCTCTTTCATCTTCCAAAAGGGAGTTCCGTTGAAAAAGCTCAAAACATTTCAAATACTTGAAAACTCCCCATAAGAAACATGGTGATATTCTGCTTCGAAGGTGAGGTTTCCTATTGTAATTGTGTTATAGGATGGTAAGGATTTCGAGGTCAAATGCTCCTTGCTCATGTCTCTTTTCTTTTAATGCTTCATCCTCTTCGCACATAGTAGAACTCCACCTTCTCCTCACAAAAAGATGGGCATTTGAGACGTCGAGCAAACATGGCATCACGGCTGGAGGCATTTCATGGGCCTCCTTTGAAGACTTTGCTCCTCTAACAGGCGAATGAGTTGTTGCCTCTTTGACCTTGCACTATGCTTATGCATTTTTAATAAATTTAGAAAGTTTATTCAACAAATTCTTCTAGGTAACGTGGATAGCCCAATAGTCTCTTCTCTGTCAGGTCGTAGGTTCAATACTTGCATCTTACATCTACAACGTGTAGCGAAAATGTCTTCGAAACTTGCTCCATGAGCTAGATGAAGGATTTTCATAGTTCACAAGGTATCTAGGTTAAACTATTACTTGTGAATACACTCAAGGTTAGGAAGACCTAGACTCGTATGAGGGAAATCACTTAGTCTTAGATGGGTTTGAAGTCACTTGTTATGGGACTTTGTTCTATATTTTAGAGGATTATATGGTTTATTATCTCCATTATAATATGGTCAAGCCTATAAGCTTGGCAGTTTTACACTTGCTTTACATACTATTGCTCCAAGGAGGATACATCATATGGACTCAAGTCATTCAGATGATATTATATGTTATGGCAGTGATATTTTGGAGGTTGAGTCTACATGGGAGATAGTAGGCACCACTTAGATGGTTTCCCACCTTTGCGATGATCTCATATGAGACTTCTTAAAGGGAATGATACGGGGAAACAACACACACAGAGATGACCATGTACACAGAGTACATGGGGTTCAGGGGAGTCCGAGCACTTTCTTCTACCATTACGGACATTTCATTTGCATTTTCGAGGATGCAAATGTTTTAAAGGGGAAGGAAATGTTACATGACATTAATATGGGTATAAGACCATATTATTAGAAGGGTAGAGGAATAAAGGAGAGGTCTCTAATTTTGAGAAGTGTCTCATTAGCTAGAGGATCTCGAATGATGGCTGGGAGGAGAACTCACTCTGTGTATTCAATGTTTATGCGCAAGCAAATGGAGAAGCTAAATCTTTGGTTCGCGATGCAAAATATTCGTTCACGTGATATTAATATGGGTATAACACCATATTATTAGAAGGGTAGAAGAATAAAGGAGAGAGTCTCTATTTTGACAAGTGTCTCATTAGCTAGAGGATCTCACGCGATGGCTGGGAGGAGAACTCACTCTGTGTATTCAATGTTTGTGCACAAGCAAATGGAGAAGCTAAAGCTTTGGTTTGCGATGCAAAACATACATACGTATGTGGAAAGGTGTTTAAACTGATGTTTGAGTAATAAGAGAAATACATATGCTTGTCATAAGAAACGAGATTCTACATATTCATATATGGAGTGATGCTATAGTAAACAAGTTACTTGAATGGTTGTAAATTTTGTTCAAGAGGAATCACATCGTATGTGTGAGAATGGCTTTGAGGATCCTTATTCTTGTGAAGACTCTTGGAAGCTTACACACATCTCAACCATGGGATAATGGCATATGGAGATTTTGTGTTATGTATGGTTGCATAATAAGATGTTATGTTGAAGTGCAAAAAGATTAGTGACAATCATTGACAGATTGTGAAATCATTGCAAAGGCTTGTCTTGGATATGTCTTTGTAGTGGAGACAAAGGTTGTATTTGAATTTTAAGTGTGTGGATTGATATTCAAGGGAATTTACTTCTAAGGAAAACGCAAAGCATATTAATATCATAATTTATGTGATGTTTATAATAATTCAAATATAGAGGTTTCTAATTTTTGGACATGTCTGAAATTTGCAAAAAAGCAAAAATTGTCAACTTGCAAAAGGTAATGCTTATGTTATATTATTGATACTAAAACCCTATCATCTAGATATTTTAGTCTAGAGTGTATCGATGGTGCAATGTTGACTTTGTTTATAAATTCTATTTTAACACATTTTTAAGAATGCCCAACTTACCTCTTTGGAAGGATTACATGTGCAAAGATTTGTGTATATGTATGAAATGTGTGAAAAAGTTAATGTATGCTAATGTGGTTAAGTAAAAGAGTAACTTGTAACTAAAATTCAGCTTTCAAAGTTCCTTCTGAGGTTGTGAGCTTATTTATGCTTCAACACATTAGGGCAAAAAACGGCAAAAGGGAGTAGTGTAAGGATTTTGATTAGTTTTGTTTAATCTAGATTAATTTTGTCAAATCATTTTAAAAAAAGCTCATGAAAGAAATGAATTTGTTGCTAGAACCATCTCAAATTCAAGAGGTTTGTGATGGAGTTGGAGTGATTAGAAAGGGTTATAGAGGAATTTCAAAAGTTTGGTGTGAATTTATTAAATTTAATAAAGTAAAATGCTTTGGATTGTCTAGACCTCAGGAAAGTATTGGCTTTGCTTGAATAAGAAAATAACATCTATATTTGGTGATTATAAACACATTCATGGTAACATGCCTTATGAGGTAGGAAAACAAACTTTACATTTCACTTATAATGCATTTAACAATATATGGATAGATATTATAAGGCTTCAGACATACATGGTTGAGTTCTATGATGTAAAAAGAACATGAAGCTTTTGGCCTTTTAAAGCTAAAATTAAAAAACATCAAAAGATGGAGAGAATAAGTATTGCACTAATGAATAGACCTTTGGACTATAGCCTTGGGAAATTGGATCTCTCTCAAAGTACAATAAAACATGGAGTTATGGTGGGTGGGTGTGCTCAAGTTCCATTTGAGAATCATAAAAACACGTAACTGGTTGTTCTTACAGACAGACATTCCAAATGTTATCCGAAGGCATCATTCAAGAGAATTGTTGAATGTTAACCACTATGGAAGCTTTAAAATTGAGCAACATTTTAGTGGAGACTTAAAGACTCTAAGATGCATGTTTGGTATAAGTGGGGGTGCAAATTGTGAGTACCCTTGTTTAACTGCATGCAAGGTCTAGGTACAAGACGGTGGATTTCTAGAACTGAGGTTGGGGAAGCTCCTTCCAAAAAGAATCTTAATTTACATAACTACTCATCTTCTGCCATGATTTGGAATCCCATACTTCCAATAGAATTGATTAATGTACACATATGTACATTGCATGCAGAGTTAATGATCATTGACAAGTTGGTTCGTCTTCACTTGGATTATGCATATTCCATCAATCCTACATCTCTTGTAGATGAATGCATAAGAAAATGTGAAGCTCTACTTTCAAAAATGGGATTTCATGGTGGTGATGTTCATCTAAGAAAAGATCCAAAGCTTTCACAAAATATAGGTGATATACTACAGGATATGTCAATGGGAGGTGCAAAAGCAAGAAGATTCTTCAATAACAACAATGGAAAACAACTAAATGCAATGCGAAATTGTTGGAAACAAGTTTTCAAGGTTACGACGTGTTAAAAAAAAAATCAAGAATCACAAAAAAAAAATGGAGGTGTGGGTTATACTAGATAAGCTTTTGAAGATCATGAGGCAACAAGTAACTTCTGATATCTATGTGATTGAATTCAGAAGGGCAGTCACAAAGCTTATGAAAACCATCACAGAGGCTTGGAGTGTCAAAGACATAACTTTCTACTTGGTGAGTTTCAAAGAAATTATTTCCTCCACCATTATTTTTTGAAATAAACATCTAATGATATTTACCTTTACGTTTCTACATCATATTCTTCTTGTGCATGGTCTATTCTTTGTAGAAAAGGAAACACTTCCCACATGGAACACTTAGGGCATGGAAAAGTATCATTACCAAGCAAGAACAAGCTTTTTTAGATGCACGAGAAAACTAGGAGGATTCACAAAAAGTAATCCTTTCAAAGTTCTCTTTGATTGGTTCTTTAGAAGACAATTACAAAGGAGCACATGCCAAATATCATCACCTGAAAAACTATACAGATCATGTCCTTAAGAAATATCACAAGATATCAGCTCTTATTAGGACAAATGGATTAAATACAAAAAACAATGACAATTCATTCCAATGTGTATGTTGGCAGTTGAGGATAAGTTGGATGGCACCAACTACCCGTTATGGGCTTATATGATGCAACATGTATTGGTTGCAAAAGGAATGTGGAACATTGTGCAGGGTGTTGAAAAACGTCCTATCACACCTGCAACTGTTACAAATGCAGGTACAGAAGCTGAGGCAGAAGGTGTTGAATATGATGATATTTTGCATATTCTTGTTCGTGCTCCATTCTCTGCTACACCTACTGTAGAGAAAATTTGTTGGGATGGCAGAGATGCCCAGGCATATGCATTGATAGCTTTGTCTGTCAAACGTGCCATTATTCCTCATATTCACTCTTGCAGAATAGCTAAGGATGCTTGGGATACACTTACCATATTGTACCAAGCTAGGAATGAGGCTCATGTTTCTTATCTCCGAAAAGAGTTGCAGAGTGAGCACATGAATGAAGGTGATTCTATGGACAGTTTTCTAACAAAGATCAAAGACTTAAAGGAACAGTTGATTTCTGCTGATGAGGTTATACCAGATAGCTCACTTGTGTAGAACATTCTGGATGGTCTTCTTAATTCATATTAGAGTTTTGCTTCTACTCTTCGGTCGATGATGAAAGGCAATCAAAATGCCTTGTCATTTGAGGAGTTAGTCTTATTTTTCTTGTAGGAAGATCAATCCAGGCACAATAAGTCCATTATGCGTGTTGTAGATCAAGCTTTCCTGGCTAGTCAGAAGGGTAAAGGAAAATGGAGCTCTTCTACTAGTAAGCAAAAATCTGCAAATGTTGCACATTCAAAGAACCAAGACAAAGATGAGAAAAAATCAGAAAAGTAGAAATTGTTTTGCAAGTACTGTAAAGGGAATGATCATATCATAAAGAACTATCCAAAACTGGCTGCTAAAGAGGCAAAGAAGAAAGAGGCTGGAATGGTTGTTGCAGAAGCCTCTACAACAAAAACAAAGTCTGCTAATCTTGTGCAGGAAGAAGAATGGGCATTTACTATTGTTTGCCATTTTGACCCATCTTCTCATGATCAGATGTCTGCACTAGACTCAGATGTTTGGTACTTTGACAATGGGGCGACCAAACATATTACCTCGCAGCGTAGTTTCTTCTCTTCACTCGAGCCTGCTCCTACATCGAATACTGTTACATGTGCCAACAACTCCTCTTATCCTGTTATGGGAGTTGGTAAGATCATTTTGACTACTACTGATGGTAGTTCTTTCACTTTGTCAGATGCTTTATTTGTGCCAGGGATCAAGAAGAACCTGTCTCACTAGACCTATTAAGGCTGATTTGAAGGCTGATTTGAGATGTCTGATTTGGGGCATTTGCATCACTATTTGGGCATTTAGTTTATGCAACTTGATGGTGGAATGGCTTTGTGTCAAACGAATTATATTGACACATTATTGCAGTGTTTTGGCCTTGAAGATTGTAAGCCTATTGCAACTCCTATGGAGACAGGTTTACATAAACTAAATGCCCAAATAGTGATGCAAATGCCCCAAATCAGACATCTCAAATGAGGCATGCAAATCAGCCTTGAAATCAGCAATATGCTTCTCAATAGGACCAGTGAGCAGCATGTCGTCAACATAGACAACAATGATCAGAAGCACATCATTAGCATGCTTAACATATAAGGTGCTTTCAGTTGGACTGTTCTTGCAACAGTACAAGGATTACGACCACCACATGCTAGAGAGATGACTCTCCTCCCAACCTTATGCCTGTATATATAGCTGCTTGAACTAATGAGGACCACAAATGTAACTAGAGTCCACAAGTGCATGTGCAATCTCCTCCACTCCTTTCATATCCACCACTAGAGTCTATTAGTGGCTGGAGTGATCTCGACCACTACTTTAGTACCTTCCACTAGAGTCCACTAGTGGTTGTTGTACTCACCTCTTGAGTTAAGTCCACTAGACTCAAGTTAACTCACGTTAACTTGAGTTAGAAGGCTCTAGAGCTCTTTGGGCAAAACTCTCTTCCCATGCTCCCCATGGGAGTTGAACCCAAGACCTCTTCCTTCACAACCATGAGACTTAACCACTAGGCTAAGTGGATTACTTGAATATGAGAGCACATGACTTATGCTTGAGTCTACTCTTGAGATCTTTGGTCCTACAGACGAGTGACCAAACGGTATCCGATTTCAGATCTGTCTGAAGCCATCGGATCCCTAGATCATAGACTTACTTTATTACATTCTTCCCCCCTTGGGAAAGATTTTCGTCCTCGAAAATAAAGCTATATATATAACTGTAGGCAACCCCCGAGCCTCATGTTCTAAAACTGGAAGAACATGGTCATGTTCTAGAATTGGAAGAACATGTCTCATCTCTGTGGTGGCATCCTTGCCCAAATGATTCAAAACACTATCTGGTTTTGTACTTTGATGAACGGGACAAAGTACAAACTAGTGAAGAATAATGAGGGTGGATTTAATGATATCCCTGGCTAATTCACAGTTTCTGGATGTGCGATCTAGGCACAAACATGTGAACTAGGGGGATTCAAATTACTGGTCCATTTCTAGGCATAACTGGTGCATGGGCTTAGTAATGAAGGTGGGATTCTTATCCCTCGCAAGACTTTGAGAATTCTTGATTCACTTGAATTTGTTTTTGGAGAACTTGAAGTTTGATTGTCCCATACATCTAACTATAGATGTTTATACAATGGTTTACTTTGATCTAACAGTTACGTGATTTTTACACTCGACTAGAGGACTACTTTGTCCTTATGAGTTGAAAAAATCCTATGTAATCTGTAAGAGAAAGTTTACCATTTTGGTGGAATCAACCATACTAACTTCACCAATTCAAATTCAAAATGAAAATTGTCCAACTGAGGACACTTTTCTCAAAGACTTTGAACTGAAAGTTCGTGGGAATTGTCAATCTGATGAGCAATTCCCTACTTCCCTATTCTAGAGTATACTGGACTCCAGGAAATCATTTATGCTATAACTTGAAGCAAACTCAAATGAATAAGTCCGTTTAGACTTATCGTCTAATGAAGATTGAAAAGATTCTTGTACATAACATCTATCTAGGATGTTCAAGTTAGTTATTTTATTCTAACCGGCTAACCCTGGTCTTTTGCAAAAGGAATCAGATACCATGTCTGAGCCAATTCCAAAAGATTTGGAAAGCGGAAAGAAATAACTAAGACTCTGTACAACCAATTCCAACTTCGAATATACAAAAATTTGTTATGAGTCAAAGACTAGATGACTCAGGACTTCAACTTTTCAAAGATCAATTTCAACAAGGTATTGAAGCATTGTCTTTTATCTTTAAGAGAAATAAGCTGGATTCTCAAAAAGATTCAAAAGAAAATCAAAAAACATCCAACCACAAGATACTAGTGTGGTAACCAACATCAGTGTGTCGACCCACTGAGGTTATGAGTTTTGTAATCAAATAATGCTTCAGTTGAGACTAAGTTCAGGTCACATTCAATCTTTTTGACTCCGTGAATGCAATTCTTGTGCATTTCTTTGAGTCTAAAAGAGTGAATTTTATCAAGTTACACTAGGAACTTGATGCTTGACTTAGTCAATTAAATCTTTAGTTGAAAAGATCAACTCAAAATCAAAGTCCAACTTCTTTCACAAATTTATCAAATATTTCTGATCAATAACACTTAAACTTGAAGTGTTCTATGAAGATCTTGGAAGTTACTTACTTCATATCTTCAGTTTCCTTAATCTTGAAGTTACCTTGAAGTATCGTAAGATACTACTTTCATCCTTTACGAATTAAACTTTTCCTTGAAGTCTTAATTCCCTTGAGGATGAAACCGAACTTCAAAATCCAAACTAGGACTAAAAGATAATCATCATCCCACGGTCCGATGTCCCATTCCATCTTTCCTACATCAATCTGAGTATAAAATCTGGTGTCCCATACCACCCTATTTTATATTCACATTAATGTGTGGGTGATTCTTATCCTAAAGTCTACAACATCTCTAGATAGGGAACCTTCTAGCTTTAATTCTTGACAAGAATTTTGCAATTTCAGGCACTATCTCTATCTTGATATTCTAGGTTTTAATCCCTTGACACGATCGTCTCACGATCTTGCCCTTAACCTTGGGAACTTGAAAACCTTTAATAGAATATCTCCAATCCTTTTTGCTAGGGTTTTCAAATGAAAAACAATCAGAATTCCAAGTTCTTGAATTTCTCAAATTCAAGTTCAATTGGTTATTCTTGACCAATTTTGTAGCGACAAGAGCTTTTAACTTCTTGTCTTTAGATTCCTTCTGTACTAATGCTTTTAGGTACCTATCCCGGCCGGGGCTTTTTACAGGAATCTCTCTACTGCTTAAGTCTAAGCATCCGCTCATGCTTTCTGGATTTGTACCAACATCCCTTTAAGGATAGGTAAACACTTATGTTTTACCTTCCACAGACTTAATTACCATTTTCACGGTTGCAGACTACATACTTGGAATTACTTCACTCTGTTCAGACTTAGAACAGCTTACTCTTTTTCACAGTTTTCCATCGAATAAATGGAACTTGAGTGAATAATTCCCAAAAGGAATTTTATTGCCAATACTTGGGCAATCTACAAAGTAGTTCTAATCGCACATTACTTGGACAATCATGGCCAAGATTGATCAAGTCTGGTTGCTCCTTGCGATAAAAATAAAGACTTATAGTCTTTATCTTTAAGATCTCTTTAAACTATCTTTAAGCTTCTTTGCTTACCTGCAGGATTTTTAAAGATCTTTCCCTTAACTTAAGTCCAAGCATTTTCTAATGCTTTTCAGATTCCAAAGCTAAGAATCTTTGATATACCTTAAGGTTATATCACAAATAGGACTTGAAATACCACTTCTAGTGGTTTGGGATGTCCGGGAACTACTTACGTATTGTTTAAAGAGTATGAAGAATTTCATTCTCAATACTTGAAAAAATGCCATTTCTTCAAAGACTTGAGATTCCTTCTAAGGAATAACTTGAGCAAATGATTCATCTTGGAATCTTTTGCAATATTAAAAGAACATTTGAAAGAAATTCTTTCAAATAATATCTAAAAAATTTACTGATTCAATTGTATTCATTTCTTGAGTATCAAACTAGAGACAAAATATCACCTTTTGGAGATGGTTTCCCATGCCACTATGAAAGTTTAAGTTGAACTTTCATTTATGTGATATCTACTTCTATTCTTGAGTTTGATACAAAACTCATTATTATTGGTCAATCTTCAGATGTTACTAGAGTTCTTTAAACATATTTCACCAATCAAAATTATGTTTAAAGTCCAAGCATCTATTGATGATTGATCCAATAGTAATGTTACTGTGAACACAACTTTGAACTTTATAACTTGTTTAGGAGAAGTTCATGGATTGAAAATCCATTTCTTGGAACTTTCTATTCCTAAATGAAAAGTTCACACTTGCTTCAAGTCCTTAGGGACTTATATTATTTCCTAAAGACTGCTTAGCTAGTTGCATCATTTACCAGAGATGCAACTATAGAACCTAACATCCTTTTATTGACGTCAAGGATTAATTGATGTTAAGGTTTAACCTTTGATTTCCATCACCCCTTGGGATGAAATCAAATGAAAATTTATAAAAGATTGGTACCTTTATATCTTGGCAAAACATTTATATCCTAAAGAGGTTTTGCCTGCATCATTCCTTGGACCTATCATATAATATGAATTTATGAGTATTTTGGGAAGAGTTCATGAATCAATTAAGATCCTCTACTTGGAACATCTACCTTCCCAAAAATAAATTCATCTTAAACATGGTAGGAGAATGATCTCACATGAAATAGAAGGCTTGACTATTTCTTATCTCAATTCCAAAAAGTTACTTACCGAGGTTTCATCATGAGATACAAATCTTGAAACCACAAAGAAATCTTCTTTAAACTTTCGAAATCTTCTAAGTAGAAGAGTACTCAAGGAACTTGGAAATATAGTTGACGTTTTCATCCAACCTTGGGATGCTTGAGAAGTTACATAAAGTATGTAACTAATCAAGTAAAGCTTATCCGCATGACTTTCTAAGTACATCCAGGACTTAGGGTCATCATACATCACAAAAGAGTTTGCAAGTAATTAAATTTTCTTGGTCATCAAGGAAATTTATTACTTAACTTTCTCTTAGTGCTTACTTATACCTAGCAAGACATCTATCATACTTAATTGTCATTAAGTATTTGTCTTTGATAGAAGAGTATCGACTTGGGAAGAAATCGACTAATTACTTGAGTTGCAATACTAGAACTAGTATGTCTTTGCAACTAACTAGTCCTTGGTCTTCCCTAAGGTCAAACTGCGAGCTTTATAAAGTAAGCTAAATACTAAGAGAGTACATTCTCATATCTACTTGCAAACAGCATTCCATTCTATCATGCAAATGCATGTATCTACATGCAAAAGCATATGCTCACATGCGTATGCATGCATGTTCTTTGCATGCTCAAAAAATAATACAATAATCATGCATGAACTTGATGCACGATTTTTTCCTTGTACTAAGAATGTATATCATGCAATCCTGATGCATGTATATCCTTCCCTTTGTCCTAATGCACTATGATATAAAAACATACCCTTGAGGTGCAATAGAAAACTTACTCAATGGAAAGGAAATATGTATTTAAACTACCAAAATTCATTCTTTGATGCACAAGGATCTTTTTGAAATCAAGTCTTTCCTTAATGCAAACTAATGCTTGGAATGAGAAATGGATTAATTCATTATTCTAATCTAGACTTAATCAATTGAAATCTTGGCTATTTCAATGTGCATCTAGGATTAAGTGTAGAATAATGAAAACAAAATAAATCAAGCATTAGGGCTAAGCAAAAACTGGAAAATACTTAGCTCCACATAGAGCTACGTCCTTCCTTTGATCCTTTGGAAGAGCTTTTCTCTCAAGACTTTGGTCCGAATTCAAAGTTAGTTTGACTTCGATCACCAAAAGGCCTCCGGATCTTCACTCCACAGCTCCACTTCCATCAAACTTTAATTGTCCTTGCTAGTTTCTTGGCTTAAAGAAGATTGCTCCCAAGACTCAATAGATTTGGAGTTTCGGGCAACAGTTGCTTGAATCTTCTTATAATCTGTATCCTTGATACTCCCGATCTTCGGCGCTGGATCAAGATTCAGGTTATATTCTATAGATTCTGGTCAAACAGGAACTTGAGCGCCTTGGCTACTTCGTACATCTCCCAAGCTTGCCGCCTAGGTTCGAATCCCGTGGGCCAGCAGCAGAGAAGATTAGATGTTTTAGCTCCTTTTGAAATCTTTCTACAGCAAAATAACGATGATCAATGCTCTCACGAACGAACACTCGCGCGAACGGCTGCAGCTTCGAGGATAGGAAAGCACCCTCTGAACGGGGTGACGAGGGTGAAGATTAGATGTTTTAGCTCCTTTTGAAATCTTTCTACAGCAAAATAACGATGATCAATGCTCTCACGAACGAACACTCGCGCGAACGGCTGCAGCTTCGAGGATAGGAAAGCACCCTCTGAACGGGGTGACGAGGGTTCGATCCCGCGGTCTGAGCAGTGTGAGGAACTTCGCTTTTGTTCCCTCCTTTTTATTCTGCGCCAAAAATATATAGAAAGTCTGCCCGTTTGGAACAAAAATATATACAGTGTACTTCGTGGATACGCGATCGATCTCCAAAGCTTAGGACGAAGGTTCGAGTCCCGTGGGACTTATGGCAGAGATGATGAACCTTTTTGTGTTCCTGGTGGGGAGCTTTTATCGAATAAAAGAATGTGGTCTAGAGCAGTTTTCGCGAGCGCCTGTTGGTCCTTGTGGATAGAGTAACATCCTCCGGACGGGGGAACGAGGGTTCGAATCCCTTGTTCCTCACGGTAGAGATGGTGTTATGCTTGGCTTTTCCAAAGCTTCTCTCTAAGCTTTATAACGCGAGCATACTTCTCCTATCAGCCGTGAGCCATCTTCGATTTCGTAGAAGGACTTATGCACACGCATATAGGAGAGAGCAAATTGATGAAGGTGAGAGCTATGGAGAAGGCTCTGATACCAATGCAACAGTACAAGGATTACGACCACCACATGCTAGAGAGATGACTCTCCTCCCAACCTTATGCCTGTATATATAGCTGCTTGAACTAATGAGGACCACAAATGTAACTAGAGTCCACAAGTGCATGTGCAATCTCCTCCACTCCTTTCATATCCACCACTAGAGTCTATTAGTGGCTGGAGTGATCTCGACCACTACTTTAGTACCTTCCACTAGAGTCCACTAGTGGTTGTTGTACTCACCTCTTGAGTTAAGTCCACTGGACTCAAGTTAACTCACGTTAACTTGAGTTAGAAGGCTCTAGAGCTCTTTGGGCAAAACTCTCTTCCCATGCTCCCCATGGGAGTTGAACCCAAGACCTCTTCCTTCACAACCATGAGACTTAACCACTAGGCTAAGTGGATTACTTGAATATGAGAGCACATGACTTATGCTTGAGTCTACTCTTGAGATCTTTGGTCCTACAGACGAGTGACCAAACGGTATCCGATTTCAGATCTGTCTGAAGCCATCGGATCCCTAGATCATAGACTTACTTTATTACAGTTCTCAAAACCATGTGCAACCAGATAGGCATGTATCTTCTCATACCAAGCACGTGGTGCTTGCTTTAAACCATATAATGCCGTCTTTAACCTGCACACCTGGTTTTCATGCCCTTTCTACACAAAGCCACGGGGCTGAAAAACATACACTTCTTCATGCAAATCACCATTCAAAAATGTTGTTTTAATGTCCAACTGATGTACATTCCAACCATGATGGGCTGCAAGTGCAAAAATACTCCGAACAGTAGTCATACGGCATGTAGGTGCAAAGGTCTCATCAAAATCAATGCCTCTTTCCTACGCATAACCCTTTGCAACAAGCCTAGCCTTATACTGTCAACTGTACCATCAGGTTTACGCTTCAGCTTGTATACCCACTTAGTGCCAATGGCCTTCTTGCCAGGAGGCAAGTCACATAAAGACCATGTACCATTCTTCATTATAGCATCATATTCAGATTACATAGAAGCCATCCAATTTTCTAAATTCTGTGCTTGATCAAAAGAACCAGGCTCATTCACATCACAGAGACTAGAGGTAGCCATAGCATAGAAATCTTATGCAAAGGAGGCACTATGAGAGCCTGAATGAGTACGATATGACAAAGGTGCATCTAATTTGCTGTCACGCAAAGTTTGCACCAGCCATTTTGGCAAAGCTTTTGCCTGCTCAATATCAACTCTCTCATCAACAAGTGCATCACGTAAATCTGCATCAGAAATGGAATGCTCTGCATCATCATATGAAACTTGCAAAGGCTGAGAAGTTGCCTCATTAGGACCAGCACTAGACTGTCCACTTGTAAAAAGAGGCATCAAAGTATCATACATGTCTTTGGAGCTAACATATGTCTCCTTAGTACATGAAAGCAATGGCTGAATAGCATCTTCCACAAAAACAACATCACGGCTAACCAGAATGCGTTTAGTCTGTGGATGATACAGACGATAGCCTTTACTTTCAGAACTATACCCAACAAAAATACATTTTACTGCCTTATCATCCAATTTTTTGCGATGTTGTTCAGGCACTAATGTGTATGCCAAACAACCAAAAACACGCAGATGAGCAACAGATGTCTTGCGATCATGCCAAGCCTCATATGGAGTGATAGACTGTAGTGCTTTAGTGGGACACATGTTCAGTACATATGCTGCACACATGACAGCCTCAAGCCAGAAACTATGAGGTAAAGCCTGACTCTTGACCATACACCTTGCCATCTCCATGAGAGACATGTTCTTCCGTTCAGCAACTCCATTCTGTTGAGGTGTATACGGCATTGTACACTGGTGTTTTATCCCACATTCAGCCAGAAATGCATTAAAATCAGAAGACATATATTCCCCCCCTCGATCAGAAGGGAGGGTGCCCATTTTACATGTTGACAGATTTTCAACCAAAACCAAAAACTGTTTAAAGCACCTGAACACTTCGGACTTTGCTTTGAGTGGATATACCCATGCATGCCTGGAAACATCATCAATGAAAGTCAGAAAGTAAAGGTAATTTCCAAAAGAGGGTGTCTGCATAGGACCACAGACATCACTATGTACAAGCTGCAATTTTTGTGTAGCCCAAACTGAACCATCTTTTGGAAAGGAGGAATGCTGCGTTTTGCCCAAAATACAGCCTTCACAAACATGTTTTCTAGGTGCCTCAAGTTTTGGCAAAGAGGACACCATTTCAGATTTCTGTAGGCGTAGCAAACTAGCAAAATTCAGATGACCAAAGCGTGCATGCCAAAGCTTTGCATCTGACATAGCCTGAGAATCATTTACTCCACATGTCAAATCATTTTCAGATCTTTCATAGTCTATGAGCTTATACAGCCCACCACATAAAATGCCAAAAGCAATAATCACATCGCCATTTGACAGATCATGAATTGTACACCTGTCATCAACAAATTTCACAACCGAGCCAATCTTGGCTAATGCAAAAACTAATAACAGGTTCTTTTTTATCCCTGGCACAAATAAAACATCTGACAAAGTGAAAGAACTACCATCAACAATAGTCAAAATGATCTTACCAACTCCCATAACAGGATAAGAGGATTTGTTGGTGCATGTAACAGTATTCCCTGTAGGGGCAGGCTCGAGTGAAGAGAAGAAATTGCGCTGCGATGTAATATATTTGGTCGCCCCACTGTCAAAATACCAAACATTTGAGTCTACTGCAGACATGCACTGCTCATTGAGAAGACATGATCAATGAGAAGGTTGGGCTGTGGCCCAACAATAGCTCTAAAGGCGGTCTTAGAGTGGTTGATTGTGGATCGAGAGCGAGACACCTCCAGAACGTCTCTAGGCTGGTACTATCATTGTGAACAAACACGTTCATATCGTCGACAAAAAGTCTCATGGTGATGTGACTGTGGTCATGTGGCAAATGGAGGCCTTTGATATTACCAACTTCCACTTGATGCTCCACCAGCCTGCTAAGCCCTTCCGTGGCAATGGCAACGAGAAGGGGAGCCAATGGGCACCCTTGTTTGATAGATCTTCTAAGTTTGATCACCTTTGAAAGTTTGCCATTAATGTTAATTTGGGTCGATGCGTTTCCGAGAAGGGCTGCCATACAGTCCCTTCTATGGTGGGAGAGGGGGTTTGAGGTCCCCAGGAGTCTCGCGAAGTGCCTTTCAATGATCCCAAAATTATCTTCTTCCGTATTGCATACATTGCCATTTAACTCTAGCAATAAGGGGATCGATTCTCTGTTATATTTCCTTTTAAGGATACGGCACATCTCTTTGGTGGGTTTGTCTACTTTGCCATCCTACCACTCCTTGAAGAAAATTTGCAAATTTTTCCTTTGTATTTCTTCCTCATATCTCAGCAGCGCTCTGATTTTTGGAAGACCTTTCTGGGCTTGAGATTTTCCTTTGCTCACTTCCTCCTCGAGCCTCTAGAGTCTATGATATAGAGCTTCTCTACAAGCCGGCCGCACAGTCTCGAGCATCTTTCTGGATCTAATCATGATTTGTCGTGACTTATCGACCGCACTTCTCCAGCACTTGGCTGGGGACAAGCCGGAGGCGAACGCCTCCTTCCACACATCAACAATTTCTTGATGGACGGAGGGGAGAGAGAAGGAGGGCACACTAGCGTGGAACCAAGGAGCCTTACGGATCTTGGTGGAAGGTCGAAAAGTGATAATGATCAGGTAGTGATCAGAGATGGTGAGGTTGGTGCGTTGCGAGAGGGAAGGGTGGCCCCACTGATGAGTAAAACTCTGAGAAATGTAGCATCTATCAAGTTTAGCTTTCCTCAGGTCCTTGCTCCCTTGGAGATTTGACCAAGAGAAGCCATTCGAATCTTTGAATTCGACCAAATCCAAGTGTAGTTTGGATTTGTCCCACGTTTCTTTCTCCCGACTATCGATGACCCTGCCTTTGCCCATCCATCTGTCCATAGGATCCTCCACCATGTTGAAGTCACCGCAAATAAGCACGTTGTGGGGGAGTGAGTCCAAGGAGGCCCAAGTGTTCAGTCTCTCTAACTCCCTATTAGGGGCATACAAAGAATCTAAAGTTTCCAGGGTAACTCCATAGGTTGTTTTTGTTTGCGGGATGCCTCCTGCTGAGAGGAATTGGGCACCGTTTTTGACACCATTTCCGGAATAGTCGATCCGATGATGGAACTTTCACTATCCATGTTATCTTCGTTACTAGTAGTAAAGCCGTCTTCTTTGCTTGTAGTGTAACCCTCCTGGGAGGTTTCTTTATTTTCAGAGATCTCTAGGGCTTTGTCATTGGTGTCCACCTCAAGTTGGTTCCCACCTGGGTAGTCAAACTCATTGATCTCCTTTTCCAGATTGCAAAACAAGTTGCTCGAGGGGGTAACTGACATGTTGTTTCACTCAAAAGTCGCCCTAGGGCTTCTTTTCCTTCTTCTTCTGACTTCGATGAACCCGTCTGCATCAGCTTCTAGATTAAGGGGGCCCTTGACTTCCTCTTTCTTCGTCGAGTGAGTCAATGCCCCTTTGTTGTCTTGAGCGTTTCTGGGGGCTTCTTGATTTCGCTTGCTTTTTTGTCGCAAAGGGCAATCTTTAATCCTATGACCTTGTTGGCCACAACGAAAGCACGCGTTGGGAAGGTTTTTGTAATTGATGTCTTGGTCCCATACATCCCCTTCGCCCAAGTCCACTTTGATCTTCGATGGAAGCGGCATGCTGAGGTCAACCTCGACACAGATTTGAGGGTGCCACCGGGCGTTGAACGAGTGTCTTGCACCTTCATAAATGAGACCACCAATGTCCTCGCGTGAGGCCAACGGCTTGCCGATAGGAGAAACAATGTCCCACACGAAGTTGTACAAGAAGTATGGCAGGTTAGGGAGCTCAACCCAGAGAGCGTACCGAAGCGATTTCGATTTGTCGAGAGTAAAATCAGGGGACCATCTGAATAGGCACAGGGTTGCCCGGTCGAGTTTCCAGGTTTCGACACTTAGGGCTCGAAACGCCATATCTTCATTTTCAAAGAATAGCAACATGTGGCTTGCCGATAAGAACTGACACTTACAAACAATTAGCCCACGGGGGAACCACTCATTGCGAAGACACTGTCGCACGGTTTTGAGCGGGGGCCTAGGGCCAAACATTTGGTCGACGAGGCAAACTTTCATGAGCTCCTCTTGAGTTGACAGAATTGTGGATCTATTGAGGGAGACCAAGGGGGGTTCAACACTCTCGGAGGCCCCAAGGGCGGCACAAGATCCCCCCTCCAACAGAGAGGCCAAGTGACCAGTCTCCCCCGGAGGAGGAGCCAGGTTACTTCTCACAAATGAGGGGGTCGCCAAATCCATGATAAAGGCCTTCAACCACAACTTTGGAATTTATCTAAAAACCTTATTAAAATTAAACCTCGAGAAAGCTTCAAGTTAAGGGGACTAAAAAGCTTTAAAATAAGCGCATTAAAAGGCTCCAAAGACCACGAACAAAGGCTCCAAAGCTGGAGTGTTCACAGATTCAAAACATCCCCGAACATCGAATTCTTTCAAATCTAAAAAGTGCATTAACGTTCTCCCGAGGATGGGGGCGACAGTACAAAAGCAGAGCAAGTCGAGCAAACTCCCTCGCCAAGAGACGAGAGTTCTCCTTGAGAGGTGACCGCCCTGACGATACTGCCCTTGCCTCGAAAGCCGTGACGATATCAGAGAAGGCGTGAGAAGAAACCACAGACTGAACGTGACCACCCCGAGTGAACGTGACGATACCACCCTCTCCTTTGGAAGCGTGACGATAGCAGATAATGATCAAGACGATACCAACAGGGCGTGACCACGGGACGACGAAGGACGTGACGATACCGTCGTGATGGACGATACCACCCCAAACTCGCAATCACACCCCAAGCACAATCAGGTTTGCACGTGACGATACTGCCTGGCAGACGATACCACCCGGCACACCCGAGTGCAAGAGGCCACAACACCCAGTTCGCAGACTTCACACGAGAACGTCAGAGCCACAAGAACGTTAAGGCCACGTCGATATATTTTTGATGTTTTTACGCAGCTGCGAGTTCTGACAAAGCTCACAAATCACCGAGTCGTGCTGAAATGGACAGTATTGCGGATGGAGCATGACATTTTGAACACGTTTCGAGAGGTCCAGAACCATTCGTTTCCAAGGTTCTTCTTCTTCTTCTCCCTTGTGTTGTTGATGTGCTTTCGCAGACCTTCCACGCGCTAAATTTTTGAATAACCGCAACATCGAGAATTGAAAACGCAAAAGCAGCTTCTACATTATTTGAAGTGAAAAAGCAGTTTTTCGTATTACTTAACCTCATACGTTCATAAATAAACGGTATGTGCTTCGGCGATGGCAGCTACGTAAACGACAGACGGTGAGACGTTCGTTGAGCGCATCTACTGAGACTACGCGAACCGAAAATAAAAAGCGGCCGAATGCTTTTGCGTTTCAAGTCGACTACGCGAGGAAATCAAAAGCATTAGCAGCTTTGCACGTTGTCTTCGAATTTCAAGCTCTCGACTCTCAACTCGTCCGTTCATAAATACACGACAGGAGACGTCCCTTGCGTTCACTCGCATCTACGTGAACGAAGCTTCAAGGGACCCAGTGAAATACTTCAGGTCTGCGCGTTCATTCGCTTAGCAAGTGTCTATGTCTTGCTCGATCTGTCTCAGTGACGAGCCGAGGGAGCCCATAGTGACACGTTGCGGCCATCTGTTTTGCTGGCCATGCATCCTGGGATGGATGGAATCAAGAAAATCGCCTCCAACGTGTCCGCTCTGTAAGGGTATCTTGAAGGACCTTTCCAGCTTCATCGTCCTCAATCCTTTAGAAAGAAGAGAGCATACAGAAACGCAAGATGCACAGACTACCGATAACGAGAATGAAGAAGGGTGTATTAAGCTTCCGGATTGGAAAAAGCTCGCTTATATGCGAAGAGTTAACATACCCATTTCCAAGCTGTGGATGAAGGACTTCCATGGGATCGATCTGGAGGCTGAGTTCGAAGTATGTAGCTTCGACGTTCGACGAAAGATTCATGTGACTCCGGTTATTAAGGTCTCGGACCTCCATAGCCAAGCGGAGCAGGCACTCAAGCAATGCGCTTCCCCGGATTGCAGTAACAACGATGAGCATGGAAAACAGATTGCGCATGATGGCTGTCCGCTCGATGTCGTTATCTTCCATCCTCCAAAGCTGCCCGAGTATACGAAGAAGGAAGAGCACCTATGAGAGATGCTTGCGCTCTCTCTCTCTCTCATGCCTACGATCCATGTAAACTTCAGAGTAACAGTCTTTCTGACATTTTGGAGTGTTTGATGGTACAACATGTGCATAATTGTCGTAGTGTCCATTCAGCCCACTAGGTATAGTAGGAGGACACTCGTATTAAGAAACTTCAAATCATAAGCATGTATTTGAAATTAATGTTCGGTTTAAATTGTTGATATATATCGAAAGCCTTCCTCATCCATTCTCATCTTGACGGAGGAATTTGTAATAAGCTTTGGTAAGCCTGATTTTTTTTTTTTTTGGCCTTTAATGCCACCTGCTATAGTCTCAACACTAATTGATCTGGCTTCCCATTCACGTGCATCCACCGACTCCCCGTTTAGATGTATCCACTTTATCGACCAAGTTTGGATCTCGATTGTATGTTTAATTTTATTTGGTTTCTCCTATCACATAAGAAAAGAAATTAAACCTTTCCATTAAGAACAATGTAGAAAGAACTTGTTCTAAGTGAAGATTATATACCACTTTATTGAAAGATATTCATGATGAGCATTCTTATTAAAATAAACGCTCTAAACAAATCTCTCTCTCTCTCTCTCTCTCTCTCTCTCTCTCTCTCTCTCTCTCTATATATATATATATATATATATATATATATATATATATATATATATATATATATATATATATATATATATATATATATATATATATATATATATATATATATATATATATATATATATATATATATATATATAAGTTCCATGTGACACTCCCCCTATTTTTGATATTTTATATGCATAAGATATATTATGTGCCTCAGTCATATGTGGATGATAGCATTATGAGGCTCCTCATCCAAAACTGTGTCACTATAATCTATGCATATGTACCTCTCTCTTGTTGGATATCAAAAGAGCAAGATCTGTCCAATCTGGATAGTATTTGTAGAAACTTCCTTTGGACGGGCGACCACAATAGGAGGGGGTGCCTAAAATCAAATGGTCCATCTGCACCAGCCATAGAGATAGTGGGGGACTTGGTATCCTGGACATTGGGTGCATGGCTAATAAACTGGCGGCCAAATGGATGATTAAGGCTTGATGCAACGGGGAGGCCTCGTGGGCCAAGTTGATCTTCAGAAACAAGAATGAGTTGGCTCTCATGGGTTTCCCAAATTGGAAGAATCTTGACATCTTGACCTTGCTGTTTTCCCCAATCCCCGTCTTCTTGAAAAGCTCTAATCTCGTGTGCTCCCTATGGAAGAGTTGGAATAAAGTCAAAAGCTACACAAGAATAAGTGAAGACTGGAAGTGGGCAGTCGGTATCAGACAAAACGACTCTATCTGGTTTCTGATCCATGGCATCCGGAGTGTGGAATCTTGGAACATTCAAAATGCCAAGAAGTTATGGAACAAAGGCTTCAGAAAAATGGAAACATCTCTGGAAACAAGACACCAATCGCTGGATCAACTTCGAGGATATTGACCCTTGTGTCAACATCTCGTACGAAGAATGGAACACTTTGCAAAGCAGCTGTCTCGCCTGCGACCGACACAAAGTTCACCCTCTCATGGGACATGACACGTCGAGCTCGCTTGGTCTCAAATGGCACAATGGGAATAGCCTATCAAAAATCCCGAACATCAAAGAAGTGATTGACTATCAGGTTAAGCTCAAGAAGAAGTAGTGCCTATCATGGATGCGGCTTCGATGGGACATGAAGTTCATGGCTATCTGGCACCCCCTCATAGAAATCAAAAATTCTATCCCCTTATGGAAAATTCTTCATCATGGAATCTGGACCAACCTTAAGGCTAGCAAATTTTGTGGGATTCCTCCCTGGTGCAAACGCTGCTACCGGTCTATCGAAGATGTTTCAAACATCTTCTTTACCTGCCCCAACTCCAACAGACTCTGCCAGATGGTTGGAAAGAAAATTAGACTTCAAAAGCATCTCAGTTGGCAACAAGCCCTGCTGGGAGAAGCGATCGGCTGCTCCCTGACTCTCTGGAACGCCATCAGAGGGGAGGTCCTATGGAAAATTTGGCGGGAAATATGTGCTTTCAACTTTGGTGACTCCCCTAAAGAGTGGTCAATTGAGAAATCGTTGTTCCTCCTTGACAAAAGGATTGTTAACTATAAGAAATCCCCCCCCCCTTCAGGCATCATCAAGTACTCCTTTTGATCAATAACAAGCTTAAACCCAAGTGGGCCCCACATGAGGGTGATGAGAGGGTGATTAACCTTCTTTGTAATGCCATCTAAGCTTTGTAAAATCTTTCCCTGCTTTGTGGGATTTGGGGGGTCCCCTTCTCTTGTACTTTTCTTTATTTAATTCAAGTCTGGGAGCGTAAGCTAATGCCGAACTTCCTTTATATTAAAAAAAAAATTAGCGCGTGGAGAATCGGGATGCAAAAGCTTATTTTGTTTAAAGAGGAAGTTATGCCTAGGCCTAGTCTCTCTTGTTTGAATTAATAAAAAAACAATTGTAAAGTTAAGGGGCAAAGTGCCTTGGGAACCTCTAGGGTGATTCAATAAGCTTTCTAGATGAAAAACAAATCTTAATATAAAGACTAAGTCTTTGTCATCATCTCCTCATCAATAAAATTTGATCAAGACTTGGAACAAGGTTTTTCAAGTAATTGTGATTGGAACTACTATAAACCTTGCCACTAAGGCTTGGAGAGACGAGAATAGAGTTTTTTGTCTCAAGTAAAGAGTCCTAAATAGGATTGGATTGAGTCTTGGGAAGAGTTTTCCAAGATTGGGTATAAAAGGGATAAAAGAGTTTAAAGATACCCTAGAGATTAAAAGGGATCAAATGATCCCCAAAAATTTAAATTCTAAGTTAAGACGTGTATTCTAAGCTTAGACTAAAGCACTTTAAGTTTATATATCACAGATGCAATCTTATATGATTTGTGGCATAGCATGATAGGAAATGTTCAAACCTTGGAGCAAGGATTCGAGTTGCACATAGGCTCAACTTGTTAGAATTTGGCATAGTGATCAATTTCTAGTACAAGTTTCTGAACTTAAAGATGAATGAGTTAAAGGAAAAATCACTATACAATGGTGTAATTGCAGGCTTGGTGTTCCGAAACATCAATCCTTACATGATCATCAAAGTGGGTACAATGGTATTGGAAATGATACTTAAAGTGATGGATACTCAGCCTCAAGTTTAAGTTTAAGTCTTTGAGAAAGTGTTCTAAGTTGCATAGTCTCTATAAAGATCTGATTCCATCCCTATATTCGAAAATAATTCCTAAATGTGGACAAAATAGGGTCTCCCTAGATCCCAAAATGTGTATCCTTATGGCAAAAGAAGAAAAGACTGTATTTTAATGCAGCTTTTTGATGAACATAGTCTTAACTTCCCATTGCCTGTGCTAGTAGAATAATCAACAATGAAGAGCACAACTATATGAAACTAAAAGTGAGGGATTAGATATGATATATGTGCCCAATAAATTTTGATATTAGTTTCTTACAAATAATTTTAACCTTTTTGTTGATCATCAAGTCCTTGTGTACTTAGTGAATAAGCCTTCCAATATTTCAAGACTACTAGGATGGTTTCTCCTATCAATGGAATTCAATTTTCAAATTATGGTGAAGAAAGATAATAATCACATGTAGGTATATTATCTCTCTACATTGACAAATGGGGAACCACCCAATGGGGTTTCTTACAAATTACCATATGCCTATTCATTCAATCTAGAAGTGGCTCCCAAATAGATGAAAACGTATGTGCTTGTAATAACTTATGGTCCATTGCACCACTACCTTCCTATAGAAAAGATCACAACTAAAAAAACAAAAGATCGGCAAATTCTTGCTAGAAGCATCCATTTATATATTTTGGTAGTGATATGTGTGAACACACTTAGGACCATCGGGGTACTTTTCCCCCTCTTTAGGACGTTTTTTTTTTCCTTGGCTTGTATATACACCTTTAACCCTAATGGATGACTTATTCTTGTATATTCACTTGGTAATTTATTCACTGTTGTGTTGTGCTCCAAGCTTCTTCTTCTTTCTTGTGTTGTTTGAGTGCTTCCACAGACCTCAAACTTCAATCATTGATATCAAAGAAAGTCTCCATTTATCTAGGGCATCATCAACATCCCTCCGCTCATAGTTTTAGAATCACACAAAAATTGGTGCTCGGGACCATTATGAGTTTAAAACCGCTTCGCTTTATGGCATTGAAATTTTGATATGAGCTTGTTTTTTGCCTCCGAATATGTAGGTAATTTTATCCTTTTGTGCCAATCATATATACTTGTTTCGGTTTGCCAGCACAAGCATCCCAAAGTTTGCTATAGTTTTAGTAGATCTCGATAGGGTGGCTCTATTCAACTTTTTGAGATACAATCATTTTTCTAAATCAAGGTATTTAGGTAGTGGCTATGGCTCAAAGCAATGATGTATTTTGTATGTTGGTTGTGAGAACAAGTTGGATAGTATTAATATCCTATTATGGGCATATATGAGGTGTCATGTATTGGCAGGAAAAGGGTTGTGGAATATTGTGCAAGGTATTGAAAATTTTCCTACTACACCTACAAATACAATTATCGAAGGTGTGATCTTCATATTCTTGTTCGTGTTGTGGTCCCTACTACACCTACTCTTGAGGAACTTTGACGGGATGATAGAGATGCTCATGCACATGCATTGATAGCTTTGTCTATCAAATGTGCCATTATCCCCCACATTTTCTCTTGCAAGTCAACAAAGGATGCTTGGGATACACTTACAACCTTATACCAAGCAAGAAATGAGGCTCATGTTGCTTACCTCTAAAACATTTTTGAGAGTGAGCACATGAATGAAGGAGATTCCATGGATATGTTTTTGACAAAGATCAAAGATTTGAAGGAGCAATTGATTTACGTTGAAGAAGTCTTGCCAGATGGTTCACTTGTGCATACTGCTCTTAATGGTATTTTAGATTCATATCATAGTTTTGCTTCTACTCTTTTCAATTGATGATGAAAGGAAATTCAAATGCCTTAACATGTGAGGATTCAGTCTCTATTTTGTTGCACAAAGATCAATCTATGTAGAATAGGTCCATCATGCATATTGCAAATCAAGCTTTCCTGGTTAGTTAGAATGGCAAAGGTAAAAGGAGCTCATCCATTAATGAGAAAAAATTTTCTAATGTTGCACTATCGAAGAAGGAAGACAAAGATAAGAAGAAAATAGAAAAGCAAAAACAATTTTGCAAATAATGTAAAGGAAATTATCATGTCATAAAGAGTTGTCCAAAACTAGTTGCAAAAGAGGCAAAGAAGAAAGAGGTTGGAATGGTTGTTGTAGAGGCATCTACACCTAGAATAGCTTCTGCTAATATTGCAAAATGAAGAATGGGCATTTACTACTATTTGCAATTATGAACCATCTTCTCATTAGCAATGTATGTTTGTACTAGGTTTAGATATTTGGTACTTTGATTGTAGGGCAACCAAACGTATTACCTCATAGCATAGTTTCTTTTGTTCACTGGAGTAGGCCTCTACAAGGAATACAATGATATGCACCAACAACTCCTCTTATCATGTAATGGAAGTTGGTAACATCATTTTCACTACAAATGATGGTATTTTTGTTACATTGCCAAATGCTTTGTATGTATGAGGTTTCAAGAAAAATCTGTTGTCAGTTTTTGCATTAGCCAAGATTGGTTTGATTGTCAAATTTGTTGATGCCAACTACACAATTGATGATCTCTCAAGTGGTAATGTTAATATTGCTTCTGGCATTTTATGTAGTAGGTTGTATAAGCTCATAGACTATGCAAAATGAGTGAATGATTCAGCATGTTCAATTCAAGATTGTCAAGCTATCTCAGATGCAAAGCTTTGTCATGCATGCTTTGGTCATCTGAATTTTTCTAGTTTGCTAAGCCTTCAAAAATTTGAAATGGTATCCTCTCTACCAAAACTTGAGGCACCTTGTAAAGATGTTTGTGAAGGATGTATTTCGGGAAAACGCATTGTTCCTCCTTCCCTAAAGATGGTTAAATTTGAGCTTTCATAAATTCCATCTTGCCCATAATGATGGTTGTGGTCCTATGCAAACACCATCTTTTGGAAACTAACTTTAATTTGTGACTTCTATTGATGATTTTTTAAGTCATGCATGGGTGTATCCATTGAAAGCAAAGTTTGAAGTATTTATTGTTGGATTTTGAGGTCTATAGAAGCATGCGAACAACACAAGGAAAAAGAAGAAGCTTGGACCACAACACACAATACTGAATGTATTATCAAGAGAATGTACAAAGATAAGTGAACTGTTAGGTTTATAGGCATATATACAAGCCTAGGGAAAAAAACTCCTAAAGAGGCAAAAAAGTGCCCCAATGGTCCTAGTATGTTCACACATATGTGACTACCTAAATATATGAATAAATCCCCCCTAGGAGTGATGAATTGAACAAGGAGGTGGCATTCATTTATAAGGAATCCAAGCTATGTGGAATCAATCCACAAAGGAAGTAAGCCCAAAGCTTTGCAGAAAGCTTCAAACTTCTCCCTTGATAGAGCCTTTGTGAAAAGGTTTGCAATGTTCTCCTATGTGGGAACATATGCCAAACTATTCTCTCCAACAGAGAACCTCTCCCTGACATAATGATAGTGCACCTCAATGTGCTTAGTGCGAGCATGGAACAGAGAGTTCCTTGTGACTGCCTATGCACTCTAAGTGCAAGTGAAGATGGTGGTGGAAAAAGACTCACCAACACCCAAACCAATCATAAGTCATATGAGCCACACACACTCAATAGTTGTTATGAAAGTTGCCCTATACTTAGCCTCACAACTAGAAGTGGTGACACTAGGTTTCTTCTTTCTCAAACAAGATATGCATGAGCTACCAAGCATGAATCACAAAACACTGGTGGACACATAAGTGTCTTAGCACCAACCTAGTCAGAGTTAGAAAAAGCTTGTAAATCTGGCAGTAGTGAGCCTTTGAATAAAACAATCGAAGTATCTAGGTACCACTCAAGTAGTGAAAGATGCGCTTAACCACCTACCAATGCTTGACACTTGGGAATGCATAAACATGCTCATCAGTGAGACAACAAACTAAATATCTGGTTGAATAATGCATAAGTAAATCAAGCATCCAACAGCTTGCTGATAGAGAACAGAATTAAATGCATCTCCAACATCATGAAGACTCATTGGTAAACCTATCTCCATAGGAGTGGCAATAGGTTTTCATTCTTCAAGGCCCGAATTCTGCAATAATGTGTGAATACATTTTGTTTGACACAAAACTAGTCCGCCATCAACTTGCATAAACTGAATTCCCAAATAATGATGCAAATGCCCCAAATCTAAAATCTCAAATGTGGCACTCAAATCAATCTTAAAATCAGCAATATGCTTCTCATTAGGACCAATGAGCAGCATATCATCACATAGACAAAAATGATCAGAAGCACATCAATTGCACACTTAACATATAAGGTGCTCTTAGTTGGATTGTTCTCAAAACCATGCACAATCAAGTAGGCATGTATCTTTTCATACCAAGCATGTGGTGCTTGTTTCAAACCATATAATGTCTTTTTGAACCTACACACTTTGTTTTCATTCCCTTTCAGCACAAAACCATGGGCCTAAAAAACATACACTTCTTCATGCAAGTCACTATTCAGAAATGTAGTTTTAATATCCAATTGATGTACATTCCAACCATGATGATTTGCAAGTGCACAGATGCTATGAATAGTAGTCATTCGGCATGTAGGAGAAAAGGTCTCATCAAACTCAATGCCTCTTTCTTGAGGAGAATCTTTTGCAACAAGCCTAGCCTTATACATGTTAGTTGTTCTATCAGGGTTATGCTTCAACGTGTATACCCACTTACTGCCAATGGCCTTCTTGCCAGGAGGCAAGTCACATAAAGACCAAGTACCATTTTGCATAATAGAATTATATTTTGATTGCATAGCAATCATCTAATTTTCTAAATTTTGTGCTTCATCATACGAAACAGGCTCATTCTCATCACAAACACTAGATGCAGTCGTAGCATAGAAACCTGATGCAAAAGAAGCACTATGCGATCCTAAACGAGTATGATATGATAGAGGTGCATCTAATTTCCTATCTCACAAAGTATACACTACCCATTTAGCTATATTCTTTGCCTCCTCTATATCAATTCTCTCATCAACAAGTGCATCATGTAAATTTGCATCAGAAATGGAATGGTCTGTATCATCAAGTGAAAGTTGTAAAGGCTAAGAAATTGTCTCATTTGGACCAACATTAGACTTTCCACCTATAAAAAGGGGTATCAAAGATCATACACATCTTTGGAGCTAATTGATGTTTCCTTAGTACATGAAAGTAATAACTGAATAGCATCTTCCACAAAATCAACATCATGGCTAACCAAAATGCATTTAGTCTATGGATTGTTGGGTGTGTGTAGAAGTGCGAGAGACACACAAGAAGCACACACAAGGAGCACAAACGCAACAAGACAGAGGGAGAAGACGATGGCTGGAATAGATCTCTCTATTGACAATGAACTGAACTGAAGTAAGATCTGAATAATATCCCTAAGTACAAAGTACCACCACATATGAGTGAATCATGTATCTGGTGACACGGGGAAAAACCCTCTAGCCAGCACTAGAGTAAAAAGTGCCCATGTATAGGGAAAAGGTTCACATCAAAGCTACTCGAGGAACACATCAGTGTAACAAACCCACTTGGAGTGAATGATGTGAACACATACAGAGAGTGATAGATCAGTCCCCGCAAGGTAATAAGGCTAAAGCTTTGTGAAAAGCTTCAAACTTTTCTCGTGGAAGAGCTTTAGTGAATATGTCTGCCACATTATCTTGTGTAGGCACATATACCAAATCAATATCTCTTGCATGAAGGTTCTCTCTCACATAGTGATAATGCACCTCAATATGTTTGGTCTATGCATGAAACACTAGGTTTCGTGCAACAGCCAAAGCACTCTGACTATCAGTGAGAATATGTGTAGCAACACCAATCTCCATGCAAAGATCCATAAATAGACGTCTCAGTCATATACACTCCACTGTAGCTGTGAAAATTGCCCTGTACTCAGCTTCACAACTCGATGTCGCCACAGTAGGAGATGCTTTCCTTTAACCATACATCGTGCCATTTCAAGAAGTGTTCTATTTTTATGCTCGACAACACCATTTTGCTGAGGTGTATATGGCACCGTACATTGGTGTGAAATACATCTTTCACGAAGAAAAGCATTAAAATCATGTGACATGTATTCACCACAATGCATCTCAGGCATCATGAAGACTCAACCGTAAACCTATTTCCATAAGAGTGGCATTAGGTTTATAATCTTCAAGGCAAAACATTGCAATAATGTGTCAATATATTTTGTTTGGCACAAAGCTATTCCCCCATCAACTTTCATAAATTGAATGCCCAAATAATGATAAGATGCCCCAAATCTTACATCTCAAAAGACGCATGCAAATCAGCCTTAAATTTAGTAATATGCTTCTCATTAGGACTAGTGAGTAGCATGTCATCAAAATCCACAACAATGATTAGAAGTACATCATCTTCACATTTGACATATAAGGTGCTCTCAGTTGGACTATTCTAAAAACCATGTGCAATCAAGGGAGCATGTATCTTTTCATACTAACCATGTGGTGCTTGCTTCAACCCATATAATGCCTTTTTCAACTTGCACCTTTTGTTTTCATGTCCTTATATATATATATATATATATATATATATATATATATATATATATATATATATATATATATATATATATATATATATATATATATATATATATATATATATATATATATATATATATATATATATAAGAGCATAGGCCTGAAATACATACACTTCTTCATGTAAGCCACCATTCAAAAATGTAGTTTCAATGTCCAATTGATGTACATCCTGTTGGAGTTTATTGACCTCCAAAGTATAGCAGGAAGTAGGTGGAACCCCCTAGGAACAAGTTGACCTTCTCACAAACTTCATCATAGAAAACCAGTCATGCTTGCAGAGCTTACTACTCTCTACTCACTCAAAAGTTTTTAAAACTGTTTTAACCACATATACTAGAGACCAAGAGCTTTCCAATGAGCCAAAGAACACTCAATTTGGATAAATACTCAATGAGCTATGACCTCTGCAATATGCAGCTTTAATGGAGACCTTGAAACAGAGATGAACCTGAGGACATACATCACTTGCAGAGACTACTGCTCTTAACTCACAACTCCAATGAATCTGAAAATTTCCAGAATACAAATAGACTTGGAGAGCTTTCTAACAAGCCAAAGAACACATGATTTGGATACATACACAAGGAGATATGACCTCTGCAAATTGGATGTTTAATGGAGACCTTCAGCAGGGATAAAAAACAGAGAACACACACCACTTGCAGAGAGTTTTGCTCTCAGCTCACAAATCCAATGATTATGAAAATTGATACTATGAAAGTAGACAAGAAGAGCTTTCAAATGAGCTATGAAACATGTAATTTGGATATATAATGAGGGAGATACAAGCTCTGCAAGCTCTGCATACAAAAACTAGAGTAGCATAGAGATACTCTCTTGGACATCCCACAAGATCACGACTTTTCTCCTCTTTTTATAGCATGGGAAACTAATCTAAAACCTTCCTAATACATCTAAATTCGTGGTAGACACTTGGATGGAGGTATTACATGACTCAAGTGCTCAAATAAGCAAAGTATTGATGGACTTTGAGAACTAGCCACATCGACCTTCCACTAGGACACCACTGAAGCTCCCTTGTGACTCACTAATTTGACTCACCATGTTCTAGAACTCACGTGGTATTTTTGCTACATTTTATGAATAATATGAGCCTTCTTGAAGTATTTGAAGACTTCCTAAAGGTATTTACATAATTTGAAACTTGTACCCTACATAAAACAAATGTTCGCAACATTCTGCCCCTCAAGTTTCAAAGGGTATTTCCTTCATGCCAAGAATATAGTTGAATCTTTGAAGCTTTGGTCCATCCAAGGATTTGGTGAAGATATCTGCAACTTGATCCTTTGTTCCAACAAAAGAAACCTGCACTTCATTGTTCATGGTCTTCTCTCAAACATAATGATAGTGAACCTCTATATGCTTTGTTCTAGCATGAAAAATAGGATTTTAGGTCATATGAATGCTGCTCAAGTTATCCCCATATATCAGTGGTACATCAACCTGCACATTCAAGTCATGAAACAACTTTTCAAACCACATAACCTCAGTAGTAGCCAATGCTAAACCTCTATACTCAGCCTCTGTAGAAGATAAAGCAACTGTAGGCTGTTTCTTTGAACTCCATGTTAATGTCTTGTTTCCTGCTATTACCACATATCCACTTGTGGATCTTCTGTCATCTTTGCTTCCAGCCCAATCTGCATCACTAAAGACTTTAAGAGTTAGATCAACATCATGACTATAAAATAATCCTTCGTTCATGGTACCTTTCAAATACCTAAGCACTCTTTTCGCTGCATGCATATGAGGTACTCTAGGTTCATGCATAAACTGTGACAATACTCCCACTGCATAACATATATCAGGTCTAGTTTTTGTTGCATAAATCAAAGATCCATGGATCTATATACATTCATATCATGCAACTCATCACCTTCCTTTGCACTCAGCTTTACATTACATTCCATTGGAGTAGAAACAAATTTACATTCCTGCATACCAAACCTTTTCAGCATATCACATATATACTTTCTTTGTATCAACCACATACCTTCATCGCTATACACAATTTCAATCCCAAGAAAGTATCTGAGCAAACCAAGATCTGAAATTTTAAATTCCTTTCCCAAATTACCTTTTATCTCATCAATTGCTTTTGCATCATTCCCTGTAATCAACAAGTCATCCACATAAATGCATACATAGACACACATGCCATCTACATGTTTTACATAAAGTGAAGGATCAGCATGACTCGCTGTGTATCCTTGCAGCATAAGATACTTTACCAACCTTGCATTCCATGCCCTTGGTGCCTGCTTAAGACCATACAATGCCTTCTTTAACCTGCATACATGATTAGGATATTTTGCATCCACATAACCATCTGGTTGTGACATATACACTTCTTCATTTAACTCACCATTAAGAAAGGCATTCTTTATATCGAGTTGATATATATTCCACCTTTTACTTGCAGCTAAAGCCAACAAAGTTCTCACTGTTGCCATATTTGCTACTGGACTAAATGTTTCCTCATAGTCCACACCTTGAGTTTGATTATATCCTTTTGCTACAAGTCTAGCCTTATATCTAGACACACTACCATCACTATTTCTTTTAATCTTAAAAACCCACTTGCAACCAATTACCTTTTGCTTTGGTGTACTTGGAACTAAATTCCAAGTCTTGTTATCCTGAAGTGCTTCCATTTCTTCTCTTATTGCTTTCTCCCACTTTTCATCTCCTTTGGCCTCATCATAACATGTGGGTTCATTTTCCTGCTCAACTTTTGTCATAAAAGCATAATGAGTATTCATGAAAGATTCATAAGTATACCTTTGAGGTTGCTTACTTACTCTTGAAGTTCTTCTTACCTCCAATGTAGATGCTCTTCCTTTCTTATTAGGAACCTTTGATGATTCTCCATACTCACATACATCACTAATTTCCTCTCCTTCATCATTAACTTCAACAAGTTTGAGTTTACCTTTACTTTTAACACTTGGAGGTGACTCTTGCCTTAATCTTCCATTGAAAGGTGATCCTCTTTCTTCATCTAGACCACTCCTTTCATCATTTAAACTTCCTGATGGCTGAACTATGCATTCATCTCCTTCAACCACACCTTCTTCATTTTCATCCATGACCTGCAAACAATTCTTATCTGCATACCATGAAAGTGATTCATCAAAGTTTACATCTCTTGACACAACAACCTTATTGGTATGAGGATTATAGCATCTATATCCTCTTTGAGTATCTGCATAACCAATAAATATACATTTTTCTGATTTTGCATCAAGTTTAGATCTCACCTCATTAGGTACATGTACATAACATACACAACCAAATACTTTCAAATGACTTACACTTGGTTTCCTTCCATGCCATACCTCATATGGTGTCAAATGATGAACTCCAGCAGTCGGAACTCTATTCATAATGTAAACACTTGTGCTAACAGCTTCAGCCCAAAAATAATTAGGCAAACACATATCATTAAGCATACTTCTAGATGCTTCTGCTATGATTCTGTTTCTTCTTTCTGCGACTCCATTTTGTTGTGGAGTATACCTGCATGTAACTTCTCTTTTGATACCTTCATCATACAAAAAATCAGTAAAAACTTGAGAGAAATACTCTCCCCCTCCATCAGACCTTAGCTTCTTAATATACCTTCCTGTTTGCTTTTCGACATATGATTTGAACTTCTTGAAACAATCAAAGACCTCACTCTTATGTTTAATGAAATACACAAATGTCATTCTACTATGATCGTCAATGAATGAAACATAGTACTTATTACCAACCAAGGATGCCTCTTTAGTAGGTCCCCACACATCTGTGTGTATGAGATCTAGCAAACCATCACTTACATAGCTTGAATGCTTGAAAGGTTGTCTACTCTGCTTACCCATTTGACATGCTTCACAAAGATGCACCATATGTTGCTTAGTAAGATCAGGTAATCCTTCAACAATCCTCTTCTTTGATAGCTCCTTTAACATGTGTACATTCATGTGTCCAATCCTTTTGTGCCATAGATCAAGCTCTGCTATTCGATGCATACCATAAGAGAAATAGTTTGTATGATTTGGGTTTACCTTGAATGTAAACAATCTACCTTGTTTTTGACCTCTAGCAATTAGCCTCCTTTGCTTTGGATCCTCAATGAAGCAACCTGCATGATTAAATCTCACTTGTAGACCTTTTTCTACCATTTGACCAACCGACATCAAATTCTTAGTGATCGTTGGCACATAAAGTACATCCTTCAAGCAATTTTTCTTGCTCTTATCCTGCATAACAACATCTCCAACCTGCATAATCTTATGTGTTGTATCATCTCCTGTTTCAACATGACCTTTACATGACGGATTATGCATATTAGAAAACCATGAAGCATCATGAGACATGTGATTAGAACAACCACTATCTACATACCATACATCACTATTGGAATTCATCTTAGTTTCTACATTCATCATAAGAAGAGAATCATAATCATCACTTTTACCTTCAACTGCATAATTTCCTTGTTGTTTACCTCTTCTTGAATAGCCTCCTCTTCGATTACCACCTTGATTATTTTCATTTTGATAACAATCTTTGGCATAGTGTCCATACCTTCCACATATATAGCAATTGTTCTTATTATCTTCACTCCTTTGTCTTTGGTTGTAGTTGTAGTAGCCTCTCGTACCTCTAGCGCTTGATCTTCCTCTTCCTCTTGTGTTGAAGAAGCCACTTGAAGTCCTTTGATCATCGATCCTTCTTCCTCGACCTCTATTTGAACCTCTTCCACCTCTGTTTCCACCTCTTGATGATCCTACATAAAGAGCTTGTCCATTTTGTTGTGGAGTATACCTGCATGTAACTTCTCTTTTGATACCTTCATCATACAAAAAATCAGTAAAAACTTGAGAGAAATACTCTCCCCCTCCATCAGACCTTAGCTTCTTAATATACCTTCCTGTTTGCTTTTCGACATATGATTTGAACTTCTTGAAACAATCAAAGACCTCACTCTTATGTTTAATGAAATACACAAATGTCATTCTACTATGATCGTCAATGAATGAAACATAGTACTTATTACCAACCAAGGATGCCTCTTTAGTAGGTCCCCACACATCTGTGTGTATGAGATCTAGCAAACCATCACTTACATAGCTTGAATGCTTGAAAGGTTGTCTACTCTGCTTACCCATTTGACATCCTTCACAAAGATGCACCATATGTTGCTTAGTAAGATCAGGTAATCCTTCAACAATCCTCTTCTTTGATAGCTCCTTTAACCTGTGTACATTCATGTGTCCAATCCTTTTGTGCCATAGATCAAGCTCTGCTATTCGATGCATACCATAAGAGAAATAGTTTGTATGATTTGGGTTTACCTTGAATGTAAACAATCTACCTTGTTTTTGACCTCTAGCAATTAGCCTCCTTTGCTTTGGATCCTCAATGAAGCAACCTACATGATTAAATCTCACTTGTAGACCTTTTTCTACCATTTGACCAACCGACATCAAATTCTTAGTGATCGTTGGCACATAAAGTACATCCTTCAAGCAATTTTTCTTGCTCTTATCCTGCATAACAACATCTCCAACCTGCATAATATTATGTGTTGTATCATCTCCTGTTTCAACATGACCTTTACATGACGGATTATGCATATTAGAAAACCATGAAGCATCATGAGACATGTGATTAGAACAACCACTATCTACATACCATACATCACTATTGGAATTCATCTTAGTTTCTACATTCATCATAAGAAGAGAATCATAATCATCACTTTTACCTTCAACTGCATAATTTCCTTGTTGTTTACCTCTTCTTGAATAGCCTCCTCTTCGATTACCACCTTGATTATTTTCATTTTGATAACAATCTTTGGCATAGTGTCCATACCTTCCACATATATAGCAATTGTTCTTATTATCTTCACTCCTTTGTCTTTGGTTGTAGTTGTAGTAGCCTCTCGTACCTCTAGCGCTTGATCTTCCTCTTCCTCTTGTGTTGAAGAAGCCACTTGAAGTCCTTTGATCATCGATCCTTCTTCCTCGACCTCTATTTGAACCTCTTCCACCTCTGTTTCCACCTCTTGATGATCCTACATAAAGAGCTTGTCCTTGAGATCCTTTTTGATTTGAAGTAGAACCATTTAGATTCATCTCCTCCGTGACCATGAGGGCAATAAGTTGATCAAAATCTGGTAATTCTCCTCTGACATAAACTGAAGTAATGAAGGGTTTCCATCTCTCATCATCTTTGAGTCCGTTGAGAGTATGTGCAACCAAGTCGTCGTCCTCCACATGAGCTTGAATTGATCCTAGTTGATCTGCAATCTCTTTAACTTTCAATATGTAATCATTGACCGATGTCCTTGTATCTTTCTTTATGTTATTCAACTCATTTTTGAGTTGAATCTTCCTTGCTCTTGTACCTGTAGCATACAACCTTTCCAATGCAAGCCAAACATCTCTACTTGTGTCTAGATCTTGTATGTGTCCTACCATTGAATCTTGAATATTTTGTGATAAAATGAATATAACCCTTTTGTCTCTCTCATTCCAAAGTCTAAACTCCCTCAATTGTTGCTGATTTGGGTCCTCTGGTAATGTGGGTTTGATATCTGTGCCGTCAATCAAACCATACAAGCCTCTACCTTGCAAGTATGCTGTGATTCTAAACTTCCATGCCTGATAATTGGTCTTATCAAGCTTCTCTATTTGTGCATGTTGGTCTCCCATAATACAAATGCTAAGCTTCCTCCTTTAAGCCTCCTTTCCAATGTGTGTGATGAGAAGAAATATAATATTTACCTTGTAAATGAGGTATGTGCACCTTTCTTTGCTTGGATGTTGCTTCAGATGCCTCCTTGCAATCTTCTTCTACCTTTGTGTAGTGTTGATGATGAACTGCTTCTTTGATAGCTTCAAATTCTTCGTCAAGGTATGATAACCTTCTCCAAGCCTCCAAGTACTTGCTCTGATACCAATGTTGGAGTTTATTGACCTCCAAAGTATAGTAGGAAGTAGGTGGAACCCCCTAGGAACAAGTTGACCTTCTCACAAACTTCATCATAGAAAACCAGTCATGCTTGCAGAGCTTACTACTCTCTACTCACTCAAAAGTTTTTAAAACTGTTTTAACCACATATACTAGAGACCAAGAGCTTTCCAATGAGCCAAAGAACACTCAATTTGGATAAATACTCAATGAGCTATGACCTCTGCAATATGCAGCTTTAATGGAGACCTTGAAACAGAGATGAACCTGAGGACATACATCACTTGCAGAGACTACTGCTCTTAACTCACAACTCCAATGAATCTGAAAATTTCCAGAATACAAATAGACTTGGAGAGCTTTCTAACAAGCCAAAGAACACATGATTTGGATACATACACAAGGAGATATGACCTCTGCAAATTGGATGTTTAATGGAGACCTTCAGCAGGGATAAAAAACAGAGAACACACACCACTTGCAGAGAGTGTTGCTCTCAGCTCACAAATCCAATGATTATGAAAATTGGTACTATGAAAGTAGACAAGAAGAGCTTTCAAATGAGCTATCAAACATGTAATTTGGATATATAATGAGGGAGATACAAGCTCTGCAAGCTCTGCATACAAAAACTAGAGTAGCATAGAGATACTCTCTTGGACATCCCACAAGATCACGACTTTTCTCCTCTTTTTATAGCATGGGAAACTAATCTAAAACCTTCTTAATACATCTAAATTCGTGGTAAACACTTGGATGGAGGTATTACATGACTCAAGTGCTCAAATAAGCAAAGTATTGATGGACTTTGAGAACTAGCCACATCGACCTTCCACTAGGACACCACTGAAGCTCCCTTGTGACTCACTAATTTGACTCACCATGTTATAGAACTCACGTGGTATTTTTGCTACATTTTATGAATAATATGAGCCTTCTTGAAGTATTTGAAGACTTCCCAAAGGTATTTACATAATTTGAAACTTGTACCCTACATAAAACAAATGTTCGCAACACATCCAACCACGATGAGATGCAAGTGCACAAATGATACGACCGGTAGTCATTGAGCATGTGGGTGCAAAGGTCTTATCAAAATCAATCCCTCTCTCTTGAGCATAAAATTTTGCAACAAGCCTAGTGTTATACATATCAATTGTTCCATTAGGTTTACGCTTCAACTTGTATACCCATTTAGTGTTAATGGCCTATTTTTCTGGAGGCCAATCACATAAAGACTAGGTACCATTCTTCATAATAGCATCATAATCTAATTGCATAGAAGCAATCCAATTTCCTAAGTTTTGTGCTTCATCAAAAGAAACATGCTTGTTCTTTTCACAAAGACTAGAGGCATCCATTGCATAGAAATTGGATGCAAAAGAGGCACTATGAGACCCTAAACAACTACAATATGGCAGAGATGCATCTAATCCACTATTGCTTAAAGTTTGTGTTGATATATTTAGGTAGTGATGTGTGTGAACACTCTAGGACCGCCGGGGCACTTTTTTCCCTCTTTAGGAGGTTTTTTTCCCCCGGCTTGTATATACGCCTATTGCCCTAATGGGCTACTTATCTTTGTACATTCTCTAGTAATACATTCAGTCTTGTGTGTTGTGCTCCAAGCTTCTTCTTCTTCCTTGTGATGTTCGCGTGCTTCCGCAGACATCTAACTCCAACAATTGGTATCAGAGCAGGTCGTTGCTTCTTCTAGGGCGCCGTCGACACTCCTCCGTTTGCAGTCTCAGATTCGCATGAAATTTGGTGAGCATACTCAGGGTGTTTCCTAGATCAAAACAGCTTCGCTATGTGGTGCCGAAATCGCGATCTGAGCTCGTTTCGGCCTTCGAACGCACTATCGCAGCGCTTGTGCAGGCTATTTCGTCCTTTTGTGCCAAAGGTATATACCAGTTTCTGTTCGCCAGTTTAAGCGTCTCGAAGTCTGCTACAGGTCTAGCAGAACTCGTCTGGGCAGTTCCGTTCAACTTTTTGAGATACAGTCAATTTTCTGCATCAAGGTATTTTAGTCACCGGCCATGGCTGAAAGCAGTGATGTATTCCGTATGTTGGCTGTTGAGGATAAGTTGGATGGTACCAACTACCCATTATGGGCTTATATGATGCGACATGTACTGGTTGCAAAAGGATTGTGGAACATTGTGCAGGGTGTTGAAAGACGTCCTGTTACACCTGTAACGACAGGTACTGCAAATACAGGTGTTGGAGCTGATGAAGATGGTGTCGAAGATGATATTCCGCAGATTCCTGTTCGTGCTGCTGTTTCTGTTGCACCTACTGCAGAGCAGATTCGTTGGGATGGCAGAGATGCCCAGGCACATGCATTGATAGCTTTGTCTGTCAAACGTGCCATTATCCCTCACATTCGCTCTTGCAGAACAGCAAAGGATGCTTGGGATACACTTACCACTTTGTACCAGGCTAGGAATGAGGCTCGTGTTGCTTACCTCCGAAAACAGTTGGAGAGTGAGCACATGAATGAAGGTGATTCTATGGACAGTTTTCTTACAAAGATAAAAGACCTGAAGGAACAATTGATTTCTGCTGATGAGGTTATACCAGATAGCTCACTTGTGCAGACCGTTCTGAATGGCCTTCCTGATTCATATCAGAGTTTTGCCTCTACTCTTCCATTGATGATGAAAGGCAATCCGAATGCCTTGTCATTTGAGGAATTAGTCTCTGTTCTGTTGCAGGAAGATCAGTCCAGGCAGAACAGGTCCATTATGCGTGTTGCAGATCAAGCTTTCCTGGCTAGTCAGAAGGGCAAAGGAAAATGGAGCTCTTCTACTAGTAAGCAGAAATCTGCAAATGCTGCACAATCGAAGAACCAGGATAAAGATGAGAAGAAATCAGAAAAGCAGAAATTGTTCTGCAAGTACTGTAAAGGAAATGATCATATTATAAAGAACTGTCCAAAACTGGCTGCTAAAGAGGCAAAGAAGAAAGAGGCTGGAATGGTTGTTGCAGAGGCCTCAACACCAAAAACAGAGTCTGCAAATCTTGTGCAGGAAGAAGAATGGGCGTTTACTACTGTCTGCAGTTTTGACCCATCTTCTCATGATCAGTGCATGTCTGCAGTAGACTCAGATGTTTGGTACTTTGACAGTGGGGCGACCAAACATATTACCTCGCAGCGCAGTTTCTTCTCTTCACTCGAGCCTGCCCCTACAGGGAATACTGTCACATGCGCCAATAACTCCTCTTATCCTGTTATGGGAGTTGGTAAGATCATTTTGACTACTGCTGATGGTAGTTCTTTCACTTTGTCAGATGCTTTATTTGTGCCAGGGATCAAAAAGAACCTGTTATCAGTTTCTGCATTAGCCAAGATTGTCTTGGTTGTGAAATTCGTTGATGACAGGTGTACAGTCCATGATCTCTCAAATGGCGATGTGATTATTGCTTCTGGCATTTTATGTCGTGGGCTGTATAAGCTCATAGACTATGAAAGATCTGTGAATGATTCGGCATGTGCAGTTCATGATTCTCAGGCTATGTCAGATGCAAAGCTTTGGCATGCACGCTTTGGTCATCTGAATTTTGCTAGTTTGTTACGCCTGCAGAAATCTGAAATGGTGTCTTCTTTGCCCAAACTTGAGGCACCTGGAAAACATGTTTGTGAAGGCTGTATTTTGGGCAAAATGCAGCGTTCTTCCTTTCCAAAAGATGGTTCAGTTCGGGCTATGCAGAAATTGCAGCTTGTACATAGTGATGTCTGTGGTCCTATGCAGACACCCTCTTTTGGAAATTACCTTTACTTCGTGACTTTCATTGATGATTTTTCCAGGCATGCATGGGTATACCCACTCAAAGCAAAGTCCGAAGTGTTCATGTGCTTCAAACAGTTTTTGGTTTTGGCTGAAAATCTGTCAGCATGTAAAATGGGCACCCTCCGTTCTGATCGGGGGGGGGGAATATATGTCTTCAGATTTTAATGCATTTCTGGCTGAACGTGGGATAAAACACCAGTGTACAGTGCCGTATACACCTCAACAGAATGGAGTTGCTGAACGAAAGAACAGGTCACTCATGGAGATGGCGAGGTGCATGGTCAAAAGTCAGGCTTTACCACATAGTTTCTGGCTTGAGGCTGTCATGTGTGCAGCATATGTACTGAACAGGTGTCCCACCAAAGCGTTGCAGTCTATCACTCCATATGAGGCTTGGCATGACCGCAAGCCATCTGTTGCTCATCTGCGTGTTTTTGGTTGTTTGGCATATGCATTAGTGCCTGAACAACATCGCAGAAAATTGGATGATAAGGCAGTAAAATGTATTTTTGTTGGGTACAGTTCTGAAAGTAAAGGCTATCGTCTGTATCATCCACAGACTAAACGCATTCTGGTTAGCCGTGATGTTGTCTTTGTGGAAGATGCTATTCAGCCATTGCTTTCATGTACTAAGGAGACATCTGTTAGCTCCAAAGACATGTATGATACTTTGATGCCTCTTTTTACAGGTGGACAGGCTAGTGCTGGTCCTAATGAGGCAACTTCTCAGCCTTTGCAGGTTTCATATGATGATGCAGATCATTCCATTTCTGATGCAGATTTACATGATGCACTTGTTGATGAGAGAGCTGATATTGAACAGGCAAAAACTATGCCAAAATGGCTGGTGCAGACTTTGCGTGACAGCAAATTAGATGCACCTTTGTCATATCGTACTCGTTCAGGCTCTCATAGTACCTCCTTTGCATCAGATTGCTATGCTATGGCTGCATCTAGTCTCTGTGATGAGAATGAGCCTGTTTCTTTTGATGAAGCACAAAATTCAGAAAATTGGATGGCTGCTATGCAATCTGAATATGATGCTATAATGAAGAATGGTACATGGTCTTTATGTGACCTGCCTCCTGGCAAGAAGGCCATTGGCACTAAGTGGGTATACAAGCTGAAGCGTAAACCTGATGGTACAGTTGACAGGTATAAGGCTAGGCTTGTTGCAAAGGGTTATGCGCAGGAAAGAGGCATTGATTTTGATGAGACCTTTGCACCTACATGCCGTATGACTACTGTTCGGAGCATTTGTGCACTTGCAGCCCATCATGGTTGGAATGTACATCAGTTGGACATTAAAACAGCATTTCTGAATGGTGACTTGCATGAAGAAGTGTATGTTTTTCAGCCCCGTGGCTTTGTGCAGAAAGGGCATGAAAACCAGGTGTGCAGGTTAAAGAAGGCGTTATATGGTTTAAAGCAAGCACCACGTGCTTGGTATGAGAAGATACATGCCTATCTGATTGCACATGGTTTTGAGAACAGTCCAACTGAAAGCACCTTATATGTTAAGCGTGCTAATGATGTGCTTCTGATCATTGTTGTCTATGTAGACGACATGCTGCTCACTGGTCCTCTTGAGAAGCATATTGCTGATTTCAAGGCTGATTTGCATGCCTCATTTGAGATGTCTGATTTGGGGCATTTGCATCACTATTTGGGCATTCAGTTTATGCAAGTTGATGGTGGAATGGCTTTGTGTCAAACGAAATATATTGACACATTATTGCAGCGTTTTGGCCTTGAAGACTGTAAGCCTATTGCCACTCCTATGGAGACAGGTTTACGATTGAGTCTTCATGATGCTGGAGATGCATTTGATGCTGTTCTCTATCAGCAGGCTGTTGGATGCTTGATTTACTTATGCATTACTCGGCCAGATATTCAGTTTGTTGTCTCACAGATGAGCAGCTTTATGCATTGCCCAGGAGTCACGCATTGGAAAGCGGTTAAGCGCATCTTTCGCTACTTGAGTGGTACTCGGCTACTTGGGTTGTTTTATCCCAAGGGGGGATCACCACCGCCAGATTTGCATGCTTTTTCTGACTCAGATTGGGCTGGTTGCTATGACACTCGTGTGTCCACCAGTGGTTTTTGCTTCATGCTTGGTAGCTCATGTATATCTTGGTTGAGCAAGAAGCAGCCTACTGTGGCCACTTCCAGTTGTGAGGCTGAGTATAGGGCAGCTTTCACAGCGACTGTTGAGTGTGTGTGGCTCAGACGCCTTATGGCTGATTTGGGTGTTGGCCAGTCTTCTGCCACCACCATCTTCACTGACAGTCAGAGCGCATTGGCAGTTGCGAGGAACCCTGTGTTCCATGCTCGCACTAAGCACATTGAGGTGCATTATCACTATGTCAGGGAGAGGTTCTCTGCTGGGGAGATCAGCTTGGCATATGTGCCCACGCAGGAAAACATTGCAGACCTTTTCACGAAGGCTCTGCCTAGGGAGAAGTTTGAAGCTTTCCGCAAAGCTTTGGGCTTACTTCCTTTTGTGGAGTGATTTCCACATAGCTCGGCACTTCCTTATACATGAGTGCCAGCTCCTTGTTCACCGCATCACTCCCAGGGGGGATTTGTTGATATATTTAGGTAGTGATGTGTGTGAACACTCTAGGACCGCCGGGGCACTTTTTTCCCTCTTTAGGAGGTTTTTTTCCCCCGGCTTGTATATACGCCTATTGCCCTAATGGGCTACTTATCTTTGTACATTCTCTAGTAATACATTCAGTCTTGTGTGTTGTGCTCCAAGCTTCTTCTTCTTCCTTGTGCTGTTCGCGTGCTTCCGCAGACGTCTAACTCCAACAGTTTGCACCAACTATTTAGGCATAGTTTTAGCCTCTTCTATCTCAACCCTCTCATCAACAAGTGCATCATGTAAATAAGCATTAGAAATGGAATGATCTGCATCACCATGTGGAACCTGTAAAGGCTAAGAAATTTCCTCATTTGGACTAGCACTTGACTATTCACCTATAAAAAGAGGTAGCAAATTGTCTCATTCCAGCTGATTGATGTTTCTTTAGTACATGAAAGTAATGCTTGAATGGCATCTTCCACAAAAACAACATCACAACTAACCATAATGCAGTTAGTTTGTAGATAATATAGACAATAGCCTTTGATTTCGAAAGAACAAGAAAGAAGAGATATAGCAGATGATGAAGAACATTAAGAAAATAATCAAGATGATGAAGAACTTGAGGATGATCAGCAAAAACACGAACACGAAGATGAGCATCAAGAAGAACAACACTTGTCAGAATCAAAGAAGGAAAATAAAGAAGAAACTCAAGCTAGAGAGATAGCACTGAAGAAACAGGGAGAACCCTTAGAGTTAATGAGGTTTCCTAGAGACATCAGAGGAACCTATGAAATTTTGTTAAATCAAATTGGGGAATCTAGACCTTCAAGTAGGAACATCATTCTACCACGTATAGTTGTTGAAGCTAAACTCAATGAAGGTGACAAAATTATTGAATATCATATAAGAGAGCAAAGAAAACTATTGGAAGTGGGATGGGCCTCAGTAACAGTTAATCGCATGTTTTCAGGATCTTCTAACACATGAACCTTAGCATACACAGCTTAATACTCAAAAAGATTATGAGTGAGAGAGATAGAGAGAGAATAGATAATTTTCAAATGTGTATGGTAAGCTAAGATATCACCTACACTAACTAATATTCCAATGTCAAATTTACAAAGTGTGAATATGATAACTAACAATATCTAAATCTAGGCAGAAATAGGAACTAGATACAAGGAATTGTGTGCCTAAGAGGTATGGAGAGAGAGAGTGTGTGTGTGTGAGAGTGAGAATATGGAGAATATGAACAGTATAGAAATATTTTACAACAAACCCAAATTTTGATTAACCCTAAATTAGAAACTAGTGAATGAACAAGTACGAATAGAAATAGACTTGTTACTCATAGTAACTCAACAAGTTATACAAACTCCTCTAGATAATTGTAGATGTAGAGCACACCTCCTCCAAGAGTGTAAGAACACTTCCTCATGTAGAGGACCTCCTTGATCTCCTCCTTAGCTTGTTAGAGCTTGAGTTGATGAACTCCTTGAGAAGATTGAGTGATACTCAGTAATCAGCTCATAGCCTTCCTTATATAGTTTAGAGCCATCTTCGATTGCTTTTAGATCAAGCATGTGCAAGAATAAAGCAAGTTCAAAAAGCTGAAATGCAAGCGATCGCCAAACTTAACACTATTCGAAAAAGTACCAATAAAACAACTGTGCAAAAAATATCCATGCAAACGTGAACGTTGCTAGGAAGATTTGAACTCACATAAGTCATCATCATGCTTTTCTTTTAAATCAAGTTTCCAATGTATTTTTTTGTTTCCAACAATTCCCCCTTCAATTAAATAATGGTACAAGCTTTAATAACTTGCAAACCTTTTGATGACTGCAAATAGCTAAAGACAAAAGTGAAATAGCTACTACTTTGAGAACTTTGGATTGATTTTGACATTTTTCCAATAACGCCCCCTTCAATGTCATAAAGGTACAAGGTTTAATAATCTGCAAACCTTCTAATGTCTGCAAATATGTTGCTTAACTAATTTCCATTGAATCTTAAGTTGATTGTGTATGAACCTAAATACTTGAGAAACTATAAACTGAATGTCTGACTATATATTACATGAATATATCAAGCAACCAACTGCTTGACTATATAATGTAGCATCAAATGGTTCTGAATTTGCTTCCGATTGTAATGACACATTGACATCCATAGGTGTCTGCATAGGCTTGGAATCTATCATCTCAAATCTTTCCAATAATTCTCAATGTATTTCATCTATGTCATGTAGATACACTCATCTCTCTATATGAATTCTATCCCAAGGTAATAATGCAAAATACCTAAATCATTTACATCAAATGTATGATTAAGTTTTGTTTTAACATACTCAAGGTATGAACCCTTCGGACCTATCATGATCATATCATCAACATATATGAAGATAAAAATCAAAACATCTTTCTAAGCTTACTTCCATTCATGACTATGTGGTGCATCTTGAACACTAGCTAGTTCATTCTCAATTGAAGTAAGAGCTAAACTATTATGAATCTCAAAATGTTCTACATAATTTACCTGGTCTATTTGTTGTTTCCTTGTTTGACTTCTGTTTCTTTCAGTGTATTCCATTATATTGTTGTCCTTTGAGGTTTGATATAACCACTTTGGTGTATTCTTGAAAAGTGATGGAATTATTTCTACTTCTTCAATATTTCTTTCTACTAGAACTCTAGAATCTTCTCCAGCTTCATAATTCAAAACTTCTAGAGGCATTGATGATGGACTAGGTACTGATGTAGGTAATGTAACTCTCTCTTCACCTTTATCAAGTGCAAATTTTAGGGTTTGAGAAGGTTCATCACCCCCTTGTATGGTTGAATGTAAGAACAAAAATTGCTTCTAAAACATGCATAATCATCTAGCTTTATGAAATCTAAAATCTCTCCCCTCTTATCATAAATCTGACTTTCTACAATATATGCATTGTGTGAGAGTAGGATATCACATGTATCTAGAACATAGAATATGTATCCTTTGCTTTCAATTGCATAACCAATACAGATAGCTTTAATGGATTTTACATCAAGCTTACAACAATCCTTCTTCTCAATGTCAACATAATTTGGGGAACCAAAAACTTTGAAATAACTCACATTGGGTTTCTTCCCATAATAAGCTTCATAAGGTGTGATGACCTTCAAAGATTTTGTGGAAGACCTATTCATACTCTGATTAGTTGTATGCACTACATCAAACCAAAAGTTGGGAGAAAGCTTCTTGGATGCCATCATACATCACATCATCTCACTAAATATCTTATTCTTTCTCTTTGCAACACCATTTTGTTGTGGCATGTAATCAATAGTGAGTCGATGAGAGATACCTTTGTCTTCAAGAAGAAATTTAAAGTCTTTCGACATGTACACTCCTCCTCTATCACTTCTCAAAATCTAAATTTTTGACAGAATTCCATTTTCAAGCATAGCTAAGAATTTATTAAAAGTAGGAAGAACCTCTAGCTTAACTTTAAGATCGCAAATCCACAAATATCTTCAAAAATCATCAATGAAAGTAAGAAAGTACTTGAAACCTTGAATAGAATCTATTCCGATCAAATGATTCACATCTGAATGTATGATCTGCAACTTCCTTATGGTCATGGTGTATCCATGCTTCTTGAAAGGAATTTTGTGAAGCTTCCTTCAAGGTATCCTTCACATGATTATGCATCATCTAGTAAAGCAAAAGTAGGAAAACTCTCCACCATACCTTGATCTTTGATAGGCTTGAGAGTTGTGTAACTAATATGACCAAATCTAGCATGCCATGACTTCATGTTCTCCTTAGGTGTAGTAGACCTAGCAACATTAACATGACTAATTTTGGATAATACGAACATGCCACGTTTGTTTTCTCCTTGAAGTAGGCAATGCTCCTCATCAAGTGAGAGGACTGACATGAATCTTTCTTACAAATAAGTTTATAACCATCTGACAAGAAAGTAGAGATAGATTTTGTTATCTTGATCTTTTAGTAACAAGGACTGTAGCTCTTCAAATGAAAGTTCTCTATCTCTTGTAGAGAGAGAGATAAAGAAGTAACAAAAGCATGATATGAAGTACTTCGATGGCGATGCACCACACTGCACTCTCCTTCTCGAGAGCTCCACGACGATATGCTCGGAGTACAAAACCGAGCTCCTGACGCCACACACAGTACTCCGCACAAAGGTTTGTAGAATACGCAGAAAACGCAGTACACAGGGAGCGCGAAGACAGACTTCTTAGGTCTTACAAATGCGGTCGAACTTACAGTCTGTGACTGACCAGGCCACTATATGTTTTATTAAAGAACATATACAAAGAAGTGTTCGGTGGCCATTTGACCTTTCACATGGACACTAACGGTAACAATCTCCCACTAAAGGCCAATATGGCCAGAGTAACTATGGGAGAAAAAAGAAAGAATGATAAAGAATACCTGAGTGTAAGTATACAAACTATACCTCCCACCTGATGGGCATGTTACACAGTATACAAGTGACTGCGTAAGATCAAGAATCAAGTAACCCCCATCAAGTGACAATAGTGTCGAAAGCTATCCTGTGGTAGAGCTTTAGTCAAAGCATCTGCAGCATTATCTCGAGTGTGAACCTTCTCAAGAATAATGCTCTCAGTGGCTAAGCAATCTCTAATGAAGTGATACCTCACCTCAATGTGCTTGGTCTTTGCATGATAGACCGGATTCTTAGCCAAAGCAATGGCACTCTGACTATCACTGAGCAAGTGAGGTACATGCTGAGGCAAACCCATATCACAAGCAAGACGAGAAAGCCACAATGCTTCCTTACATGCCTCACTTGCTGCAACATACTCTGCTTCTGTGGTGGAAACTGCTGTACATTCTTGAAGACGAGATCTCCAAGAGATAGCACCTCCAACAAAATGAAAAATGTACCCTGATGTAGACTTACGATTGTCTACACAACCAGCATAGTCAGAATCTGTGTAACCAATAATGGATGCTTTCCCTCTACCTAAGCATAGACACTTGTCCTTAGTGCCACTCAGATATCTCAAAATCATTTTGACCGCTTCCCAATGTTTCTTGCCAGGATTAGACATATATCTGCTCACAACTCCCACTGCAAATGCAATGTCTGGTCTCGTAGCTACCATAGCATACATGAGACTACCAACAGCAGACTGATAGGGAATTTTGGTCATGAATTCCTTTTCCTCATCTGATTTGGGGCAGTCATCCTTGCTCAATTTCACATATGTGGGTAAAGGTGTACTCAATGCCTTTCCACCCTGCATATTGAATCGATGAAGTACTTTGGATATGTACTCACTTTGAGACAAGTATATGCATCTTTTACTCCTATCACGAGTGATGCGCATGCCAAGAATATGTTTGGCATCCCCCAAATCCTTCATATCAAATGTCTGACTCAACTTCTTTTTGAGAATTGACAAATCATAAGAGGACTTCCCAGCAATCAACATATCATCGACGTAAAGTATCAAGCATATGAAGCTGCCATCAAAACATCTCTTTGTGTAGAGACAATGATCCTCATTGCTCCGAGAATAGCCTTGGGACTTCATAAAAGCATCAAACTTTTGGTACCATTGTCTAGGAGACTGTTTAAGTCCATACAAGCTCTTCTTGAGCTTACAAACTAGACTTTCCTTGCTAGGAACTACATAACCCTCTGGTTGTTCCATATAGATCTCATCTGTAAGATCTCCATGCAAGAAAGCTGTTTTCACATCCATTTGGACTAGCTCTAAGTCCTCCATTGCAACGAATCCAAGCAACATGCGCAAAGTAGTCATCTTGACCACTGGAGAGAAGATTTCCTCAAAATCAACACCATGTTGTTGCTTAAAACCCTTTGCAACAAGCCGTGCTTTATATTTTGGAGAAGCACTATCTCATGTGAATTTCAGCTTATATACCCATTTACATGGTAAAGCTTTCCTGCCCTTTGGCAAAGGTACTAAGTCCCAAGTGCCATTCTTGTGAATAGAATCCAACTCACTCTTCATGGCACGCTCCCACTTGACATGATCCTCTGTCTCCATAGCCTCTTTGTAGCAAGAGGGCTCACCGGCATCTGTTAGCATAACAAAATCTAAACCTGGAACATATCTATCAGGTGGATATGAGACACGTGCAGAACGTCTCAATGGTTGCTGAACAGGAACATGTGCAGACTGATCTGAATGGACATTCTCTTGAACATCCCTATGTGTAGCATTTTTATGCATGCTAACCGGAGGACTAGTATCCTCAAACACCACTCTTCTCACTTCAACCTCCTTAATCGGCTGTTTATGCATCTTAGACTCATTAAAAATGACATCACTACTTCTGATCACTGACCGTGTTTCAGGATCCCATAAGCGATATCCAAATTGTCCTTCTCGACCATATCCAAGAAAAATGCATTTCTTTGACTTATGGTCCAACTTCTGTCTAAGATTCTTGGGTATATGAACATATGCTTCACACCCAAAAACTCGAAGATGATCATAATATGGTGGTTTCCCTGTCCATAACTCTTGTGCCACTTTCAGACCTTTGGCAGTACTAGGTGAAAGGTTAATCACATGAACTGCAGTCAATACTGCTTCTGCCCAAAAACCTTGTGAGAGGTTTGCATGATGCAACATAGAGACTACTCTATCTTGAATAGTTCTATTCATCCTCTCAGCTACACCATTCTGTACTGGGGTATAAGGAGCTGTAAACTCTCTACGAATCCCTCTACACTGACAGAAAAGGTTGAATTCATGTGAGGTATACTCACCCCCATTATCTGAACGTAAAGCCTTAAGCTTAGTTCCTTTTTCAGTCTCAACTGAAGCAAGCCATTTTCTGAAAGTAGGAAATACATCATCCTTCGATTTGATAGGATATACCCAGACTTTTCTAGTAGCATCATCTATGAAAGTGACAAAGTAAAGAGAACTACCTAAGGACCTAGTGGGAATAGGACCACACACATCTGTATGAACAAGATCTAGAGGCTGAATTGAAGAGTCAATGTGCGTTTTATGCACATTTCTGGTTTGCTTTCCATATTGACAATGCTCACAAAATGAAAAATCAAAGAAAGATAACACAAGTAAGTAGCCAGAATGAGAAAGATTTTCCATTCCACTACGAGATATATGGCCCAAACGACCATGCCAAATACAAGCCATAGGCTGTTCAGTAACAGCTAACAAGTGTTCTTTCTGTGATACAAATAAAGGGTAAAGTGAGCCAACTTTCCTTCCTTTTGCAATAACCATATTGCCCTTTGATATACGAAAGGATTGAGCATAGAAGACCACCTTGTAACCAAGGCCATCAAGTTGACCAACTGACATCAAACTGCGTGATAACTGAGGTACATGGCATACATTATGCATAGTAAATTTTGAACCGTCAATGAACTGCACAACCACATCTCCAATCCCCACAACATCACACTGGTAAGAGTCACCAAGTCTCACGGTACCAAGAGACTTTGCTGCATAATTAGAGAACCATTCTCTATGTGGTGTCACATGGAAAGAAGCACCAGAATCTAGCAGCCAAATGTGGGAAAGAGAATCAGCCATAAGTGCCTCAGATGGCACAGTACTATCAAGTGTCAACACATCAGCATCATCAGAAATAGCATTAATTTCTTCAATCTTCACAATCGAAGTAGATGGTGCAGGTAATTGTTTAACATGCCCATCAACATTCTGTCCTTTACCTTTAGCATTCTTTAATGCATAACAGTCTTTCTTCATGTGTCCTTTCTTATGACAATAATGGCATTCAATATCCCTCTTCCTTGATTTACTTCTGCTCTTATTCCGTTGACCATTCTTTTCCTTGTTCTTGCTCCTGCCACGTTGTTGATTCTTTCCTTGGTAAGAATCACGAACATTATATGCATCTCCACTATGAGTGCCAACCATAGATTTTCTACGAATCTCCTCACTCAAGAGTGCTCCACATATGCCATCATAGACGAGTTTACCACCTGGTGCACTATTGCTAATAGCTGTGCAAAATGTATCCCATGATGATGGCAGGGTGCATAACAGCAATACTGCTTTCATTTCATTGTCCATATCCATTTTCTGAGCCTGTAACTGGGAGAATATGGCATCAAACTCATTTAGATGAGTAGCAACACTATCTGTGTCCTTCATACGAAGGTCGTATAATTTTCTCATCAGATATACTTTATTTGATGCTGTCTCTTTTTCATATGTATTGCATAACTTCTTCCAAAGCTCCTCTGCACTTTCACAGTCTAATACTGTAAAGTAAACATTATCTGCTAGGTGCAAGCGAATGGTAGACCTGGCCATTTCATCTAACTCATCCCAATCATCTTCATCCATGTCAGCAAGCTTCTTTGAAATCCCATTTACTGGCTTCCATTGCCTTCTTTGAATTAGCACATCTTTAATCTGATTCTTCCATAGAGCAAAGTTTGTGCCATCAAATTTTTGGATCTCAAAATGGTCTTTGCCCTGCAAGTTATAGCTCCTCCTCGGAACGCTAGCACTAGACCCTGATCCACCGGATGTGCCTGAGACCTCTGATGCCATGATCGTAGAGAACTGAATAGAATGATAATGGAGCTAGAAGAGTCCAAACACCAACAAATAAGTGTATCAAGGAGTAAATCGACCACTATATAGTTGACTAAACCAGAAATCTGGAAAAATTTTGCCAAAGTATCCTCTGCAAAATTAGCATATGACCAATGTCAAAGTATCATAAAACTGCAAGTACTGACATGTCTACCTGCATAGTGAATCACTGACTCCACTGTATATAATCAGTTACCCAATAGAAGCCAACTAGGCTTATCGAGCACCTATGAACAACTATCATACATCTCCTATGGCGAGGCTGGGTAAGTCTTCCACCTGCATCACCGAAGAGACCCCGACATCTGGGTGTCTCCCAGTTAATAAAACCTCACCACGACCCTCTTTATCAAACGTAAAAGGCTTTATGCAAAGAACGTAACCGCTATATCAATGCCCACATGGACGTACATAAGCGGTATCCACAGAAGCGTACATGGTGTGTATGTGCTCAATATATGCAGTAAAATGACACTGAAAGGCTGAATACACAGCCCAAAAACTAGCCAATAACACCTGCAAGTGTCTATCAACTCTGATGTTTTAGGCTTTAAAAACCTGCATAAATTTGCAGCGACTGCTCCCACCAAAACTGAAAACCCCTCGAGAAACCTGTAGTTTTACGAGTGTGGCTGAAAATACAGCCCCAAAGGTTGATATTTATTGTCTGAGAAGTACAAGGAACACTCTTCTTGATGTTCTTGGACCTGTGTGAAGAGAACTACGTGCGAAAGTACTCCGAAATGGCTCCAAAAACACCCCAAAATTGCTTTAGAAATAGGCGTTAAAAGCAAAAATGAAGCTTTGAGGGACCAAAACTTGTTCAAGGTAATGTCAACCTTAGTCTTTCCCCTTCTTCAAACACCACAAGAGTGTAGCTTAGTGGCAAGAGATTGCCACGGTTAAGCGAGCTCTGGGGGGAACAGTACTGGGATGGGTGACCTCCCGGGAAGTACCGGGAACCTCTATATTCCTTGATCGTTAAGGTCCTCCCTCGCGCGCAGCCAACGGCGCCAACGGTGACTTCGGTGACTCGGATGACAAGTGTGACTCGATGCACCACACTGCACTCTCCTTCTCGAGAGCTCCACGACGATATGCTCGGAGTACAAAACCGAGCTCCTGACGCCACACACAGTACTCCGCACAAAGGTTTGTAGAATACGCAGAAAACGCAGTACACAGGGAGCACGAAGACAGACTTCTTAGGTCTTACAAATGCAGTCGAACTTACAGTCTGTGACTGACCAGGCCACTATATGTTTTATTAAAGAACATATACAAAGAAGTGTTCGGTGGCCATTTGGCCTTTCACATGGACACTAACGGTAACATGATATGTAGATGGAAGTGAGTTTAGGAGTGTATTTACCATCTCTTCATCTGAAATGGTGACTCCAACATTGAGTAACTGATCTCATAAGTCTTTTAGCTTCAAAATATGTGACTAAAATGATTCACCAACTTTCATCCTTGTATTGGCTAGTTGTCTCCTTAGATGAGCTTTCTTATCAAGATTTCTGCTTTGAGAGAGATTCTCGAACTCCAACCAAGCCTAATGAAAGATTTTGCATGACTTGATTTGGAGTTTAATATGCCCATTGACTCCCATAGCAATATATGAAAGTGCAGCTTGTGCATCCCTTGAATCCCATCTGGAGTGCTCTTCTATAGGAAGTAATCTCGTAGTAGCCTGATGATGAAGTAGTTCCTTCTTCTTCATTTACCTCTTGTTGAACAGAAATAGGAGTAGGGGTTCTTCTAGAAGATGAAGTAGCCTCTTCTCCAAATTTTATTGGCCTTGGATAAGTGCCATTGACATTATTCCATAAGTCTTTAGATACTAACGCATTCATCATCATAAAACTCCAAAATGGATAATTAGACATTTGTTCAAGTTTGTCTTCATTCTCAAGTCTATAGTCACTCATCTTGTAATTAAGGGTCTATGTCTACTATGCTCTGCTACCAAATGTTGGAAGTGGGATCGGCCTCAATAACAATTAATCATAGGTTCACAAGATCTTCCAACACATGAACCTTAGCATACACACCTTAATACTCAAAAATATTATGAGTGAGAGAAAGAGAGAGCATAGAAAATTTTCAAAGTGTACGGTAAGCTAAGATGCTCACCTACACTAACTAATATTCCAATGTCAAAATGACAATGTGTGAATATGATACAAACTAACAATATCTAAATCTAGGCAGATATAGGAACTAGATACAAGAAATTGTGTGCCTAAGAGGTATGAAGCATGTGTGTGTGTGTGTGTGTGTGTGTGTGTGTGTTTGTGTGTGAGAATATGGAGAATAGGAACAGTTTAGAGCTTCTTTACAGCAAACCCGAATCCTAATTCACCTTAAATAAAAAAACTAGTGAATGAATAAGTAGGAATAGAAATGGATTTGTTACTCGCAGTAACTCAGGAAGTGATGCTTATGATTGGCTGATACGAACTCCTCTAGATAATTGTAGATGTAGAGCACACCTCCTCCAAGACTATAAGAACACTTCCTCATGTAGAGGACCTCCTTGATCTCCTCCTTAGCTTGCTAGAGCTTGAGTTGATGAACTCCTTGAGATGATTGAGTGATACTCAATAATGATTCCATAACCTTCCTTATATAGCTTTAGATCCATCGTCAATTACTTTTAGATCAAGCATGTGCAAGAATAAAGCATGTTGAAAAAGTTGAAATGCAAGAGATCACCAAACTTAGTGCTATGCGAAAAAGTACCAACAAAACAATTATGCAAAAAATCTCCATGCAAACGTGACTGTTGCGAGGAGGATTCGAACTTGCATCATTTGTGATCATGCTTTTCTTCTAAAGTAAGTTGCAGTGCTTTTTTTCTTATGAATGCTCTAAAGATGAAAGTGAAATATTTACATCTTTGAGAGCTTTGGACCGATTTTTACATTGTTTCCAACAAAAACTTGTAGGAGAATAAGTAAGCAAAACAAAATCACTGAATTTTTTCAAGAAAAGATCATTCAATTGGAAATAGAGGTAGTGCATAGATGAAATAAAATCAATTTTCTAGAAGAGGTGTGAAAAAGAGACTAAGAATATCAAGAAAATGGAAGGGGATATCAGACATCTTGAATCAAAGAATAAAATTATACAGACATCTTATCAGGTACTAAGCAAAGAAAATGAAGAAATCAATAGAATTCTAATGGAGAAAGGGTATTATAAGATAGGAGGGAGTACTTGTAAAAATCAAAGTGAAGAATTGAATTCAATCAAGCAAGATCTACAAAAAATAAAATAAGAATTAAAAGATGCTAAGGAGTTGGAAATGCATGGAAGTAAACATGCAGCTACTGCAATGAGAGGGTTTAGCAATTTGAATGAAAAGATAAAAGAAGAAAGAGTAGAATGGAAACAAAAAAGGTCATAATTTCTTAAGGAAATGAGTTATGGAAATCTAAATCAAGTATCCACTCAAAAGAAGTAATGATTGAAGATGTGGCTCAAGAAAGCCAAGCATGATAGAAGAAAGGCAATCTTTTCATATCCAAGAACAAGTTGTAGAGGTACAAAGATCAAATGAAATAGAGGATGAGGAGTCTGATGAATTCATCCAAAAATTGGTCCATGACATAGAAACATGAATGAGATATATCAAGAAAATCCATAATCAATACGAGAATAAAATTATACAATTTTCTTTATAGCAGGGTGTAAACCATTGGGTTGCACATGGATTGGGGATTCCATTCTGCTTGGACTTGGTAATCATAAAGAACTATCAAACTGCCAAAGTAGGAATTGAGCCCAATGAATTCTTAGAATATGATGAAAATATAAAAATTACAAAAGAATTATTTGAAAAGGCTAACCCTTCATGGAGGAATAGGTGGTTGGATAAAAACAGAGAATGCAAGAAGATATGGACATAAACACCACTTCAACTAAAATCAATCTAGATTTTGTCCAATTGCAAGAAGAAGAGATTGGCCAAAGTTTTGGCACATGAGAAAGAATGGAGCTATCCCTTCAAAATGGCTCAATTTTCCAAAGATAATAGGCCCAAAGAAAGGAACCTGACCATCAAAGGATAAATGCTGACGACATGCAAGGTAGTGTTTGAGAATTTGAAGGATTTCAATGATCCTTTGTGTATATTAACAATAAGGATTTTGACGCAGATTATAGCATGTATAGAAACCTTCATAGATACAAATATTAGAGCCTTGAAATATATAGGATTTAACTCTCTATCAGACTAACTTCTTTTTTATCTAAGAAAAACTCCAGATAGAATCTATCTGATGGCATATTACACGATAATCATATTCATGGGCAGCCACTATGTACATATTTTTTAATATGCCTTTGACTATGGTTTCTTGGAAAGAAATTCTAAAATCTTTGGCAGATTATAATTAGTAAAGAAGGGAAGACTAATAGTGTATGAAGGGGCTAATAATTAATATATCAAGAAATATGGCTGCAATATAGTGGAAAAAAATTCTCTTTGAAATGGTATATGATCTAAATGTCACCGACAAAAAGATTCATGACCTAATAGCTCAAGTCTACCGTAGAAAGAAGAAGCAATAATCAAATACATCATATAGTTTTGTCAAGGATGAAAAAAGACAAGGAGAGGGAGAATGTTGAGGACTAAATTTTTGTAAAGGAAAAAATGGAAAATATTGAATCTTAGTAGATTCGGATATTCCAAATGTTATAAAAATGAGATAGATTCTTCCTCTCAAATAGATGTAACTTATATATTTTTTGTAGAATTTTTAGAGCTCTCAAGCTAGTGGATTTTTTGGTAGAAGTTTTAAAGGACCTTTTTTTTTTAGGAAATAGGAAATATGTATTAAAAATGAAATGTAAATCAGTACAAAGGGCAGTCCAACCCCACCAAACTATAACAAACCTATTTTAAGTGTAAAAAGGGACACTTAAAAAGGCTTATAAGTCAATTATGGCTCAATTGTAAAGACATCTTGTATTTTGGCAATTAATGACAAATTGAGAGCCCTTTCTTCTTCTACATCTCACCATCAAGCTTTAATGGTGATTTCAAGTGGATTTTCCTACTACTTTTCATGTATTTATCTTTGTGATCAATAGTTCTTTCAGCCTTTAATGCTTTCATAAGTCTATCTCTATCTTCTAAGTTCCATGAATCCATCAAACTACTGTTTCTTCATGATTGTGTGAATCCCTTAGACTTTCGATTACCTTGTTACAAGGGTACATGTATTGAAAGTTCAATTTTACTTTATAATTGTCTTTATTATGAAAAATAGCACACTTTAGGGACAAGAAACACTAAAGGCTTACTTCTAATTCAATCTACAAGAATTACAAGAATTGTTAACAATTTTGGTGAAATCTCTTATGATACTGATCTTTTGATTTTAAGTCTTGGATTACATTCATAAAGAAGAGGCTAGGGTCTTAGCATGCTTCTCGGATCAAAAAATTAAGTGTTTGAGGTTGTTCATCCTTTATGCTTTGATCATTGGACAAGACAACTCCAAAGTACCACAAACAAGAGGGTTGACATAGGAGAGGCAAAAACCATGCCTAAATGGCTAGTGAAGACTTTGAGAGATAGCAAATTAGATTCACCTTTGTCATATTGTACGTGTTCGGTCTCTCTTAGTTCTTCCTTTGCATCAGATTGTCATGCAATGGTTTTCTCTAGTCTTTGTGATGAGAATGAGCATGTTTCTTTTGATGAAGCACATAATTCAAAAAATTGGATGATTGTTATGAAATCAAAATATGATTCTATTATGAAAAATGGTACTTGTTCTTTATGTGATTTCCCCCCAAGAAAATAGGTGCTACATGGGGATGTAAGCATGATGGAACAATTGATAGGTATAAAGCTAGGCTTGATGCCAAAGATTATTCTCAAGAGAAAGGCATTGAATTAATGAGACCCTTCCTTCCACATGCCGAATGACCACTATTCATAGCATTTATGCACTTTGAGCTCACCATGGTTGGAGTGTACATCAATTTGGACATTTAAAATGCATTTCTGACTGGTGATTTACAAGAAGAAGTGTATGTATCTTAGCCCTCTGGTTTTGTGAAGAAAGAACATCAAAACAAAGTACGAAAGTTGAAAAAGATATCAAAAGGTTCAAAGCAAGAACCACCTATTTGGTATGAGAAGTTACATGCCTATTTGCTATCACAAGGTTATGAGAACAATCCAATTGAGAACACCTTATATGTTAAGCATGAAAATGATGTACTTTTGATCATTGCTATATGTTGATGTTATGCTCCTCCATGGTGCTAATGAGAAGCATATTGCTGAATTTAAAGCTAATTTGCATGCCTCTTTTGAATTGTCAATTTTGGGAAATTCCATCATTATTTGGCTAATCGATTTATCGAAGATGATGGGAAAATAGCTTTTTTTCAAAAAATATATATTGACATATTATTATTATATTTTGGCCTTGAGATTGCAAGCCTATTCCCTCTCTCATGGAAACACATTTATGGTTGAGTCTTTAAGATGCTAGAGATGCATTTGATGTTGTTCTCCATCAATAGGTTATTGAATGCTTTATTTATTATGCATAGCTTGGTGTGATGTTCAATTTTTTGTATCCCAAATGAGCAAGCTTATACATTTCCCATGTGTCAAGCATTGGTAGGCAGTTAAGTGCAACATTCGCTAATTGAGTGATATCTGGCTATTTGGATTGTTTTAACCTGAAATGGGATCATTACCACCAAATTTACATTCTTTTTGTGACTCACACTAGGCTTGTTATCATGAAACCCGTATTTCCACGGGTGGTTTTTTCTTCATGATTCGTAGCTCATGAATATTTTGGTTGACCAAGAAGTAGCCTATTATGGCCATGTCTAATTGTGAGGTTGATTATAGTGTTAAAAGTCAAGCTTCAAGCTACAAATTCGTGGGGAATCTTTTATGGACATGTGGAGCAATCAAAGGAAGCCAAAAGCCACGAGATTCCATCAAGAAAAGTCACTCAACCACTCCCCAAGTCATCTCAACTAAGTCCTCCAAGTTAGGAGGCTGATTTGGAAAGGTAGTTCCTAGATTTTAGGGGCACACTTCTCACTATAAAAGGAGCATGTATCCCGACTTCTTTTGGGCCATCTTCTTGGCGTTTTAGCTCATGTAAAGTGAGCACTAAGTGCTGGAGTTTTGATAAGCAAGCCCCTTGCTTAAGCTAGCCCCTTGCTTGCTTGTTTGTTTTCTTTTAGTAGGCATATCTATGTGTGTGCGCAGGCAATGTTGCAACTCTCTACCCCTAAGTTGTTAGCATTGGTTCTCCCTCATATTGTATCCATTTGATGTAATTCTTGTATCATTGGATAGCTATTAGAGTCTATTTTATGCTCACAAAGTCTCTGGATCATTCTCTGAGTAATCTGGGCGCAACATTCATTTTAGTGAAGTTGTGTGATTGATATCTCTCTTGGTGTGTAGGCTCTGTTGGAAATATTTTGCTCTCTGTTGTAAGGGCTGGTTCTCCTTCTCTATGTATCCATTTTCTATGATTTTGGTGTCATTGGGTAGCTATTAGAGTCCTCTAAAGTTGATTCAAGTTTGAGATTCATTCTCTGTATAAGCTCTGAGAAAAGCTTGCTGGAGTGAAGTGAGGTATCTGCTTGACTGGCAGTTGTGAGCATTCAACTAGCTCATGTTGTAGACATTGTTTCTCCTTGTCTAAGCATCCATTTGAAGTGAAATTTGTTTTGTTGGAAAGCTCTTGGTGTCTACTACAGTTCTACAAAAGCTCACTGGAGTTCTCTGCATATGCTCTGAGTAAGAGCATTTTTGGTGTGGAGAGGTCAAAGAAGGATACCTGTGGAGGTCATTCACGCTTCATCGTTGCTTAGGGGTTGAGATACTTCCCCCATCAGTGGTATCAGAGCATTTGGGCATCTTGGAGGCATCACATACAAGCAAGAAGACCTGTTGGAGTTGGTGGTTGAAGATTTGCATCAACAAAAGCTTCTTGGAGGTAGCTCACATCAAGGGGGAGCTATTCTACTCAAAGTTTCAAAGAGCACAAGGTGTCCATCTAAGGAAAGCTTTGGATTGAGGTAACCTCAGAGCCTCATTTTCATTTTACACACATTGGAGCATTAGCCAAGGGCTAGGTCAAGTATCAAAGACTAGATATGGGAGACTTCAACACTCAAATTGAAAAGCTAGACAAAGGGAACTATCAACCATGGAGATTTAGGGTCTCCAACTATCTTATGGGCAAGGGCCTTTGGGGGTTGATTAGTGGAAGTGAACCAAGATCTAGGTTGGATGAGAATCCAACCAATGACCAGAGAAGGGCCTTTAGGGAATGGAATGAAAGAGACAAGAGGGTTATCTTTATCCTTTCCCAACACATTAGCAATAGCATGATCGGCCATATCCAAGACTTGGATTCAAGCATGAAGGTATGGGAGACACTTGAAAGGCTTTATTCAACAAGCACCAAAGCAAGGAAGATACAACTCAAGAATGAGCTCAACAACCTTAGGAAGAGCTCAGGGAGTAGCATAAATGACTACATACTTAAGGTCAAGGAGTTATCAGATGCATTGGGATCCATTGGAAGCCACATAGACGATGACGATCTTGTGGCTTTTACTCTCAATGGTTTGAGAGATGATGAGAAGTGGAAACCCTTTACCACTTCAGTTTATGTAAGGGATAATCTTCCCGATTTTGAGCAATTGGTTGCTCTCATGGTCACCGAAGAAATGAACATAGGTGGAAGTTCAACTACAATCAAGGATGCACAAGTTTTCTATGCAGGTAATCAAAGGGGCAAAGGAAGGTTTGGAGGAAGGCAAGGCCACTCAAGCAATCAAGGACATGACCAAGGCACCTCATCACAAAGAGGGAGAGGAATAACAAGAGGAAGAGGAGGACGACATCAACAAAACAGGAATCAAGATGGTGAAGGATGTTACATATGTGGCAAGTTTGGCCACTATGCTAGAGATTGCTACCAAGGAGGAAACCAAAGGAGCTATAATCAAGGTTCTTCATACAAAGGCCAAGGTAATTATGCTTCTACAAGTTCAGAAAATGACAATCTCTTGATGATGCACATGAATGGGAATTCAAGCAAAGTAGATAACACTTGGTATATTGATAGTGGATGTAGCAACCATATGAGTTGCAATGCTTCTTGGTTTACTAATCTACATGTTCCCAAAGGTAAAGGACATGTAGAAACAGGTGATGATACAGCCCATGAGATCTCCCATGTTGGAGATGTAGCTTTGGATGACAAGGAGGAAGGAAGATGTCTCAAGGATGTCTTGCATGTACCTACCATCACAAAGAACTTGGTGTCCGTTGGGCAAATGGTTGAAAGAGGCTATCAAGTAAGGTTCAACAAAGGTGGATGCTTTGTGGAGAACCCTAAGCAAGGTTACAAGGTCATAGCAAGAGGAAATAAGCAAGGGAGACTCTTCACTTTGGAGGTAAATTCTCATTCCACTCAACATGTCTACTTCACATATGGAAACAAGAGGATTTTGGAGTTGGACTTGTGGCACAAGAGGATAGGTCACATCAACATACAAAGAATGAAGGAAATGCAATTCAAGAGGCTGGTTGAAGGTCTTCCCAACTTCCAAGGACAAGGTATGAAGCATTTATGTGAATCTTGTCAACTAGGGAAGCAAGCGAGACTTCCATTCAAGAAGAGTGGCTACATAAGCCAACATCCATTGGAGTTGATACATACACATGTGTGGGGGCCAACCAAAGAGCAATCCATTGGAGGTAACAAGTACTTTGTCACTTTTATAGATGATTGCACAAGGATGGTTTGGGTTTATTTCATCAAAAACAAATCAGATGTGTTTACATGTTTCAAAGCATTCAAGGCAATGGTAGAGAAGGAAACATGTACATATATCAAGAAGCTAAGGTCCGATGGAGGGGGAGAATATTTCTCAAATGAGTTTTCTGATTTTTTAATGGATCAAGGCATCAAGAGGCAAGTAACATGCAGGTACACACCCCAACAAAATGGAGTAGCAGAGAGAAAGAATAGATACATTGCCGAGATCGCTAGAGCAACGCTTAATGAGATGAATGTACCTAACATGTTTTGGAGTGATGCAGCAAATACCGCCATGTATCTTATGAATAGGGCTCCTACCTCAGGGATCCATGGCTTGACACCATATCAAGCCTATTTTGGTAAGAAACCTGATCTTTCCCAGTTGAAGATATTTGGATGTACTTGTTATGTACATCTGCCAAGTGAATTGAGGCACAAGCTACAACCAAAGGCAGAAAAGTGTGTGTTTCTAGGATATTCAAATGATCATAAAGGTTACATGTGCTTCAACCCAAACACAAAGGACTTGAGGATATCAAGGGATGTAGCATTTGATGAGCTACTCCCTTGGTATAAGAAGTATGATTGTATGCAGGACTATGAAGAAGAAAAGCATGGACATGATGAAGAACAAATCGACCTAGAGCTAAGCGGCCCTAGGTGTTCTATCAATGAAGATAGTTCAAGCATGAACTCACCATGGAGGGGGAGATCTTCATCAAGCTATGAAGCACAATCAATCAACAAAGGCAAAGCAACAATGGTGGAGTTGGATGAAGAAGGTAATGAAGTTGAAGATGATGAAGGACACATGATGGAGAAAGAAGCCATGTCAAAGAATGAGATCAAGTTCCCAAGGCAAAGGAGGTTTATTCCTCCAAAAGGTGAAGAAAGGAAGTCTTCTAGAGTTAAGTATCCAACTCAAAGGTTTACTTATGATTCATAGATGGCAACTCATTATGCATATATGAACAAAGTAGTAGAAGATCATGAGCCCGATTGCTATGAAGATGCAAGCAGGTACACCGAATGGAAAGAGGCAATGCAAGAAGAGATCCACGCACTTGAGGAGAATCAAACATGGACTCTAGTGCCCAAGAAGGATAACATGAAGGTAATAGGTAATAAGTGGGTGTATAAAGTAAAGAGGAATTCAGATGGATCTATTTCTAGGTTCAAAGCAAGATTGGTGGCCAAGGGTTTTGCACAAACCTATGGAGTGGACTTTGAAGAGACATTCAGCCCCGTGGCAAACATGAGCACCATTAGGACACTCATTGCAATGGCTGCTAGCAAAGGATGGAAGCTTTTCCAATTGGATATCAAGAATGCCTTTCTCAATGGAGACTTGGAAGAAGAGCTATACATGGAGCAACCACTAGGTTTTGTTCATAAAGAGTTTCCACATCATGTTTGTAGGTTGAAGAAGGCACTTTATGGCCTAAAGCAAGCTCCAAGGGCTTGGAACCAAAGACTGGTGGACTATTTGATCAAATGTGGTTACAATCAATGCAAGGCAGATCCATCTCTCTTCATCAAACAAAGAGGAGAACTTGTAGTCTACATGTGCGTGTATGTAGATGATCTTATCATTACAGGTAATGATACAAAGGGCATTGAGGAGATCAAGGCAAAGCTTGGAAAGGAGTTTAGGATCTCTGATCTTGGAGATCTTAGGTATTTTCTTGGCATTGAAGTTGTATACAAAGAAGAAGGTATTATGCTCATACAAAGGAAGTATATTCTAGACCTACTTAAGAGGTTGCAAGCCTATTTCAAATCCCATGGAAGTTAATGTAAAGCTAAGCTCCATTGATGGAGAGCCATTAGAGGATGTAACCTTGTATCGATCTATTGTAGGATCTTTCAATTATGCCACAATAACTAGGCCCGACATAGCATATGGAGTTGGAGTGTTATCACAATTTATGCATAGTCCAAGGACTACACACTTGCAAGCTGCAAGAAGAATGTTACGATATCTCAAGGCCACTATAAATGAAGGATTGTTCTATTCATTTGATGATGATATGCAGGTCAAAGTTTATTCTCATGCCGATTGGGCCGGTTTGAAGGAGGATAGAAGAAGTACAAGTGGTTACCTAGTCATGCTAGGTAGCAAGATCACCTCATGGATTTCAAAGAAGCAACCCACGGTGGCATTATCTTCCACGGAGGCTGAGTATAGAGCTTTGGCTCAAGTCACATGTGAGCTAATGTGGATTAAGAAGTTATTTATGGAGCTTAATATCCAGGTTGACACATATCCAATTTTTTGTGACAACATGAGTAGCATTCATCTAGCATCGAATCCTGTCTATCATGCTAGAACCAAGCATATTGAAGTGCACTATCACTTCATAAGGGAAAAGTTGATATCCAAGGAAGTTTCAGTACATCATATTGGTACCAAGGACCAAGTTGCGGACATGTTTACAAAGGCTTTGGATGGGATGAAGATTTCAAAATTCAAGCAATGCATCAACATGAAGGAGCTTGGATGAGGACGAAGAATTGAAGCTTGAGGGGGAGTGTTAAAAGTCAAGCTTCAAGCTACAAATTCGTTAGGGAATCTTTTATGGACATGTGGAGCAATCAAAGGAAGCCAAAAGCCACGAGATTCCATCAAGAAAAGTCACTCAACCACTCCCCAAGTCATCTCAACTAAGTCCTCCAAGTTAGGAGGCTGATTTGGAAAGGTAGTTCCTAGATTTTAGGGGCACACTTCTCACTATAAAAGGAGCATGTATCCCGACTTCTTTTGGGCCATCTTCTTGGAGTTTTAGCTCATGTAAAGTGAGCACTAAGTGCTGGATTTTTGATAAGCAAGCCCCTTGCTTAAGCTATCCCTTTGCTTGCTTGTTTGTTTTCTTTTAGTAGGCATATCTATGTGTGTGCGCAGGCAGTGTTGCAACTCTCTACCCCTGAGTTGTTAGCATTGGTTCTCCCTCATATTGTATCCATTTGATGTAATTCTTGTCTGATTGGATAGCTATTAGAGTCTATTTTATGCTCACAAAGTCTCTGGATCATTCCGTAAGTAATCTGGGCGCAACATTCATTTTAGTGAAGTTGTGTGATTGATATCTCTCTTGGTGTGTAGGCTCTGTTGGAAATATTTTGCTCTCTGTTGTAAGGGCTGATTCTCCTTCTCTATGTATCCATTTTCTATTATTTTGGTGTCATTGGGTAGCTATTAGAGTCCTCTAAAGTTGATTCAAGTTTGAGATTCATTCTCTATATAAGCTCTGAGAAAAGCTTGCTGGAGTGAAGTGAGGTATCTGCTTGACTGGCAGTTGTGAGCATTCAACTAGCTCATGTTGTAGACATTGTTTCTCGTTGTCTAAGCATCCATTTGAAGTGAAATTTGTTTTGTTGGAAAGCTCTTGGTGTCTACTACAGGTCTACAAAAGCTCACTGGAGTTCTCTGCATATGCTCTGAGTAAGAGCATTTTTGGTGTGCAGAGGTCAAAGAAGGGTACCTGTGGAGGTCATTCACGCTTCATCGTTGCTTGGGGGTTGAGATACTTCCCCCATCAGTGGTATCAGAGCATTTGGGCATCTTGGAGGCATCACATACAAGCAAGAAGACCTCTTGGAGTTGGTGGTTGAAGATTTGCATCAACTTCTTGGAGGTAGCTCACATCAAGGGGGAGCTATTCTACTCAAAGTTTCAAAGAGCACAAGGTGTCCATCTAAGGAAAGCTTTGGATTGAGGTAACCTCAGGGCCTCATTTTCATTTTACACGCATTGGAGCATTAGCCAAGGGCTAGGTCAAGTATCAAAGACTAGATATGGGAGACTTAAACACTCAAATTGAAAAGCTAGACAAAGGGAACTATCAACCATGGAGATTTAGGGTCTCCAACTATCTTATGGGCAAGGGCCTTTGGGGGTTGATTAGTGGAAGTGAACCAAGATCTAGGTTGGATGAGAATCCAACCAATGACCAGAGAAGGGCCTTTAGGGAATGGAATGAAAGAGACAAGAGGGTTATCTTTATCCTTTCCCAACACATTAGCAATAGCATGATCGGCCATATCCAAGACTTGGATTCAAGCATGAAGGTATGGGAGACACTTGAAAGGCTTTATTCAACAAGCACCAAAGCAAGGAAGATACAACTCAAGAATGAGCTCAACAACCTTAGGAAGAGCTCAGGGAGTAGCATAAATGACTACATACTTAAGGTCAAGGAGTTATCAGATGCATTGGGATCCATTGGAAGCCACATAGACGATGACGATCTTGTGGCTTTTACTCTCAATGGTTTGAGAGATGATGAGAAGTGGAAACCCTTTACCACTTCAGTTTATGTAAGGGATAATCTTCCAGATTTTGAGCAATTGGTTGCTCTCATGGTCACCGAAGAAATGAACATAGGTGGAAGTTCAACTACAATCAAGGATGCACAAGTTTTCTATGCAGGTAATCAAAGGGGAAAAGGAAGGTTTGGAGGAAGGCAAGGCCACTCAAGCAATCAAGGACATGACCAAGGCACCTCATCACAAAGAGGGAGAGGAAGAACAAGAGGAAGAGGAGGACGACATCAACAAAACAGGAATCAAGATGGTGAAGGATGTTACATATGTGGCAAGTTTGGCCACTATGCTAGAGATTGCTACCAAGGAGGAAACCAAAGGAGCTATAATCAAGGTTCTTCATACAAAGGCCAAGGTAATTATGCTTCTACAAGTTCAGAAAATGACAATCTCTTGATGATGCACATGAATGGGAATTCAAGCAAAGTAGATAACACTTGGTATATTGATAGTGGATGTAGCAACCATATGAGTTGCAATGCTTCTTGGTTTACTAATCTACATGTTCCCAAAGGTAAAGGACATGTAGAAACAGGTGATGATACAGCCCATGAGATCTCCCATGTTGGAGATGTAGCTTTGGATGACAAGGAGGAAGGAAGATGTCTCAAGGATGTCTTGCATGTACCTACCATCACAAAGAACTTGGTGTCCGTTGGGCAAATGGTTGAAAGAGGCTATCAAGTAAGGTTCAACAAAGGTGGATGCTTTGTGGAGAACCCTAAGCAAGGTTACAAGGTCATAGCAAGAGGAAATAAGCAAGGGAGACTCTTCACTTTGGAGGTAAATTCTCATTCCACTCAACATGTCTACTTCACATATGGAAACAAGAGGATTTTGGAGTTGGACTTGTGGCACAAGAGGATAGGTCACATCAACATACAAAGAATGAAGGAAATGCAATTCAAGAGGCTGGTTGAAGGTCTTCCCAACTTCCAAGGACAAGGTATGAAGCATTTATGTGAATCTTGTCAACTAGGGAAGCAAGCGAGACTTCCATTCAAGAAGAGTGGCTACATAAGCCAACATCCATTGGAGTTGATACATACACATGTGTGGGGGCCAACCAAAGAGCAATCCATTGGAGGTAACAAGTACTTTGTCACTTTTATAGATGATTGCACAAGGATGGTTTGGGTTTATTTCATCAAAAACAAATCAGATGTGTTTACATGTTTCAAAGCATTCAAGGCAATGGTAGAGAAGGAAACATGTACATATATCAAGAAGCTAAGGTCCGATGGAGGGGGAGAATATTTCTCAAATGAGTTTTCTGATTTTTTAATGGATCAAGGCATCAAGAGGCAAGTAACATGCAGGTACACACCCCAACAAAATGGAGTAGCAGAGAGAAAGAATAGATACATTGCCGAGATCGCTAGAGCAACGCTTAATGAGATGAATGTACCTAACATGTTTTGGAGTGATGCAGCAAATACCGCCATGTATCTTATGAATAGGGCTCCTACCTCAAGGATCCATGGCTTGACACCATATCAAGCCTATTTTGGTAAGAAACCTGATCTTTCCCAGTTGAAGATATTTGGATGTACTTGTTATGTACATCTGCCAAGTGAATTGAGGCACAAGCTACAACCAAAGGCAGAAAAGTGTGTGTTTCTAGGATATTCAAATGATCATAAAGGTTACATGTGCTTCAACCCAAACACAAAGGACTTGAGGATATCAAGGGATGTAGCATTTGATGAGCTACTCCCTTGGTATAAGAAGTATGATTGTATGCAGGACTATGAAGAAGAAAAGCATGGACATGATGAAGAACAAATCGACCTAGAGCTAAGCGGCCCTAGGTGTTCTATCAATGAAGATAGTTCAAGCATGAACTCACCATGGAGGGGGAGATCTTCATCAAGCTATGAAGCACAATCAATCAACAAAGGCAAAGCAACAATGGTGGAGTTGGATGAAGAAGGTAATGAAGTTGAAGATGATGAAGGACACATGATGGAGAAAGAAGCCATGTCAAAGAATGAGATCAAGTTCCCAAGGCAAAGGAGGTTTATTCCTCCAAAAGGTGAAGAAAGGAAGTCTTCTAGAGTTAAGTATCCAACTCAAAGGTTTACTTATGATTCATACATGGCAACTCATTATGCATATATGAACAAAGTAGTAGAAGATCATGAGCCCGATTGCTATGAAGATGCAAGCAGGTACACCGAATGGAAAGAGGCAATGCAAGAAGAGATCCACGCACTTGAGGAGAATCAAACATGGACTCTAGTGCCCAAGAAGGATAACATGAAGGTAATAGGTAATAAGTGGGTGCATAAGGTAAAGAGGAATTCAGATGGATCTATTTCTAGGTTCAAAGCAAGATTGGTGGCCAAGGGTTTTGCACAAACCTATGGAGTGGACTTTGAAGAGACATTCAGCCCCATGGCAAAGATGAGCACCATTAGGACACTCATTGCAATGGCTGCTAGCAAAGGATGGAAGCTTTTCCAATTGGGTATCAAGAATGCCTTTCTCAATGGAGACTTGGAAGAAGAGGTATACATGGAGCAACCACTAGGTTTTGTTCATAAAGAGTTTCCACATCATGTTTGTAGGTTGAAGAAGGCACTTTATGGCCTAAAGAAAGCTCCAAGGGCTTGGAACCAAAGATTGGTGGACTATTTGATCAAATGTGGTTACAATCAATGCAAGGCGGATCCATCTCTCTTCATCAAACAAAGAGGAGAACTTGTAGTCTACATGTGCGTGTATGTAGATGATCTTATCATTACAGGTAATGATACAAAGGGCATTGAGGAGATCAAGGCAAAGCTTGGAAAGGAGTTTAGGATCTCTGATCTTGGAGATCTTAGGTATTTTCTTGGCATTGAAGTTGTATACAAAGAAGAAGGTATTATGCTCATACAAAGGAAGTATATTCTAGACCTACTTGAGAGGTTTGGGATGCTACATTGCAAGCCTATTTCAAATCCCATGGAAGTTAATGTAAAGCTAAGCTCCATTGATGGAGAGCCATTAGAGGATGTAACCTTGTATCGATCTATTGTAGGATATTTCAATTATGCCACAATAACTAGGCCCGACATAGCATATGGAGTTGGAGTGTTATCACAATTTATGCATAGTCCAAGGACTACACACTTGCAAGCTACAAGAAGAATGTTACGATATCTCAAGGCCACTATAAATGAAGGATTGTTCTATTCATTTGATGATGATATGCAGGTCAAAGCTTATTCTGATGTCGATTGGGCCGGTTCGAAGGAGGATAGAAGAAGTACAAGTGGTTACCTAGTCATGCTAGGTAGCATGATCATCTCATGGATTTCAAAGAAGCAAACCACGGTGGCATTATCTTCCACGGAGGCTGAGTATAGAGCTTTGGCTCAAGTCACATGTGAGCTAATGTGGATTAAGAAGTTATTTATGGAGCTTAATTTGCAAGTTGACACATATCCAATTTTTTATGACAACATGAGTAGCATTCATCTAGCATCGAATCCTGTCTATCATGCTAGAACCAAGCATATTGAAGTGCACTATCACTTCATAAGGGAAAAGGTGATATCCAAGAAAGTTTCAGTACATCATATTGGTACCAAGGACCAAGTTGCGGACATGTTTACAAAGGCTTTGGATGGGATGAAGATTTCAAAATTCAAGCAATGCATCAACATGAAGGAGCTTGGATGAGGACGAAGAATTGAAGCTTGAGGGGGAGTGTTAAGTCAAGCTTCAAGCTACAAATTCATGGGGAATCTTTTATGGACATGTGGAGCAATCAAAGGAATCCAAAAGCCACGAGATTCCATCAAGAAAATTCACTCAACCACTCCCCAAGTCATCTCAACTAAGTCCTCCAAGTTCGGAGGCTGATTTGGAAAGGTAGTTCCTAGATTTTAGGGGCACACTTCTCACTATAAAAGGAGCATGTATCCCGACTTCTTTTGCGCCATCTTCTTGGAGTTTTAGCTCATGTAAAGTGAGAACTAAGTGCTGGAGTTTTGATAAGCAAGCCCCTTGCTTAAGCTAGCCCCTTGCTTGCTTGTTTGTTTTCTTTTAGTAGGCATATCTATGTGTGTGCGCAGGCAGTGTTGCAACTCTCTAGCCCTGAGTTGTTAGCATTGGTTCTCCCTCGTATTATATCCATTTGATGTAATTCTTGTCTCATTGGATAGCTATTAGAGTCTAGTTTATGCTCACAAAGTCTCTGGATCATTCTCTGAGTAATCTGGGAGCAACATTCATTTTAGTGAAGTTGTGTGATTGATATCTCTCTTGGTGTGTAGGCTCTGTTGGAAATATTTTGCTCTCTGTTGTAAGGGCTGGTTCTCCTTCTCTATGTATCCATTTTCTATGATTTTGGTGTCATTGGGTAGCTATTAAATTCCTCTAAAGTTGATGCAAGTTTGAGATTCATTCTTTGTATAAGCTCTGAGAAAAGCTTGCTAGAGTGAAGTGAGGTATCTGCTTGACTGGCAGTTGTGAGCATTCAACTAGCTCATGTTGTAGACATTGTTTCTCCTTGTCTAAGCATCCATTTGAAGTGAAATTTGTTTTGTTGGAAAGCTCTTGGTGTCTACTACAAGTCTACAAAAGCGCACTGGATTTCTCTGCATATGCTCTGAGTAAGAGCATTTTTGGTGTGCAGAGGTCAAAGAAGGATACCTGTGGAGGTCATTCACGCTTCATCGTTGCTTAGGGGTTGAGATACTTCCCCCATCATATAGGGAAGCTTTCATATTAAATAATGAGTGTTTTTGGTTTAGAGGCCTTTTGGCTTATTTGGGTGTTGGTTAGCCTTTTGCCACCATGATATTTACTAACAATCAAAGCACATTGGTAATTGCAAGAAACCCTTTGTTCGAAGCTCGTACAAAGCACATTGAGGTGCACTATCATTATGTTAGGGAGAGATTCTCTAGGAGAGGGATCAATTTGGCTTATGTGCCCACATAGGATAATGTTGCAAACCTTTTCACAGATGCTCTACCTAGCGAGAAGTTTTGAACCTTTTTATAAAGCTTTGGGCTTACTTTCTTTTGTGGATTGATTTCTTTCCACATAGCTTGGAACTTTCTTATACATGAGTGTCATCTCCTTGCCCAAATTATCATTCCCAAGGGATTTGCTAATATATTTTGGTAGCAATGTGTGTGAATACACTTAGGACCACCATAGCACTTTCTTCCCTCTTTAGGAGGTTTTTTCCCCTAGATTTCATATATCTCTATAACCCTAATGGGTATCTTTGTACATTGGCTTTGTAATACATTTAGAATTGTGTTGTGCTTCAAGCTTCTTCTTCTTCTTAATTGTGGTTTTTGTGTGATTTTGTAGAGCTCGAACTCCAACAAAAAACTAGCTCAGTATAAAGGTATTCTACTTCAATGTAATACATTTTTCAATGAAACTAAAAGGTGAATTTTGGAATGGGATTTCATGTTCGTGAGGTAGACACAAAAGTTTCAGGGAAACTATATGGCATTGATTTCAAAGAATTTATTATTGAAACAAAGATTGAAGGTATGCAAGAGTTAGATAATAATTTAAGAAATTTAATGGAAAAGTGTGAGTTTGAATTTGGGTATACCACCAAAATGGACGTTAAAATACTACAAAAGAAACTTTTAGATTACATTATAGAATGTTGTATGGATATGGAAAGTAATTTTGATTACCTTTTTACCCAGATTCATGAATTTTTTGATAGACAATAGTTCTAAAAAGTTTTTTATTTGGAGGAGCAACTTCAGCAAAAGAAGAATCGGATTCTCTTGTTAGAGATTCAAGTTGACTCGTTACGAGAAAATTGACGTGTAAAGTAGACACTCTTGTTATTTTCACGTGAGATAGGGTGCCAATATTTGTTTAAGTTTACAAACATGTTTGCAAAATATTTTACTTCTTTAATATAACAAGTTTTCACCATAATGATAAACGTAAGGATTGAGTCAATAAGTCTCAATGTTATGTTGCAAAAGTAGTTTTCATTTACCTCTTGTTACTTTTGTTTAATTTTTTTATCCTTTTTTTGTTGATATATTTTGGTATTGATGTGTATGAACATGTTTAGGACCATCGAGGCACATTTGTCCACCTTTAGGAGGTTTTCTCCCCTCCTAGCTTATATATATGCCTATAACCCTAATAGCGCACTTATCTTTATACATTCACTTGGTAACATATTTTGTGTATGTTGTTCTTCGAGCTTCTTGTTCTTCCTTCTATTGTTTCTTTGCTTGCACAGACTTGGAACTCCAACAATTGGTATCAAAGTCTAGGGCATCATCGAAAACCCTCGGATCACAATCTCGGAATCACACAAATTTGTGATCATATTGAGGGGATATAGTAGTTCAATATAGCTTTGCTCCATCGCATCGAAATTTTGATTCCATATGATGGCTATTGAGGTTGGATGGTAGTAATTACCCATTATGGGCATAAATCATGCATCATATATCGGGTTAGTCTTCGCATGTTCTTGTGTTCTTCATGGGCTTCTAAGTGTGGAAATTCTAGCATGTCCATGGAACCCACGACATCTTCTCCACCATCAAGATCTTTGTCCATCTCATAAAATGCCTCAAGAATTTCTTCCATGTGTTCATTTTGTTTTATGCTACCAGTACCTTGTACTTCTACCTCCCTCTTCATTCCCTTTTGTCCATGAGAGGTAGATGTTGCAATCTTGTTTGGGTCGACCTTCTCACCAGTTGGAACCATGCGAATGGTAGCATAGTTTTTCTAGTCGATATTTATCAAAGGATCCATATTCTCTAAAATGTGCAATACAAATCTATCGTTTCTGAAAAATTTGATACTTGCACTAAGTGCAAGGATATGCCATTCCCAGACTTGCGGATCCAAAGATGCCATCTGATACCATGTGGAGATGTTAGGACATTTAATATATGATATATTTAATTATATATTCTAATTCTAATTCTAGAATCCTAATTTTTATTTTTAAACAAAAAATCCTATTATTTATATATTTGTTTATATATTTTGATATCAATCCTAAAAACCTATTATATATATAACCTAAAACCCTATATTTTATATATTTAGTTATATATATATATATATATATATATATATATATATATATATATATATATATATATATATATATATATATATATATATATATATATATATATATATATAAACTCTAATTTCTTATGTATTTTTATATATGTGTTTGTATGTAAAAACCCTAAAATAATTATTTTTATATATTTTATTATATGTATGTAAAAACTCTAAGAATACTAAAGACTTATTTTTTACATATTTTATTGTATATATTTTATATAATTTGATTTCTTTCCCTACTTTTTGCATACATTTAATTAGAATATCTACATATTCTAATTTTTCTCCTAATTTTTACAGATATTTGATTATATATATTAATATTAATCTTAAAACTTTATTTTTTTAATATTTAACTATATATATTCAATTTGATTCAAAAACCCTAATTTCTTATATATTTTTATATATGTGTTTGTATGTGTATATGTTTGTATTGAAAATCCTAAAACCTTATTTTTTTATATTTAATTATATATAAATAAAAATCCTAAAAATCCAAAATACCTATTTTTTATATATTTGATAATATATATTTTACATATTTTGATTTTTTCTCTACCTTTTACATACATTTAATAAGAATATTTACACATTATAATTTTTTTATTTTTACATATATTTGATTATATAAATTAATATTAAACCTAAACTATATTTAGGATGTGTTTGTATGTTTAAACCCTAAAATCCTATTTTTTATATATTTAATTATATATATATAAACCCTAAAAATTCTAAAGACCTATTTTTTAGATATTTTATTATATATATTTTACATATTCTGATTTTTCCCCTAATTGTTACATATATTTAATTAAAATATTTACACATTCTAATTTTTTCTCTATTTTTTACATATATTTTTATTATATATACTAATATTAAACCTAAAACCCTAATCTTAAAAACGTAGACCTAAAACATGTATATGTGTGTATGTGTGTATAATTGTGTATATATATGTGTATGTGTATATTTATTATGTGTGTATATGTGTATATATGTGTATGCATGTGTAAAAACCCTAAAACCCTGATCCAAAAGGCCTAGACCTAAAACATGTATATGTATGTATGCATGTGTATATATATGTGTATGTGTATATATGTGTATGCAAGTGTAAAAATCCTAAAACCCTTATCCTAAAGACCTAGACCTAAAACATATATATGTGTGTATGCATGTGTATATGTATGTGTATGTGTATGAGTATATATATGTGTATGTGTATATATATGTGTATGTGTATATATATTATGTGTATATGTGTATATGTGTATATGTGTATATGTGTATATGTGTATATGTGTATATGTGTATATGTGTATATGTGTATATGTGTATATGTGTATATGTGTATATGTGTATATGTGTATATGTGTATATGTGTATATGTGTGTATGCAAGTATAAAAGCCCTAAAACCCTAATCCTAAAGACCTAGACCTAAAACTTGTATATGTGTGTATGCATGTGTATATATATATGTGTATGTGTATATGTATTATGTGTGTATATGTGTATATGTGTATGTGTATATGTGTATATGTGTATATGTGTATATGTGTATATGTGTATATGTGTATATGTGTATATGTGTATATGTGTATATGTGTATATGTGTATATGTGTATATGTGTATATGCAAGTGTAGAAACCCTAAAACCCTAATCCTAAAGACCTAGACCTAAAACATGTAAAACCCTAATCCTAAAGACCTAGACCTAAAACATGTAAAACCCTAATCCTAAAGACCTAGACCTAAAACATGTAAAACCCTAATCTAAAGACCTAGACCTAAAACATGTAAAACCCGAATCCTAAAGACCTAGACCTAAAACATGTAAAACCCTAATCCTAAAGACCTAGACCTAAAACATGTAAAACCCGAATCCTAAAGACCTAGACCTAAAACATGTAAAACCCTAATCCTAAAGACCTAGACCTAAAACATGTATATATATGTATGCATGTGTATATATATATGGGTATGCATGTGTATATATACGTGTATGCATGTGTATATATACGTGTATGCATGTGTATATATATGTGTACGCATGTGTATATATATGTGTATGTGTATGTGTATATGTATTATGTGTGTATATGTGCATATGTGTGTATGTATGTATAAATCCAAAAACCCTAATCCTAAAACCTTAAACCCTAAAACATGTATATGTGTGTGTGTGTGTATGCATGTGTATATATCTGAGTATATGTATATGTGTGCATGTGTGTATGTATATGTGTGCATGTGTGTATGTATATGTGTGCATGTGTGTATGTATATGTAAAGACGTAGACCTTAAACATGTATATGTGTGTATGCATATGTGTGTATGCATATCTGTGTATGTATATGTGTGTATGCATATGTGTGTGTATGTATGTATGCATATGCATGTGTGTATGTATATGCGTGTGTCTACATGTGTGTATGCATATGTGTGTGTATGCATATGTGTGTGTATGTATGTATGCATATGCATGTGTGCATGTATATGTGTGTGTGTAAATGTATGTATGTATATGTGTGTATGCATATATGTGTGTATATATGTATGCATATGCATGTGTGTATGCATATGTGTGTGTACATGTATGTGTGTATCCATATGTGTGTATGTATGTATGCATATGCATGTGTGTATGCATGTGTGTGTGTGTGTATGTATATGCATCACTATATGTAATATGTATGTGAGTGTGTGTGTGTGTGTAGGTGTGAGTGTGTATGTATATATGTGAGTGTGTGTGTGTGTGTGTATATATATATTTATGTGAGTGTGTATGTATATGTGTGTATGCATGCAGGCATATGCATGAATATGCATGTGTGTATGTAATATGTATGTGAGTATGTGTATGCATATGTGTATGTATGTGTGTGTACATATATGTGTGTATGTGTATGAATGTGAGAGTGTATGTAATATATGCATATGTATGTGTATGTATATGTGTATGAATGTGTGTATACATATGTGTGTGAATGTATGTATGCATATGTGTATGTGTATGTGTATGTGTATGTATGTATGCATATGCATATGTGTATATGTGTGTATGTATGTATGCATGCATATACATGAGTATGTGTGCATGTATGTATCTTATTTCTCTCTCTTTCTCTTTCTTTATCTCTCTCTTTCTCTCTCTCTTTCATCTCTGTCTCTCTTTCATCTCCCTGTCTCTCTTTCTCTCTCTCTCTATCTCTATTTCTAGTAAAGAGCAAAACAATCATTTAAATATCTCTCTCTCTCTCTCCATCTCTCTCTCTCTCTCTCTCTCTCTCTCTCTCTCTCTCTCTCTCTCTCATCTCTATCTTTCTCTCTCTCTCTCTTTATCTCTCTAGATCTCTCTCTTTCTCTTTGTTTCATCTCTCTCTCTCTCTTTCTCACTTTCTATCAATAGAGAACAAAACAATCACTTACATGGATGTAATTCTTCGGACCATTGTCCTCAAAGCCCAACCAACATTGTCTCTCATCAAATTCCAAAGAATCGACACCAAAAAGCTCCTATGAAACCAAGGAGATGAGAAATTAGAAAAGAGAAAACATATAGAAAGAGAAAGGGTGAAAGAGTAGGTGCATCACTTACCAAGATGCAATATCTATAGAGAGAGAGAGGTGTGTGTAGAGAGAGAGAGATCTCTATGTGTATGTGTGCACAATATGATCACAACATAGGTCACGTGCATGTGCAAACTCAACAGTAGCACTACTCAGTTCAAAACATGTGCAAATGTCAACTTTTTTCTCTCAGGTCCGGTTATGTTAAACATGTCAGTATAGGCATCAGTATAAGCGCCGGTATGAGCATCAATAATTCCAAGAAATTATCGACGCTCACACCGGCACCTATACCGACACCTATACCGATGTTGATACCAATGTATATAGCGGCACCTCTACCAGCACTGCAAATTTCCAATGCATATACTGATCAATACTTTTTAATGGTTATATCGACTATCAAATGACCATTGAGACACTGAGGGGCATATCGACATTTTCCATCAGTATGAAAAATGTCGGTATGCCCCTCATATGTTGTAGCAAAGACTCTCTTATTCCTATCTAATTATTGTTTGTCCTTTGGGATGGCATCTTGGGTGCTAGTGCACAAACTCTAAGAACACATTCGATCAAAAGCATTTCACCTTGATAGAGGTATTTACCTTGATAGTCATCCAACATAAGTCTAAATTATGTATTTGTGTTATCTTCATATAGAGATGCACCAGGAACTTTCGAGGATCTTAGCTCCCGAATCTTGATATATGGGGATCCAACTCCTTCACGTGGTGGAAATGTCCAAAATTATTCCTTGGTGCCTTTTGAGCAGTACACCTCAATGAATCCTATACTTTTCGTCCATTTGTAAGTCCTCAATGAATCCTATACTTTTCGTCTGTTTGTAAGTAAGCTCATTGTTACCTTTTGGAATGTATGGATGCAGTTGAAATCCTCCTACCATGTCTCAAATAAGTTTTTGCTTAACTATAAGTTCTTTTTGTAGGAAACCTCTTGGATCGATTGGCTTCCGTAGAGACCAAGGGTTTTGGACTACCATACACCCTAAGTTCTTTTTGTAGGAAACCTCTTGGATCGATTGGCTTCCGTAGAGACCAAGGGTTTTGGACTACCATACACCCTAAAGGCTAAAGTGGGTGATGGTACTTGCAAGATTTGACAGCCTATTAAAGAATTTCCTCATCTCTTCATCAACTCTCCAAGTGCTTATGTGTTAGCGTTCAAACAGGTCTCCTCAACTACTAGAATTGTTTTTATGTGAACGCAACGACGTTGATATCTCCATGTGGAATACCTTTCGATCCACTGACCTTCGGTACAACTCAAAATACAGAAAAATTATGTTCTTTGAATATTCTTTTCAAGATCTTGCTTATAGCCTACCTTCTTTATTCTTCTAAAGAAGGAAAATGTTCATGTCATAAAGGAAGAAATATGATAAGAAAATAGAAAAGCAAAAAGATTTTTGAAAGTACTGTAAGGAAAATGTTCATGTCATAAAAATATTGTCCATAAACTAGCTGCAAATGACACAAAGAAGAAAAAGATCAGAATGGTTGTTGTAGAGGCCTCTACACCTAAAATAGAGTCTGCTAATCTTGTCCAAAATGAGAAACGGGCATTTACTATTATTTCGAGCTATGACCCATCTTCTCATGAGCAATGTATGTCTATACCAGAGTTAGATTGTTTTGTACTTTGATAATGGTGCTACCAAACATGCAACCTTTCATCACAGTTTCTTCACTTCACTTAAGCCTGCCCCTACGGGGAATATTGTCACATGTCCTAACAAATCCTCTTATCTTGTATAGAAGTTGGAAAGATCGTTGTAACTACTACTCATGGTAGTTTATCACATTGTCGAACTCCTTATATGTGTTAGGGATCAAGAAAAATATATTATCAGTTTCAATAAAGATTTTGATCTCCTTCCCCTCTAAAGGTAACTCTTTGGGTGGACATCTTGCAATGTATTGTTTGAATTGTCATGCAACCAACTTCATATATTCCAATGAATTCTCTTTGATGTTATGGATTAACAAGGAAGTTTCATGGGGCACTAGTCATATTGAAAGTTCCCCAATAAATTCTTTGAGTAATTGTTCCCAAGGTCCAAAGTCCCCAAAAATAATCAATGGAACCAAGTCAAAGTTGATCCTTTTAGTGCTATCCCAAAGCTTGATATTGAGTGAAGAAATCATCTATTTGCTTTGTGCAGAGAATTTGTTTGAATTACATGACATGATCATGAGTATCACCATGATCACCATGACTCTCATAGAAGTCTCTCATAAAATTTGTAATTTGATGAGGTTTGTGAAGGATTATGATGGCGATGCACCACAGTGTGCTCTCCTTCTTGAGAGCTTCACGACGATATGCTCGGAGTAGAAAACTGAGCTCCTAACGTCACACACAGTACTCCGCACAGAGGCTACAGAATACGCAGAAAACATAGTACATAGGGAGCTCGAAGATAGACTTCTTAGGTCTTACAAAATGTGGTCGAACTTACAATCTGTGACTGACCAGGCCACTATATGTTTTATTAAAGAACATATACAAAGAATTGTCTCGTGGCCATTTGGCCTTTCACATGGACACTAACGGTAACAATCTCCCACTAACAGCCAACATGGCCAAGGTAACTATGGGAGAAAAATAAAGAATGATAAAGAATACCTGAGTGTAAGTATACAAACTATACCTCCCACCTGATGGGCATGTTACACAGTATACAAGTGACTGTGTAAGATCAAGAATCAAGTAACCCCCATCAAGTGACAACAATGTCGAAAGCTATCCTGTGGTAGAGCTTTCGTCAAAGCATCTACAGCATTATCTCGAGGGCGAACATTCTCAAGAATAATATGCTCAGTGGCTAAGCAATCTCTAATGAAGTGATACCTCACCTCAATGTGCTTGGTCTTTGCATGATAGACCGGATTCTTAGCCAAAGCAATGGCACTCTGACTATCACTGAGCAAGCGAGGTACATGTTGAGGTAAACCCATATCACAAGCAAGACGAGAAAGCCACAATGCTTCCTTACATGCCTCACTTGCTGCAACATATTCTGCTTCTGTGGTGGAAACAACTGTACATTCTTGAAGACGAGATCTCCAAGAGATAGCACCTCCAGCAAAATGAAAAATGTACCCTGATGTAGACTTACGATTGTCTACACAACCAGCATAATCAGAATCTGTGTAACCAATAATGGATGCTTTCCCTCTACCTAATCATAGACACTTTTAGTGCCACTCAAATATCTCAAATCATCTTGACCGCTTCCCAATGTTTCTTGCCAGGATTAGACATATATCTGCTCACAACTCCCACTGCAAATGCAATGTCTGGTCTCATAGCTACCATAGCATACATGAGACTACCAACAGCAGACTGATAGGGAATTTTGGTCATGAATTCCTTTTCCTCATCTGATTCGGGGCAATCATCCTTTCTCAATTTCACATATGTGGGTAAAGGTGTACTCAATGCCTTTCCACCTTGCATATTGAACCGGTGAAGTACTTTGGATATGTACTCACTTTGAGACAAGTATATGCATCTTTTACTCCTATCGCGAGTAATGCGCATGCCAAGAATATGTTTGGCATCCCCAAATCTTTCATATCAAATGTCTGACTCAATTTCCTTTTAAGAATTGACAAATCATAAGAGGACTTCCCAGCAATCAACATATCATCGACATAAAGTATCAAGCATATCAAGCTTCCATCTGAGAATCTCTTTGTGTAGAGACAATGATCCTCATTGCTTCATCAATGGCCTTGAGACTTCATAAAAGCATCAAAATTTTGGTACCATTGTCTAGGGAACTGTTTAAGTCCATACAAGCTCTTCTTGAGCTTACAAACTAGACTTTCCTTTCCAAGAACTACATAACCCTCTGGTTGTTCCATATAGGTCTCATCTGTAAGATCTCACAGCAAGAAAGCAGTTTTCACATCCATTTGGACTAACTCTAAGTCCTCCATTGCAACGAATCCAAGCAACATGTGTAGGGTAGTCATCTTGACCACTGGAGAGAAGATTTCCTCGAAATCAACACCATGTTGTTGCTTAAAACCCTTTGCAACAAGTCGTGCTTTATACTTTGGAGAAGCACTATCTGATGTGAATTTCAGCTTATATACTCATTTACATTGTAAAGCTTTCCTGCCATTTGGCAAAGGTATGAAATCCCAACTACCATTCTTGTGGATAGAATCCAACTCTTCATGGCATGCTCCCACTTGGCATGATCCTCTGTCTGCATAGCCTCTTTGTAACAGTATTTTTATGCATGCTAACCGGAGGACTAGTATCCTCAAACACCACTCTTCTCACTTCAACCTCCTTAATGGGCTATTTATGCGTTTTAGACTCATTAAAAATGACATTACTACTTCTGATCACTGACTATGTTTCAGGATCCCATAAGCGATATCCAAATTATCCTTCTCTACCATATCCAAGAAAAATGTGTTTCTTTGACTTATGGTCCAACTTTTGTCTAAGATTCTTGGGTATATGAACATATGCTTCACACCCAAAAACTCAAAGATGATCATAATATGGTGGCTTCCCTGTCCATAACTCTTGTGCCACTTTTAGAACTTTGGTAGTACTAGGTGAAAGGTTATTCACATGAACTGCAGTCAATACTGCTTTTGCCCAAAAACCTTGTGAGAGGTTTGCATGATGCAACATAGAGACTACTCTATCTTGAATAGTTCTATTCATCCTCTCAGCTACACCATTCTATAATAGGGTATAAAGAGTTGTAAACCTCTCTATGAATCCCTCTAGACTGACAGAAAATGCTGAATTCATGTGAGGTATACTCACCCCCATTATCTGAACGTAAAGCCTTAAGCTTAGTTCCTTTTTCAGTCTCAACTAAAGCAAGCCATTTTTTGAAAGTAGGGAATACCTCATCCTTCGATTTGATAGGATATACCCAAACTTTTCTAGTAGCATCATCTATGAAAGTGACAAAGTAAAGAGAACCACCTAAGGACTTAGTGGGCATAGGACCACACACATCTATATGAATGAGATCTAAAGGCTGAATTGAAGAGCCAATGTGCGTTCTATGCACATTTCTGGTTTGCTTTCCATATTGACAGTGCTCACAAATGAAAAATCAAAGAAAGATAACACAGGTAAGTAGCCAGAACGAGAAAGATTTTCCATTCCACTACGAGATATATGGGCAAACGACCATGCCAAATACAAGCCATAGGTTGTTCAGTAACCACTGACAAGTGTTCTTTCTGTGATACAAATAAAGGATAAAGTGAGCCAACTTTGCTTCCGTTTGCAATAACCATATTGCCCTTTGATATACGAAAAGACTGAGCATAGAAGACCACTTATAACCAAGGTCATCAAGTTGACCGACTGACATCAAACTATGTGATAACTGAGGTACATGGCGTACATTATGCATAGTAAATTTTGAACCATCAATGAACTGCACAACCACATCTCCAATCCCCACAACATCACACTGGTAAGAGTCACCAAGTCTCACGGTGCCAAGAGACTTTGCTGCATAATTAGAGAACCATTCTCTATGTGGTGTCACATGGAAAGAAGCACTTGAATCTAGCAGCCAAGTGTGGGAAAAAGAATCAGCCATAAGCACCTCAGTTGGCACAGTACTGTCAAGTGTCAACACATCAGCATCTTTAGAAGTAGCATTAATTTCTTCAATCTTCACAGTCAAAGTAGATGGGGTGTAGGTAACTGTTTAACATGCCCATCAACATTTTGTCCTTTACCTTTAGCATTCTTTAATGCATAACACTCTTTCTTCATGTGTCCTTTCTTATGACAATAATGGCATTCGATGTCCCTCTTCCTTGATTTACTTCTACTCTTATTCCGTTGACCATTCTTTTCCTTGTTCTTGCTCCTGCCACATTGTTAATTCTTTCCTTCGTAAGAATCACGAACATTATATGCATCTCCACTCTGAGTGCCAACCATAGATTTTTTGCGAATCTCCTCACTCAAGAGTGCTCCACATATGTCATCATAGACAAGTTTACCACCAGGTGCACTGTTGCTAATAGTTGTGCAAAACGTATCCCATGATGATGGCAGGGTGCATAACAGCAATACTGCTTTCATTTCATTATCCATATCCATTTTCTGAGCCTGTAACTGAGAGAATATAGCATCAAACTCATTCAGATGAGCAGCAACACTATTTGTGTCCTTCATACGAAGGTCATATAATTTTCTCATCAGATAGGCTTTATTTGATGCCGTCTCTTTTTCATATGTATTGCATAACTTCTTCCAAAGCTCCTATGCACTTTCACAGTCTAATACTGTAAAGTAAACATTATCTGCCAAGTGCAAACGAATGGTAGACCTGGCCATTTCATCTAACTCATCCCAATCATCTTCATCCATGTCAGCAGGCTTCTTTGAAATTCCATTTACTGGCTTCCATTGCCTCCTTTGAATCAGCGCATCTTTAATCTGATTCTTCCATAGAGCAAAGTTTGTGCCATCAAATTTTTGGATCTCAAAATGGTCTTTTCCCTGCAAGTTATAGCTCCTCCTCGGAACACTAGCACTAGACCCTGATCCGCTGGATGTGCATGAGACCTCTGATGCCATGATGGTAGAGAACTGAATAGAATGATAATGGAGCTAGAAGAGTCTGAACACTAATGAATAAGTGTATCAAGAAGTAAATCGACCACTATATAGTTGACAAAACCAGAAATCTGGAAAAATTTTGCCAGAGTATCCTATGCAAAATGAGCGTATGACCAGTGTCAAAATATCATAAAACTGCAAGTACTGACATGTTTTGTAGCATAGTGAATCACTAACTCCACTGCATGTAATCAGTTACCCAATAGAAGCCAACTAGGCTTATCGAGCACCTATGAACAGCTCCTATGGTGAGGTTGGGTAAGTCTTCCACCTGCATCACCGAAGAGACCCCAACATCTGGGTGTCTCCCAGTTAAAAAAACCCCACCGTGACCCTCTTTTTTCAAATGTAAAAGGCTTTATGCAAAAAAACGTAATCGCTATATCAATGACCACATGGACGTACATAAGTGGTATCCACAGAAGCATACATGGTGTGTATGTGCTCAATATATGCAGTAAAATGACACTAAAAGGCTGAATGCATAGCCCAAAAGCTAGCGAACAACACTCGCAAGTGTTTGTCAACTCTGATGATTTAGGTTCAAAAACCTGCATAAATTTGCAGCAGCTGCTCCCACCAAAACTGAAAAGCTCTCTAGAAACCTGTAGTTTTACGAGTGTGGCTGAAAACACAGCCCCAAAGGTTGATATTTATTGTCGGAGAAGTACAAAGAACACTCTTATTGATGTTCTTGGACCTGTGTGAAGAGAAGTATGTGCAGAAGTACTCCCAAATGGCTCCAAAAGACATCCAAAAATGCTTCAAAAATAGGCTTTGAAAGCAAAGAATGAAGCTTTGAGGGACCAAAACATGTTCAAGGTAATGTCAACCTTAGTCTTTCCCCTTCTTCAGACACCACAAGAGTGTAGCTTAGTGGCAAGAGATTGTCATGGTTAAGCGAGCTCCGGGGGGAACAGTACTGGGATGGGTGACCTCCTGAGAAGTACAGGGAACCTCTATATTCCTTGATTGTTGAGGTCCTCCCTCGCATGCAGCCAACGGCGCCAATGGTGACTTTGGTGACTCGGATGACAAGGTATGCCAAGGTCTATGCCTTGGTTGCCGCTTTAGTCGTAAGACTTGGGGGGGGGGGGGGGGGGGGGTGTTCGCTTCGCTCACACAAAGGGAAAAAAGCTTTTGCCTCGAACTGCTCTGATACCAATTAAGGATTACGATGGTGATGCAACAGTGCACCCTCCTTCTCGAGAGCTTCACGAAGATATGCTCGAAGTAGAAAACCGAGCTCCTAAGGTCGCACATAGTACTCCGCACAGAGGCTGTAGAATACGCAGAAAACACAGTACACAGGGAGCTCGAAGATAGACTTCTTAGGTCTTATAAAATGCGGTCGAACTTACAGTCTGTGACTGACCAGGCCACTATATGTTTTATTAAAGAACATATACAAAGAAGTATCCCGTGGCCATTTGGCCTTTCACATGGACACTAACGGTAACAGTTTGAGCCTCTATCCTAGTTTCGATCATAGAATGGGCATAGGTGGCTCAAGAGGTGTGTGTCTATGTTTTTGTACTTTGGAAGCTCCTTAAGGAGTAAGTGTAGTTGCACCTCTATACATTTGCATGTATTGAGATTTCTTATTCTTATCTAATTATGGTTCCTCCTTTGGGATAGCACCCTAGGTGTTAGTGTGTAGACTCTAAGAACATATTTGATCAAAAGCAGTTGACCTTGATAGAGTTATTTACCTTGATAGTCATCCAACATAAGCCCAAATTATGTCTTTGTGTTATCTTCATATAGAGATGCACTAGGAACTTTAGAGGATCCAACTCCTTCATGTGCCATACGATTCGAAAAAAAACGTATAAAATTCGTGCCATACGAATTAATTCGCTAACGAATAATTCGAATTTTATTTCTACCTAAAAATTTGCAAATGTTTCACACTATATATATATATATATATATATATATATATATATATATATATATATATATATATATATATATATATATATATGTGTGTGTATATAACATGATTGATGGACCACTGCATGGCACGGCCTACATTTGTATGTTTGTTTTTGCTTTTTATTATGGGGAGTAAAAAAAAGCAGCTTGTGTTTCGTCAAAGCCTAGCATTCGCGAAAAGCGAAACCAGCTTTTGCATTATCTCGCGCTAAACGCGCAAGTTAAAAAAAAAAAAAAAAAAAAAAAGCAGTTTCTCGTATCATATAAACTCATAATTAATAAATAGACGATAACAGATTTACTTCCGCCTGGCATCTAGGTAACGACGACAGACGTCCATGGAACGCATCCGCTGAGCGCTCCATCTACATAAAACTGGAAAACCGAAAAGCAAAAAGCAGTAGAACGCTTTTGTGTTTCGGCTTTTGCTTTTGCTTTTGATCGTGGATTCATAAATACACGATAGCAAACGTCTATTGCGTTCACTTGCTGCGTCTGCATAAACGACGTTTAAAGAGACCCATTGGCTGCTTCGGATCGGCGACCCGACCATTCCACCCTCAGTAAGTCTCCATGTCTGCTGTATTGAGCTGTTCCATCTGCCTCGATGACAACCCAAGGGACCCCTTGGTGACACGCTGCGGCCATCTGTTTTGTTGCTCATGCATCCTACGATGGATGGAATCGAAAAAAAAGCCTCTAACGTGTCCGCTCTGTAAGGGCATCTTGAAGGATCTTTCCAGCTTCATCCTCCTTAGGCCGTTCGAAAGAAAAGAACGTTCACCGACGCAGGATGCACAGACTATGGAGAACGAGAATGAAGAAAAGTTCATTACGCCTTGTACTTGGCAAAAGCTCGTTCTTCAACACAGAGTTCACATACCCATGTCGAAGCTGTTGATGAAGGACTTCCATGGGATTAATCTGGATGTTGAGTTCGAAGTATGTGGCTTTGAGGCTCGACGAAAGATTCATGTAACCCCACTTTTTGAGGTCCCCGACCTCCATAGCCAAGCAGAGCAGGCAGCCGAGAAGGACACTTCCCAGGTTTGTAGTAACAACGATGAGCATGGGAAAGAGATTGCGCCGTTCAATGTCGTTATCATCCATCCTCCGAAACTGCACGAGCCTAAGAACAAAGAAGAGAACCCATGAAAAGATGTTCGACCTCTTCATCACCATCTTTCTATCCTCTCATGTCTCTAATCCATGCAAAGAAACAGCCCTTGTCACATTTGGAGTGTTTGATGGTACATCACTTGGTAAGGGTAGAGTATGTGCATAAATACTCCTTGTGAGATTGTGCATTGAGACTCCTTGCCATATCTGCATTATTGCCTCTAGCATCATTATTGCCATAGGTGTATACCAGTTCCTCAAATATTTTTTTCATGTTTACGAAGGAAATTGTCAAAAGCATTGGAAAGCTCCAACCGAGGATATTTTTTCTTTATTTTAATCATGAAATAGATGATCTTAAAATGAATATTGATTGCCACCTATAATGATCTAAACATGAATTTTGGCTTCCCATTTACATGCGTCCAATGACTTACCATTCAGGTGTATCCTGTTTATCCAAGTTTGAATCTTGATTCTATGTATAATTTTATTTGCTTGTTAGATATTAAAACTCTTCATTAACACCAACGTGGAAAGAACCTCTTCTTAGAGAAGAATATATACCACTATATTGAATGTTCATAATGAGCATTCTTATCAGGATAATAGTTCTAAACAAACGCCCACGTGCATTAGGCTATTTGGTTAGGCTCTTCCCTTCCTGAGGCAGAGGCCAGGGTTCAACCCCTCCCTATGGCAAGACAATTGTAAGCCTGAGGACAATGTATTTCCTTCGGACATATTTAAATCAGTTGCCTTCAAGCAGTCCTTTCCAAGTGTCACCTTTGGACAGTCTAACTCTTGCCTTGTGGCATAGAAGGGTCCCATGGGTACTATGCCCCTTCACCTGTACAATTGTTGTTTCAATCAAATTCAAGTTGTAAGAGAGATTATGCTTCAGCTGAACTTCCTTTTTTCTTTGAATCTAAATAAATGAATTTTTGGGACAAAACCTACTCTCAATGGCTTATGATCTCCACGATATGTTTAATTCAAAATCTTGATATGTTTAAAGACCTATTTACTAATACAGAATATTTAAATGTAGATTATAGAGCAGTGTATGTATTTCACATCCAAGGGTATGGCTTGAAACTTGGATGGGATGACTAGGGTCGGACCCATCATTTTCATTGTTGCTTTGAAATTCTCCTAGTTCTATTTCAATAACCAGATGTTTTCTTCACGAGTTGATGCAAGATGACTACAAAGCGGTCCGATATTTCTACTAAGTTTAGCATTGTGTTCCATTGGCATGCGGAGTCTTTCCTATTAAAGGAGTTTCTAATAGTGCATAAGAAATTGTTCCCTTATCATCCTCAAGAAAATGGCCAAACCTAGAGCACAAACAAGATTATTTATATGATGCTTACCAAATTGATGAACAATAAGCACTCACGCTAGTACAAACAACTACATCATGCTATTTGGGACTATAAAGTTGCTTACAAAATAGTGTTAGGAACTACACCATTCAATTGGTGTATGTAACAATTCTAATTATGCTAATGGAATTTCTAATTCCTACATGAAAAGTAGAAAAAACTTATGAGTGGAAACATGATGAGTTGTCAAGGCATGTGGAATCGCTAGAAAAATTATAAGAAACAAGACTTAGAGCCACAATAGACATTTATGCCACTAAACATAGATAGAAAGCCTATTTTGATGCACATGTTAAGGATAATGGTTTATAAGAAGGTGATTTTGTTTTAGTTTACACACTAAAACAACATGCCAAAAAACTTCAAAAGAAAGTTCATGGATCATTTTTCATCAATAAAGTCTCCACATAAGATGTGGTACGATTAGCAACTTTGGAGGGTGAAATCTTGCCCAATTACATTAGTGGATGCCCCATCAAGAGATGTCTAGAGCCCTTGATAGATGACATGCTAAAAAGCCTTCAAATCGCTAAAAATGAAAAGTTCAAAGAGGAAAGAATAAGAGAAGAAGCTCAAGAGGAAGCCAGGCAAAGGATCCTTCATTGTAAGTGACTTATTCAATGGCTTTGTGACCCCATTCCATCAACCCCTAGTGTACACGTTTTTACCATGAGAGTCATAGATGATGAGAAAAAGGATGAAAAGTCATGGTTAAACACCATATTAGGACCAAAATTTTCAATGAAAATGATGGACCATATAGACTCTAGTGCATCTAAAAGTGTGAGTGAACATCAATTTAGCTTGGTCTATGAAGGAATCCACCTATCAAACAAACGTTTGTGTAGCTATTGTAAGTGCAAATGAGCTAGCACGTGTACAGGAAACAACAATCCTCTTAAAATTTGAAAAGGATAATCTTTTTAGAAGAATGTTTAGTAATTGATGAAGAGGATATGGAAAAGTATTTTATCTTTAGGATGATATTGGTTAAGAAAGCATTCAATGATAGTAGATTACACGTTAGGATGTATGATGGTGGATAATTGACATATGCATGGGCCTTTATCATTTTTTAATCCACAATGTTCCACACCTATACTTGAATGCTTGATATCATCTCATAAAATGCATTCCTCAAAGTCTTTATTTGGAAAGTCATTTGATGGCATTCCCATTGAGTGAATGTGAGAACCATTATTTGTCACCAAGACAGGAGAGTTCAATTGAACTATAGCAACCTCCATTGGAAATCTTAGAAATCTCACCAGTAGAAGAGAAACAGAAGGTTACAATAACTCCTCAAATACAGGCAAGAAGAAACATCAAGGAAGAGTCAAACGTTTCATTCTTCAACTATCAAGGTTCATTCAATTTGGGTTCCAAGGCTCTATCTAGCCATAATTTGTTGTATGATGTGGAAGACCTTAGCCATCTTACAGATGATGTATATGGTAAGTCTTGGAAGAAGGTTGCTTCAATCAGTAATACAAACTATCAACAACATTTGGATTTGCGGCCACCTTTCTTACAAAAACATCTTGGTTACTACTTGATAACATGATGTAAAAATCTATAACAATTCCTTCAACTACAAAGGGGAAACCTCATCGGTAAGAATTGGCTCAACTATCCTCAACTCCCAACCCCACCAAAGAACAAGTTAACCCACAATTGCATGTTTAAAATGATCATATTTTCATATAAGATGCATCATGTATCAGACCTTGCACTACGAATGATACACAAGATACTCAACATGATAGAGATGTGTCTCACAACATTCTAGAACCTGCATGTGGTAGACATAGAAATCATAGGATTTTAGACCAACCTAGATTGTTTGTTATTTGATCTATCCATGGCACCCAATTCCAATTGCTTGTGGGCATACTATTCGGGACTTATTTTCCTCCCATCCCACTACATGCAAACATTTGAAGATGTATTCATCATTGGTTTCTTTGAAAATAGGGATCATATCTTCTTACCACTATCTTTGGTGATCAACAAGAGGCTAGCAAGACATGTATTACAGATGGAGGATTGTAAGCAGGTATAACAAGATAGACATAAAAAGCGAGGAAATCTTACCATAGTTTGGAAGAAAAGCATTTAGAACATTGCAAAAACTATGATGATACATGAGGATGAGTATAAAATGAAGATCCTCAATAGATTCTTCAAAAGATTCAACGAAGTTACTAGGACACACCACTCAGACACTTTGTAAGATTGTCACATACATGATGAACACGAGGAAGTGGGCATAGCATATGATTGGAATAGTAGTGGAAATAGCACACTTTTTTCATTTCATGAATTTTGTATTTCGATGCATTGCATTTGTATTTGTAATGCTACTGTAGCACTTATATTTCTCATGTATCTTTATCCAAAAAAAAATGAGAAAAAAGAGAAAAGAGAAAGAGAGTTTCACTATTGTATTATTTTCTAGTCCTTACAACCAAATTTTGCATGTAATGAAGATATGTAGGATGTACAAAATTACTTGCAAAAGAAAATTTATTCAAGCCCGCACATCGATTACATAGGTGGTTCAAAGGTATTGTTCAACAACATATTTCAACACCTCTAGCTTTGGATTGAAGACCAAAGGTTGAATACTAGAGCCTTGAAGATTGATGATATAACCTTCTCAAATGTCTTGTCGAGGATGACAAGATCTAAGAGGGGAGGAGTGTCATAGATTGGCAGAAGTGCACTAATTTTATCACTCTCTTGCATCAAGTTTTGTAGAAGAAAAGAGTTGTACATTATTGTCAAGTAATATTCTTGTAAGAGGGAAGAGTCTCTCCTCAAAAAAAAAAAGTCAAGATTTTTCTAAAAGTTTTAAAATAAAAAAGATGTATTCTTGAGGGAACCACTGTAAAAAGGCCAAGATCCTCATTTTTAAAATCTTTTTTGTGAAGTGAAATAGTGAAGTCTCTCTTATTACAAATTCATGTTTTGACTTTTCCATGCAATTTTTGAGTGTGTATTTTGTTTGATTGAAGGTGTGTCACTAATTTGAGGTGTGTTGAAGTATTATCTATCTATTTGCATCATTTTGAAGCACTTTTACATGATTATATGTTTAGGTTTTTGGAGCAAGTGAAGAAGGATTTTCTTAAGGTTTGTGAGCTTTATATACTGCTCCTAAACCACTTCTATTGCATTTTTGCTTATTGCACATTGTGAACTTGTCAAGAGCTTTGAAATGATTCATAGCATGTGAAAAATGGATCAATAACAAGGGAGATACAAGCACTTTGGAGATCCAATTTTGTTGCCCTATTGAATAAGCAGATACCAACCCTATGGGGGGATGGTGCTCTTCACCCTATCGAGAAAGCTTGTGCTCGACGCTATCAAGAAAGCCTTTGCTTCAATCTATCATGGAAGGACATGTTACCCATAGCTTGAAGGAGTGATCCTAAGTGGTTGTTGTTCACGTTCTACTTGGCCATTGACAATCATATCGATAAGCGACTTGACTATCCCATCACTTCTTGGCGGAACGGACTTAATTGTTTGTTGATAGTATTTTTTATCACCTACCATGGAAGGATTCCCAGACCCTATCATGAAAGGAGGGATCATGGAAGCCAAGGACTTTATGGCTTGTGGAATGTGGTGAACTTGATCGTAGAGGGGTATCCTTTGAGGCTAATGTGAAACAGTACATCAGTTAGTCCACTTGATGTGCATCTATCATGTCTACTTATTGCCTCAGACTCCAACTAGGTTGAAGCTAATCTTCACATATTGATGAATTAAAAATGTATGAGCACACTCTATACCACAAGGTGACAGGCATGAAATACCCCTCAACAAAAATCACTACAAATTTAGAATCCTGATCATATCAATACCGATGCTCTAATAATAATGAGAAATGAATTTGAACATGAACAAAATTTCAAAATATGAAATATTATGATTGCCTCAAAAAATGTGATGACTTCAATTTCTTCAAGGGTTGATGACTTGATATGGATGATATCTCATTTGATGCCTCTCAAGGAGTGAAAAGAGCATGATACCCCATTTGAAAGAAAGGATCTTGATAGTGATTGCCTAATAACAATGGGGATGATGTTTGATAGATTTGTAGTGATGGCTTGTGAGGGATTGTTGATGTGATGCCTTGACGAAAGGTCCAAATGATCAATTCTAAAGTACTAAAAGAAAATCATTTTTTTTGAAATGTACACAAAATGGCTTACTTGAGAAGCTTTATGTGTAGCAAGTTATATTCATGTGCATGCATGTGAGTTCAACCATATGCATGTGCTTTATATATGTGCTTATGTGTATTTGTGATGTGTTCCATGAGCATGTTCAACCATATGTATGTGGTTTGTGTATGTGCTTAAGTAACATTATGTGTACCTATATGTGTGTATTCCATGTGTATGTTCATGTATAATAAATGTAGCCTATGTGTTCATATGTATGCACCCTTGTGTTTGTGTAAGTAGTCATGTGATTAAGATATGTGAGAATATGTGCATGTGTATATTTTTTTTTCTAAGTCGAGAATGGCATTGAAAAGAGTTATCCCACTTAGAAGGCAGAATCTATTCACCCACTTCACCTTCGAGAGAAAATTTATATGTGGATTTCCAAAACAAAATCACTGGTCTAATGATTCCAGAGAACCAATGCATTGAGATAACTGTTGGGGATATAAGGGTCATGTGACATGATGCCTATACTCATATACATATATCATTTATATGTTGAGATATCAAGCTCAACATGTGATGATCCAGGATGACACGTACCAGTTTTTCATTTCTCTGACATGTATAGTGGTCACGCTGGTATATGTCAGGGATACTTCATTGAGCTTTATTAGATTTATCTACCGAGAGTGATGGCACATTTGTTTCTTGCCAACTCACTCATTCACAGACATTAGGTTTTTAATTATGTATTGGTCTTTATATATTGCACTAGTATTCTTGTTTTTAGGTCATTCTTGTACATTCCTTTTATGTAATAGAAGAAGAAGAAGAAGATCATTCTTTCTTGCCTCAATCTGTGTGTATGCTTCTCCTTGAGAGTGAGAGTGTGTGTGTGAGCTCTCTTCCTTATCTCCTTCCTCGTGACATGGTATCAGAGCCAGCGTGGCTGTAGAGAGCTCGTGGAGAAGGCGATGGTGAAGACTACGCGGCAAGGCGTGGAGAAAACGTGATTTCACAAACGGCCTCCGTTTGCTACGAAAATCGTTGTGAAGGTAGAAGACCTCAAAATATTTTTGAGAGTTACCCCTTTAGGGTCACTTGTTTTTGTCAGATCGAAGTTTTGGAGCCATCTCGACCTCCGTTTCGAGCCCGCAAGGTGGGGCCCATAGAAAAACCAAGTCAGTTTCAGAAATTGTAACTTGTGTTGTGTTCGGCGACACTCATATATTCCAGATTCAGAATTTCAAGCGATTCCATGTACTGTTGATACACGAAAACTGTGTTTTTCTGAGATTGAACTGTCACGTCATAGTGCGACAGTGTTCAAGCAGAAGTGCTGCTTGTAGTGTGTTGCGGTGTTGTGAATTGTTGCAAAAATGGCAAACGCAGATGGAATGAGTCAGCTTATGAGCGATAAGCTGGACAAGAACAACTTCCATGCTTGGAGATTCAGAATGACGAATTTCCTGATGGGAAAAGGCTACTGGAAGTACATCGAAGGAGAGAATGAAAACGCTCCGCAGTTACCAGAAAGGAATCAAACTGCAGAACAGTTAAGAGCATATGAGGAATGGAATCAAGGAGCACGAAAGGTAATGTATTGGCTATCTGTTAGCATACAGGATAGCATGATACAGGATGCCAAGACTCCAAAAGAGGCTTGGAACAGTTTGGTCACTTTGTACGAGACCAATACAAAGGCACGGAAATTGCAACTCAAGAACGAGCTGCATACATTGGAGAAAAAGAGCATGTCGGTAAGTGACTACACTCTAAAAATCAAAAGCATATGTGAGTCACTTGCATCTATTGGTGTGAATGTAGATGATGATGATAAGGTGGAAGTGTGCCTTCGTGGTTTAGGAGCTGCATATAAGCAGTTCAGAACTTCTATACAGACCAGGGAAAATATTCCGAATTTTGCTGATTTGGTCTCTATGTTGATCATTGAAGAAAAGAATCTTGTTGAGGATTCAAACTCCCAAGGAAAGCCCAGTTCAGAGCAGGTATTCTACTCTGGCAGAGGAAGAGGCAGAGGTAGAGGTTTTGGAAGTGGAAGAGGAAACAGTAACCAAGACCAAGGTCAACAACAGAATCATGCAGGAGGAAGAGGACAATTTCGAGGCAGGGGGAGCCAAAGAGGTCGCAGAAATTTCCAAAGAAATGATTCAGGTAATGATAGTAAAGGATGCTAGAATTGTGGTAAACATGGACACTTTGAACGTGATTGCAGGTTAAAGAATCAAAATAACAGAAGGCAGCAAAACAACTATGCATCCAAAAGTGCAGATGATTCTGAGAAGTTGTTTATGGTTCAACATCACATGATGAATACGATGTCTGCTGGTGTTTCAAAATCGAATGATAATGTCTGGTATGTTGATTCACGTGCTTCAAATCACATGACGAGTCATGCAGAATGGTTTAGTAGTTTGCAAAAAATGCCAGTTCCTGGATATGTTGAAACAGGTGATGACACATCGCATCCTATTGAGCATACAGGAAACATAGCATTGCCTATGGAGGACGGAAAGGTAAAACATCTCGCTGATGTGCTGCATGCTCCAAATATAACGAAGAATCTGGTTTCTGTTGGACAAATGGTTGACCAGGGATTACAAGTCAGGTTCAATGCTGATGGATTATATGTAGAAGAGTACAAGCAGGATGGACGATTGGTTGCCAAAGGAAACAAATTCGGTAGGATGTTCACCTTAAATGTGAAGATTCCTGAAATGAATGCAGCCATGTTTGCGAAAGGTGCAGGAGTTATTGCAGATATAGAGATATGGCACAAACGGATTGGACATGCAAACTTGCAAAGGCTGAAACATATGCAGTCAAAGGAGATTGTCCATGGACTACCAAATTTCAAAGTTACAGAAATGCAAAAGGTATGTGCAGCATGTCAATTTGGTAAACAATCAAGAGCATCATTTCCACATGACAAGCATGTTAGTGAGAATGTACTAGAACTAGTATATACAGATGTTTGGGTTCCAGCACCATCTATGGGCGGTTGCAGGTTTTATGTTACTTTCATTGATGACCATACACGCAAAGTATGGGTATATTTCATGAAAGAGAAGAGCGAGCTGTTTACTCACTTCCAGAATTTTAAAGTTATGGTGGAAAAGCAGACAGGGAAGTACATTCAAACATTAAGATCTGATGTAGGAGGTGAATACATGTCAAATGAGTTCAGCAGTTTTCTAAAAAATCATGGAATTCGGCGTTAGTTTTCTTGCAGGTACACACCACAACAGAATGGTGTTGCTGAACGCGAAAATAGACATATTGCAGAAATAGCAAGAGCCTTGATGGCTGAGAAGAATATGCCTCATTGTTATTGGGCAAAAGCTGTGCATACTGTTGTATACATCATGAACAGAACTCCGACTGTTGCTGTACATCAAGTTACACCTGAAGAGAAGTTTACAGGTAAAAAGCCAAACTTATCACATCTGAAAGTTTTTGGCTATATTGCATATGTACATGTTCCAGATGAGTTGAGGACGAAGCTTGATCCGAAAGCAGAAAAATGTGTCTTCATTGGATATTCCCTTGAGCAAAAGGGGTACAAATGTTATAACCCACTCACACGACAGGTGAAGGTGAGCAGAGATGTGGTATTTGATGAAATGTAAAGCTTCTATGCAAATGCCAAAGAAGGAATGAATCTTGAACCAAATGACAAAGAAAATGCTGGAAAACCTAGTGCAGAATCTCAAGTTTTGAGTGGACCGGATGCATCACCAAGCAATAGTTCCAACTCAAATCCATGGAGTGGAAGATTGCGTGGAATTTCAGTCCAACAAATTCATCAAATACATCTAAGAAAGGTAAAGAAAAGCTTTCTGCTGGTAGTAAAACAGGTGCAAGTTTCAAAGACGTTGATGGAGATTCAAGTGGTTCAGAAAAGAGTCTTGATGAGGAACTTGGATTGCCCTCTGTGAAGACTCCAGGAGTAAGAAGGGCACATGCAGATGATACAAGAAGAAGTGACCCAGGACCAAGAAGATTTGGGAGGATGCGTAATTCAGTGCAACGATTGACATATGATAGTTACATGGCTCGCCATTATGCCTACATGACAAAGGTAATACAAGATGCTGAACCTTCTTGTTTTGAAGATGCAATTGGTAATGCAGATTGGGAAAAAGCTATGGATGAGGAGATGGCTGTACTTTATGGAAATGATACATGGAAGTTGGTTCCATTGCCGCAAGGAAAGAAATCCATAGGCTGCAAATGGGTTTACAAGGTAAAGCATAATGTTGATGGTAGCATAAGCAGGTATAAAGCACGATTGGTAGCTAAAGGTTATGCACAGACATATGGCATTGATTATGAGGAAACATTCAGCCTTGTAGCTAAAATGTCTACTGTCAGAACACTTGTTGCATTAGCTACAGCAAAAGGATGGACTTTGCATCAGATGGATGTGAAGAATGGTTTCCTACATGGTGAGTTACAAGAAGAAGTATATATGGACCAGCCACAAGGATATGAAGATTCAAAACATCCAGAATATGTTTGCAGGTTGCAAAAGGCTTTGTATGGGCTGAAGCAGGCTCCGCATGCATGGCATGCAAGGATTGCTGATTACTTAACCAACATTGGGTTTTCTATGTGTGATGCAGATCACTCACTATATGCAAGGAAGGTTGATGATGGCATCACTATTGTGGCTATTTATGTTGATGATATGATTGTAGGTGGTGATAATGAAGAAAGCATCAAAGAGGTAAAGAAACTTCTTATGCAGGAATTTGACATGAAAGATCTTGGTGTGCTGCGCTATTTCTTGGGCATTGAGTTTATACATACAGAAACAAGTATATGGATGTTGCAAAGGCAATATGCCTTGAATATGCTGCAAAAGTATGGTATGGCTGATTGTAAGCCGATTTCTATGCATTTAGATCAGAATTTGAAATTGGATACTACATCAGGTGAAGCATTGGAAAATGCTACTATGTACAGGAAAATTGTGGGAAGTCTTATATATCTTACAATTACAAGGCCTGATTTAAGCTACACTGTTGGACTTGAAAGTCAGTTTATGTAGGTTCCCAAGAAGCCACATTTGGATGCTCTGAGGCGCACTCTACGTTATGTGAGTGCTACTTTGGATTATGCATTGTTTTATGAAGCTGGTGTAGATTTGCAGGTTCATGGATATACCGATGCAGATTGGGCTAGTAGTACTCCAGATAGAAGATCTACTAGTGGCTTTCTTTTCTCACTTGGAGGTGCAGCTATTACATGGAGCAGTAAGAAGCAACCCACTGTTGCTTTGTCGAGTATAGAGGCTGAGTATAGAGGTGCTACAATGGAAGCATGTGAGGCATCATGGCTGGAGATGTTAACTGCAGATTTAGGTGTGGAAGTGCAAAAGCCTATCAGTATCTATTGTGATTTAGGAGCATACAGTTAGCACGGAACCCTGTTTTCCATGCTAGAACAAAGCATATCGAGGTACATTATCACTTCATCAGAGAGAAGGTATTAGCAGGTGATATTGATCTTGTTTATGTGAGAACAGATGAGCAGGTTGTTGATATTTTCACCAAAGCACTTGGAGCTGAGAAGTTGAAGAAGTTTTGGAAGATGCTTGCATTACAGGATATGGCATTGAGCTTGAGGGGGAGTGTTGAGATATCAAGCTCAACATGTGATGATCCAGGATGACACATACCAATTTTTCGTTTCTCTGGCATGTATAGTGGTCACGCCGGTATATGTCAGGGATACTTCATTGAGCTTTATTATATTTATCTACCGAAAGTGATGGCACATTTGTTTCTTGCCAGCTCACTCATTCGCGGACATTAGGTTTTTGCTTATGTACTGGTCTTTATATATTGCACTAGTTGTATTCTTGTTTTTAGGTCATTCTTGTACATTCCTTTTATGTAATAGAAGAAGAAGAAGAAGATCATTCTTCCTTGCCTCAATCTGTGTATGTGCTTCTCCTTGAGAGTGAGAGTGTGTGTGTGAGCTCTCTTCCTTATCTCCTTCCTCGTGACATTATAGAGCATTGTCTCAAGGAGATCATTATGTCGGTTTCAAAACTGACATGCATGCGTGCATGTCTCTTGTATCACGAGGAAGGAGATAAGGAAGAGAGCTCACACACACACCCTCTCACTCTCAAAGAGAAGCACACACACAGATTAAGGCAAGGAAGGATAATCTTCTTCTTCTTCTTCTTCTTCTTCTTCTTCTTCTTCTTCTTCTTCTTCTTCTTCTTCTTCTTCTTCTTCTTCTTCTTCTTCTTCTTCTTCTTCTTCTTCTTCTTCTTCTTCTATTACATAAAAGGAATGTACAAGAATGACCTAAAAACAACAATACAACAAGTTCCATATATGAAGAAAAGTACATGAGGAAAATCTTAATGTCCGCTAATGAGTGAGCTAGCCAGAAACAAACATGCCATCACTCTCGGTAGATGAATCTAGTAAGGCTCAATGAAGTATTCCTGACATACTGGCGTGACCACTATACATGTCAGAGAAATGAAAAAATGATACGTGTCATTCTGGATCATCACATGTTGAGCTGATATCTCAACACTCCCACTCAAGCTCAACGTCATATCCTATAATCCAAGCATCTCTTGAAACTTCTTCAACTTCTCAGTTCCAAGTGCTTTAGGGAAAATATCAGCAACCTACTTATCTATCCTCACATAAACAAGATCAATATCACCTACTAATATGTTCTCTCTGATGAAGTGATAATGTACCTCGATATGCTTTCTTTTGGCATGAAAAAGAGGATTCCATGCTAAATGTATGCTGCTAAGATTATCACAATGGATGGTGATAGGCTTTTGCTCTTCCACACCTAAATATGCAAGTAGCATCTCAATCCATGATGCTTCACATGCTACTATTACAGCACCTCTATACTAAGCCTATGTACTCGATAAAGCAATAGTGCGTTGCTTCTTAGTGCTCCATGTAGTAGTTGCACTCCTTAGTGAGAATAGAAAACCACTAGTAGATATTCTATCTGGAATGCTATCGGCCCAATCTTCATCAGTGTACCAATGACCTGCAAATCTACACCAGCTTCATAAAACAATGCATAATCCAAAGTAGCACTCACATAACGTAGAGTGTGCCTCAAAGCATCCAAATCTGGTTTCTTGGGAACCTGCATAAATTGACTTTCAAGTCCTATAGTGTAGCTTAGGTTAGGCCTTCTAATTGTGAGATATATCAAACTTCCCACAATTTTCCTGTACATATTAGCATTTTCCAATGCTTCACCTGATGTAGTATCCAACTTCAAATTCTAATTTAATGGCATAGAAATTGTCTTACAATCATCCATACCATACTTTTGTAGCATATTCAAGGCATATTGCCTTTGCAACATCCATATACATGTTTTTGTATGTATAAACTCATTGCCCAAGAAATAGCGCAACACACAAGATCTTTCATGTCAAATTCTTGCATAAGAAGTTGCTTTACCTCTTTGATGTTTTCTTCATTATCACCACCAACAAATCAAGTCATCAACATAAATAGCCACAATTGTGATGCCATCATCACCCTTCCTTGCATATAGTAAATGATCTACATCACACATAGAAAACCCAATGGTGGTTAAGTAATCAGCAATCCTTGCATGCCATGCACGTGGATCTTGCTTAAGCCCATACAAAGCCTTTTGGAACCTGCAAACATATTTTGGGTGCTTTGAATCTTCGTATCCTGGTGGCGAGTCCATGTATACTTCTTCCTATAACTCACCATGTAGAAAAGCATTCTTCACATCCATCTGATGCAAAGTCCGTCCTTTTGTTGTAGCTAATGCAACAAGCATTCTCACAGTAGACATTTTAGCTACAGGTATGAATGTTTCCTCATAATCAATGCCATATGTCTATGCACATCCTTTTGCTACCAATCGTGCTTTATACCTGCTTATGCTACCATCAGCATTGTGCTTTACCTTGTAAACCCACTTGCACCCTATGGGTTTCTTTCCTTATGGCAATGGAACCAGCTTCCATGTTTCCTCTCCATAAAGTGCAGCCATCTCCTCATCCATAGCTTTTTCCCAATCTGCATTTCCAATGGTATCTTCAAAACAAGAAGGTTCAGCATCTTTTATTACCTTTGTCATTTACGCACAATGATGAGCCATGTAACTATCATATGCCAATCACTGCACTGAGTTCTGCATCCTCCCAAATCTTCTTGGTCCTGGATCACTTCTCCTTGTATCATGTGCAAGTGGTTTTCTTACTCTTGGAGTCTTCACAGAGGGCAATCCAAGTTCCTCATCAAGACTCTTTTCTGAACAACTTGAATCTTCATCAATGTCTTCAAAACATGTACATGTTTTATTACCAGTAGAAAGCTTTTCTTTACCTTTCTTGGATGTATTTGATGAGTTTTTTGGACTGAAATTTCCATGCAATCTTCCACTCCATGGATTTGAGTTGGAACTATTGCTTGATGATGCATCTGGTCCACTCAAAACTTGAGATTCTGCACTTGATTTTTCAGCATTTTCTTTGTCATTTGATTCAAGATTAAGTCTATCTTGGGCATCTGCACAGAATCTTGACATTTCATCAAAAACCACATCTGTGCTTACCTTCACCTATCATGTGAGTGGCTTATAACATTTATACCCCTTTTGCTCAAGGGAATATCCAATGAAGATACATTTTTTTGCATTTGGATCAAGCTTCGTTCTCAAATCATCTGGAACATGTACATATGCAATACAGCCAAATACTTTCATATGTGATAAGTTTGGCTTTTTACCTATAAACTTCTCTTCAGGTGTAACTTGATGTGTAGCAGCAATCGGAGTTCTTTTCATGGTGTATACAGCAGTATGCACAGCTTCTTCCCAATAACAACGAGGCATATTCTTCTCAGCCGTCAAAGCTCTTGCTATTTCTATAATATGTCTATTTTTGCATTAAGCAATGCCATTCTATTGTGGTCTGTACTTGCATGAAAATTCATGTCGAATTCCATGACTTTTAAGAAAATTGTTGAACTCATTTGACATGTGTTCACCTCCTCCATCATATCTTAATATCTGAATATACTTTCATGTCTTCTTTTCCACCATAGCCTTAAAATTCTGGAAGTGAGTGAACACCTCACTCTTCTCTTTCATGAAATATACCCATACTTTTCGTATATGGTCATCAATGAAAGTAACATAAAACCTGTAACTGCCCATAGATGTGGTCTTTGTAGGATCCCAGACATCTTTATGTACTATTTCTAGCACATTCTCACTAACATGCGTGTCATGCAGAAATGATGCTCTTGACTGCTTACCAAATTGAATTTGCATTTTTGCAACTTTGAAATTCGGTAGTCCATTGACAATCTCCTTGGACTGCATCAATTTCAGCCTCTTCAAGTTTGCATGTCCAATTCATTTATGCCATATCTCTATATTAGCAATAACTCCTGCACCTTTTGCAAACACGGTTGCATTCATTTCAAGAATTTTCACATTTAAGGTGAACATCCTACCCACTTTGTTTCCTTTGGCAATCAATATTCCATCTTGTTTTTACTCTTCTACATATAGCCCATCAGCATTGAACTTGAGTTATAATCCCTGGTCAACCATTTATCCAACAGAAACCAGATTCTTTGTTATATTTGGAACATGCGGCACATCAGCAAGATGTTTTACCTTTCCATCTTGCATACACAGTGCTATGTTTCCTGTATACGCGATAGGGTGTGATGTGTCATCACCTGTTTCAACATATCCAAGAATTAGCAATTTCTACAAACCATTCCGCATGATTGGTCATGTGATTTGAAGCATCTAAATCAACATACCAGAAATTATCATTCGATTTTGAAACATCAGTAGACATCATATTCATCATGTGATGTTGAACCATGAACAGCTTCTCATAATCATCTGCACTTGTGGATGCATAGTTGTTTTGATGTCTTTTGTTATTTTGATTCTTCAGCTCCAATCATGTTAAAGTGTCCAAGTTTACCACAATTCTAGCATCCTTTACTGTCATTACCTGAATCATTTCTTTGGAAATTTATGTGGTCTCTTTGGCCCCCCCTGCCTTGAAATTATCCTCTTCCTCCTGTATGATTCTATTGTTGACCTTGGTCTTGGTTATTGCATCCTGTTTTGCTTCTGAAGCCTCTACCTCTGCCTCTTCCTCTGCCATCGTAGAATACCTGCTCAGAACTGGGTTTTCCTTGGGAGTTTGAATCCTCACCGAGATTCTTTTCTTCAATAATCAGCATGGATACAATATCGGCAAAATTCGGAATATTTTCCCTCGTATATATAGAAGTTTGAACTACTTGTATGTAGCTCCTAAACCATGAAGGCACACTTCCACCTTATCATCATCATCTACATTCATGCCAATAGATGCAAGTGACTCACATATGCTTTTGATTTTTAGGGTGTAGTCACTTACCGACATGTCCCTTTTTCTCCAATGTATGTAGCTCATTCTCGAGTTGCAATTTATGTGCCTTTGTATTGGTCTCATACAAAGTGACCAAACTGTTCCAAGCCTCTTTCAAATTCTTGGCATCCTATATGTGTCCAATCATGCTATCATGTATGCTAATAGATAGCCAATACATTACCTTTCGTGCTCCTTGATTCCATTCCTCATATGCTCTTAACTGATCTGCAGTCTGATTCCTTTCTGGTAACTGTGGAGCATTTTCATTCTCTCTTTTGATGTACTTCCAATAGCCTTTTCTCATCAGGAAATTTGTCATTCTTAATCTCCAAGCATGGAAGTTGTTCTTGTCTAGCGTATCACTCATAAGCTGACTCATTCCATCTATGTTTGCCATTTCTGCAACAATTCACAACATTGCAAAACACTACAAGCAACATTTCTGCTTGAACGCTATCGCAATATGACGTGACAGTTGGATCTCAGAAAACACAGTTTTCGTGTATCAACAGTATACGGAATCGTTTGAAATTTTGGATCTGGAATATATGAGTGTTGGCAACCACAACAAAAGTTACAATTTTGCAAACTAACCTGGTTTTTCTATGGGTCCCACCTTGTGGGCTCAAAACAAAGGTTGAGATGGCTCCAAAACTCTACCTTCACACCAATTTTTGTAGCAATTTGAGGTCATTTGTGAATCGCACTTTCTCCATGCCTTCTCGCATATTCTTCACCATTGACCTTCTCCACAAACTCTCTACAGCCACACAGGCTCTAATACCATGTCACGAGGAAGGAGATATGGAAGAGAGCTCACACACACACTCTCACTCTCAAAGAGAAGCACACACACAGATTGAGGCAAGGAAGAATAATCTTCTTCTTCTTCTTCTTCTATTACATAAAAGGAATGTACAAGAATGACCTAAAAACACTAATACAACAAGTTCCATATATAAAGAAAAGTACACGAGGAAAATCATAATGTCCACGAATGAGTGAGCTGGCAAGAAACAAATGTGCCATCACTCTCGACAGATGAATCTAGTAAAGCTCAATGAAGTATCCCTAACATATACTGGCGTGACCACTACACATGTCAGAGAAATGAATACGTGTCATCTTGGATCATCACATGTTGAGCTTGATATCTCAACATCTTCTCGTCTCTCTCTCCCTCCATCTCCTCGTTGCTCCTCTTGTTCATCCCACCAAAGCCGTTCATTGGTATCAAAGATTATTGAAGGTTGTTTGCTATGGAGTTCAATGAAAATTTAAGGTAGAAGAGGTGAATGTGCAAGTCGGCACCCTCCTCATAGCTTCTCGATGTTTTGCCCATAATTCGAGCTAGAAAGATTGGATTCGTGCAATTTAAAGTTAATACAAAGAACTAGAATTTGAGGGCATAGAATCTGGTTTGGAGTTTTAGTCCACCGAAAATTCAAAAAACTCAGTGACGTAGAAGTCGAATCTACAATCGTTTGGACAATAGGTCAATTTTTTTGTTGTAACTTGAGTTTTAGAGATCAACTTGAAGTTCGTGAAAGAGCATCTACAACTTTGTACAAGAACACAGGTCCAGATTTGGAGTGCTAGGTCATCGAAGACGTAGAATAAAGAGTAACAGTGTTGCACAAGAAGATGAAATTGACATAGATGTTTGTTTTGTTTATGTCTTCAGCTACATGTGTTTTAAGTATCATTAAGTATTCAAGAAAGAGATCTTCACCATGTATGATCACTATGGTAGATCCTTCGCATGAGAGTAGAGCATGATCTTGTCAAGTATTTGCCATGTGAGATGGCATTGAGATATATCCTTCAGGTTTATGCCATCATGAGCTTGATCATAGTATTATCAATGGATGTATAGTGGCATTGTCGTCTATATCTCATTTATGCCACTTGGATACAATTGTACTTGCTACTTGCATACAATTTATGAGAGTTGATTTTGGATCTTGGTTAGTACTTGTATTCTTGTTTTCTTTGCAGGTACATGTTCTAGATTGGAGCCTCAGTTGCACATTTGTTTGTCACCTTGATTGGCTATTATCTTAGAATATGGTCATTGATTTAATATTTAATTTTCCAGTGTGATTCATGGCATACATGGATGGTGATTCCCTCATTTTCAATTGCAATTGGGACAGATTATGCTTGTCGAAGGTCCTAGGATTGGGCATAAGTATCCACTGTAGGTATTCCATATGAGAGACAAACTTATCTCAGTGGGAGTTCAGCCTTATGTGTGTTGTAAGACTCGCCATGTCTCATCTTATCTACCTACAGATAAGTCTATTGACATTCTTGATGCACATGTATGGCAGAATTCAGATGCTCATATGGATGCACATGTAGAGCATATTTTGGATGCTCATGATTCTCATGTAGAGCATGATTTTGTTGATCATATGGGTGCCCATGTGGAGCATGATGATACATTTGGTGCAATAGAGCACGATAGCTCTTATGATACATAGTGTGTGGTAGAGCATATTAACTCTCAAGTTGCATAGCTACACATATCCTTGTTTGAGAGGATGCCTAATTCGGATGTTGAGGGGTCATAAATTATGCAGTCATTCTTAAATTGACATGGATATGTTAGGACACACTAGCCTTGATAATGGTGCTTTGGATGCCTTAGATATGGGCATGGCTGACATGGTTAGATTAACGAAGATAGCACATATTTCTTAAGCATTGAAGAGTATGATGTACGAGTTATTATGCTTGACATCAGACATTGAAGTTGTTATTTGAGCATTTGCACTTGGAATTGTCAGTCATTCGATGTTTGACACTGGCAAGGAACGAGTGGGAGCTTTGCAAGAACTTCATTAGTTCTTGCATGATTTAGACATGAGCTCAAGTCTTATCAATATGATGCTAGTGCAGTTTGAAGTGCATGCATACACATTGTTTGAGGCACTTGGTGTAGGTTGATTCGTATGGGTTGAGATTAGGACTCTTCCTATACATTATTGTATATTCCTACATCATTATTTGTATGTGTTGTGACTTATGGTCACATTGACCCTTAAGTAGGAGATTGTTGGAGATCTAAAGATCATGTGACCTTTACCCTATAATCATTGAGCTCGAGTCTTATTGATATGACTATAGAGAAGTTTGAGCTACATGCATACACCTTGTTTGAGGCACTTGGTGTAGGTTGATTCATATGGGTTGAGATCGGGATTCTTCCTATACATTATTGTATATCCCTACATCATTATTTGTATGTGTTGTGACTTATGGTCACATTGACCCTTAAGTAGGAGATTGCTAGGGATCTAAGAATCATGTGACCTTAACCCTATATTCATTGAGCTCGAGTCTTATCGCTATGACTCCAGAGCGTTTAAGGTACATGCATACACTTTGTTTGAGGAACTTGTGCATACACCTTGTTTGAGGCACTTAGTGTAGATTGATTCGTATGGGTTGAGATCGGGATTCTTCCTATACATTATTGTATATCCCTACATCATTATTTGTATGTGTTGTGACTTATGGTCACATTGACCCTTAAGTAGGAGATTGCTAGGATCTAAGGATCATGTGACCTTAACCCTATATTCACTGAGCTCAAGTCTTATCGATATGACTCCGGAGCGTTTAAGGTACATGCATACACTTTGTTTGAGGAACTTGGTGTATGTTGATTCATATGGTTTGAGATCAAGACTCTTTCTATACATTATTGTATATTCCTACATCATTATTTGTATGTGTTGCCACTTATGGTCACATTGACCCTTAAGTAGGAGATTGTTGGCATGTAGTTTTTGAGGTTCCCATGCATGTGCACGCATCTCTTCACTCCTCTCTCCCTCCACCTCCTCTTTGCTCCTTGTTTAGCCCACCAAAGCCCTTCAATACCTAATGCCCTAGACACGATACTAGATTATGTAAGACTTTGAGTGAGAGTTCAACACCTCCTAAACTACCTATCCAATATATCCCACAAAGGAGCATCAGCTCACGAGAGTCCGCACCCAATTAAGAGTCTCTCATCTCTTCCCTGTTAAAAGGTGAGGCTATACCCATGAACATTAAGCACTGAAGCTCAGACCATACATCCCTCAAGAATCGTCATTTCCCTTAACCACAAAACCAACTCCACATACTAGTAACTTTCAAAGTACAATTGTAGAGATGAATGGACATAGTACCCAAGAGATGGACATAGTACCCAAGAGACCTGTATTCCACAAAACAAGGGTTAAACTAAGTTACAACTGAGTTTCCACTGGTTTAAACTGGCAAAAGCTTTTCACATGTCCAACCCAAATGTTAAACATTAAACCTACTCCCCTGGCTTTAACTTTGAAAGTACAAGTGTATAGTACCCACAAGACCTTTCATGTCCCACAAAGGTGAGGTTAAAAACTTTGTTACGACTGAATTTCCACTGGTTCGACTAGCATAAGTTTTTACATGTCCAACTCGAGGGTCTAACATAGGGCCTCCGCCTCAAGAGGCCAACGACCTCTGTCTCAAGAGGCCAACAACCTACCTCCGCCTCAAGAGGCCAACGCCAAACCTTTGGAGAGTTACATTGAACTCTATTTAAAAAAATGAAAATTTAAAATCCTTTAAAAAACGAATCAGATATCAGTCGGACTCGTAACAAAGTGAAAACATCTGCAAAGGTCTTGGAGTTCATAAAGTACAGTAGTACATTACACCGTTGATCGCGTTGCGTTGTATATATACATGCGTCAGAAGCTCACATATCATTTACCCCTCACATAAAACGGCGGGGCATGTTATGAGATCTAAAGCGATCCTTGTGAATCGAACTAGCAAAAATTGCCATGACCGAGAATGATCCGAGACAACATTAAGAACAAACACTGATCACATCACATGTCATGGCTTTCTTCGTTACCCTTCCATAGCGGGGCTTCCCTGTTCGCATGTACGCCGTAATGGAAGCAGCGCTTGGACGGATATTCGTTTCAGCAGTCTCCTCTTCAATCTTGAAGAGATTGTCAATTTCTTCGTCGTCGTCCAACTTTCTTTTACTACCAGACTCTCCTTGCTTCTCGGGCTGAGAATCACTCTCCTCAGACTCTGTTTCTGATGCTTTCGAGCCTTTTCTGAGCGATTTCTTTGAGGATTTGGTTTTCTGAGACATAGTATCCTTCACAGCCTTCGTTTTCCTCTTCGTAGGCTTACCAGTGTGAGGAGTTTCAGATTCACCATCGCATTCTTCAGTGGAATCTGGCTTGGCATTGCCCACGTTCCGGGCTTCCTCCGGAGCTCTGACAATGTGAACCTACATGAATCAGCAATAAGAATTTAAGGTTGCAGGGGAATACTCTTCTCGAATGTCATAGTTCAGTAAAAGGCGATAGGAGACAACGACTCACCTTGAACCTGCAATGCTCAATTAATTCAAAAACCAGAGCATCTCCATCTACAAGGCCATGATCCAAAGAGAATCCTCTCCATCCCCCACTCAGGCCAGTCTTGTTCGCCAGGTAAACAGTGTCCCATTCGTCCCCCTTTTCATTCTCTAAAACAACTGTGCCGTCCTTCTTGGGTAGATAAGTCTTACAGAAACTTGATGGCAAACCCTAGAGAAACAGGCATTGGAGATACATGAGTTACTTCAGTTGTTTTTAATCAGCATTTCACACCAAACTAGAGAAAACGCACAAGCCAAAATCCGCCAGTTGTATGGGACTGAAGCATGGGCTTGACAAACGAAGGGCTGCTTCTTGGCAGTTCTTTCATAATATTCTCAGCCTCGAGTATTGCCTCCAGCCTTGCCTCATCGGAAGCATACTTCCGATTTAGTAGCGAAGATGTCCTTGAGCTATAACTGTAAACCGAGAAGACAGATAAATAACAGAGACATTAATCTTTGAGTGAATTGATGATGTCTCTTGCGTGTAGCCAAAATACCTTCTTCGGCCTAGAGACACATCGGCATCCACCTAAAAAATGAACACATGAAATGAAGTCAGACGATTTACTACAGGGCCTCGAATGCATGAGGGAGCGAGAGCAGAGTCAGCAGACCTCACGATAGTCTGGTGCAGGATTAGCTGCAACACGCGAGGACCGCCGCAATTCAATTAACTCCTTCGGAATTCGGGGCTTAGCTTGGCGAGGTTGCTGAAAGATGACATGAATCGTTGCGTTGAGAACGATGATGATCATTGGTACTGTCTCCCTTTAAAGTCCGGCACTTAATTTACACACATACTCGCCCCTCTAAGACCCAAACGAAAGATAAATTTAGCATTAACTTCTACTCACTCAAGTACCTTGAAACCTGATTCTGTCACAAAACACAGGCAACTAACAGGGGTCATCCGGATGTTGCAGAACATGGGGTAGACGTTGGGAGGACTAATGATATAGGCCTGACTTCTTTTTCGCATGTCTACACGCACATACATTATGCGATGTGTCCGTTGTCTGCCGATTATGATAAATTCACACAATGCCAAGTGAATCCCATATGGAACTGTCCGTGGCCTGAAAATAGCGACAGATTCACTCAATGCCAAGTGAATCCTATACGGACCTGACGTCTCTGTCGCATGCCTACATGCATATATCATGCCAGGGCATGTGCGAGTGGCTTGTAAATTGTGACAGACTCACAATGCTGGGCGAACTCCATGACGACGCCCCAGTAATAAAATGTCTCCAAACTACCTTAGGACCTGATATAATTGATCCCTAAACTTTAGGACACTCAATCGGATTCATACCGCTGTACTTTTTGTTGCAGAAAAGCTCCCAGACAAGTCCATGGACAGGTTTGATAGACCAAGCTCCTGAAATTCAAGGTTGGCATAGGAAGGAGTGACGAGAGGTAGATAGCCATAATCACTGAACAAGGAAAACTTTGAACATAAAAGGACCTGCATCCGTTTCTTGTTCTCTTCGAGCCGTTGCCTCCGAATCTCCTCATAAGATAGGCTTTCCTCTTGTTGCTCCATTTCAAGAGTGCAGATGCCTACAGCGAGAGATATATAATAAGTTGGATAAGTCATACTTTTGGGATGCACAGACACTCTAAAGAGATGTGGTCAATCGTTTGATTCGAAACGAACTACAGGAGAATCTACTCTGTATGTAGGGTTTGGTGACTTCCCCCCACACATACCATTTTCACTGAGGTGAAAAGAATCCTTTCACATTGACTACAAATTGTCAGAATTGGATGTGCACTTCAATTTAGCAAGATCAAATGTAGTCACATGCAACATATTAGTCAGTATTGTCAGTCTACTCTTGTGAGCTCCTATCTGACATGAGAGGGCAAACATCAAACTCCGCACTAGTCCATATGAAGCGGACTAAAAAACTTGCTTTAAATTGAGATAAATACAAATCAGATGTATCTTTCTCTCGGTTGGGCCACTGTGAGAGAGGATTGATTTCATGAGATCAACAGACATGGGATACGTGCTACTTTTTCAAAGTGATGAATAATAAATGCATAATCTAGTGGGCATGTTAATGGCAGCAAGAAATGAATTATCACGATTTACCACTTTTTTCACCAGAAAAAGGGTAAGAAATGACATCATTTTGAAAGAAGCCTTAACTTTCAAGAGAGAAATGACATAGGGTGCCAGGTGGGTTCAAAACTGACTTGACTGGAAGCCGTTGGTGTCATGCACGTGCACAATTATCCTTGGAAAGGAAAAATAAAACTTGTTCCAGTTCCTCCCCCCATCAGAACAAAAGTGCACCGCGGTGGAATAGAAATTATTTGTCAGCTTCTGTGTCCGGCGAATATAATGGTTAATCCTTTTTACTTTTGCAATTGTCTACCGCTCTATGTGAACTCTTCCGTACTGCCTAGTCTGACCCAAACATAGAACTCATTCCGAATAGATAACTAGCCTGCACCATATTAGGCAGAGGTTGAAGATGAGGATTTTGAAACCTCCTAGTGGATAGTAGAACAATTGATGCTTTGAAGTTCCAAAGCTCATCACATCTGTTAACAAATTAATCAGACACTGCTAATGTGGTTGATTCAAGATTGTCATGGATTATGAAAAATTTTTCTACATGGAAGTATACTAGTCATGAGAGCTTCCAGTGCCTAAAAAGGTTTTCTTTGAAGGAAAGCCTCAGCCACCTCTTTTCCTCCAGTACATTGACTTCTGTGATATGGAGGCAATCAGAATGCAGGGGGGTGTACCGTAGATATTTCTGCTCCGAAATAAATTCATTCGTGGCAATTGTAGTTGAGTCCCATCAGTTAGCTTCATTGAATAGAAAGATTAAAAATGTGGAAATAGCCCAAACAGTGCTTAAATTGGTTAGCACAGAGATGAGGAGACAAAGTAAGGCTCAATGAAGTATCACGAGTACTAATCGCTCCAAACAGTTGTTTAGCACAGAGATGAGGAGACAAAGTAAGGCTCAATGAAGTATCACGAGTACTAAACGCCTTTGAGATGCTTCAAACAATGTAACAGGGGACAGACATGCAGACCCACCTTTAACCCTGGATATATGCCCCTTTTGTCCCAAACAACATGCATGGACCAGGGATAGGCATTCCTATCTAGAATGCAGAGCAGGAATTGGCCCCCAGATAGACATACTTTTTGTGTTTTTTCCATTAATACTACATATGTCTTGCATCCATACTGTTATCAGCCTGTCAAGTGTGTTTCACATCCCTTTTCAGGAATTTTATAACTTTCAGATGCGCTCTACAGTCTATAATACCTACCTCCCACCTTCCAAGCGAGCATGTTGAGCCTTGACGGCCCTATTCTCCCAAGTCCTAACGCCAAGTTGACCAAGTTCAACTCAAAGATTGAGCTTGCACAAGGTAAAGTGTTAACATTAAGATTGACATACATATGATACATAGTACATGCATACATTGTATGAGACATACATATTACATAAAAATGCGTACAATTTACAGATCGTACATGTGCCATACATACTTTATCACTCACTCAGTCAGACATACATGCTACATAGAGAGTTTTAGCTGGTAATGATCAATTATCTCTAACATATTATGCATAAATGCAAATATGCACATCGTGTAATGATCATTTTGATCAACTTTCTCTGCTCGTCAATGTCATATCATAGACAGTATGTGGCATATGACACTATATAAGCCAGTCCTACAAGTCTTATGTGAATAATCCTTAATGCATCATGCATGAATGCAACTGCATATTGTCTAACGATCATTAAGATTTACTTCTTATTCATAAATGGCATATCATATACTGCATATGGCATTTGACATTTACGTAAGACACTCGTACAAGTCTTATATCTTAACATTATGACTGCTAAACTCTTGTTTATTTTGCTGTTAAATGTCGATTCAGCAATCTTGGTTTTGGATAATATCTTTGATAACTTTAAAATATGATCATCAGCCTTTAAGGCTGCCCCCTCCAGAGCCCAGCTCCTCCTAGCTTTGGGCTACCTTTTTTACCATCTTCATCCCAGAAAAATATCAAAATCTTCTAATAACCACCAAAACTGCAAGTGGGGATGTACTGCAGTAGAAAAACATAAGAACAAGGAAATCCCAAGGTGATGTATGAATCCAGAGAGTCCATCGTATGACAAGTCTTATATCTTGACATTATGAATATTGAACTCTTATTTGTTTTGCTTCTAAATGTTGATTCAGAAATATTGGTTTTGGACAAAGTCACTAGGGGACAGGGACGGGGATGGGGATAGGGACAAGGATGGGTCCCAGGAACGACGATGGAGCCTAGGGTTCATCCACGGGACGGGCACTAGAAAAATGCTGATTTTTTGAAATATCCAATGGAAGTAATGCATAATGAATTTGTTACCATATGAAATGACCAAAATAACAACAAACTATAGAAAAAAAAAGTGTGTTTCAAGTAGACACATGTATGAAGCACATTGAAGTTTGAACATTCAAAGTTGTTTCATATATACATATATATACATATATATACATACATACATACATACATACATACATACATACATACATATACATACATACATACATATATACTTGTGTAACTTCATATGCTTAGAGAATGCACAAATTATGCTTAGAGAATGCACAAATTATCACGTAAAAATAATTGAGCAACTGTTGTCTTTCCCGTAACATAAGTTAGCTCTTAGGCCCTCCCTTCAGAGCCCACCCCTCCCACCTTTGAGGCCCACTTTTCAGCCATCACGATTCCATATAAATATCAAAAACTTCTAATTGACTCCAAAAGCACTAGCGATGATGAAGTACTACAAAAACAGATATTTAAAATGTTTGAACTCCCAAAGTGATAAAGAATTCATCTCAATGACTTCTTAGGCTAACAACCAAGTATCAACGCAGTATTACTATCTTACACCATCATAAGGCATTCTTGGATTTACCCTTCCATGTGTTTTCTAACCAAACAGGTACCGACATGATAAGAGGCAACAACATGAAGCATCCAATGTGATGACCAAATCCACTCATGGAGAAAACTTCCATAAATCAAAGATATTCGATATCAAGGTTTATAATACTACATTACATTTTCTCTTTGACAAGATATCCAACTGAGTAGTCACCATCGTACCACATATAAAATCCACTAAACTTCTAAAATTTATAACTGATCCACCAAAAACTCCATCTGCCGTGGAGTATATGCCATGTGCCTAGTCTCTTTCATTCCATGACCTTCATACTGCAGAAATAGCGCATCCGTCGTTTATAACTTTATATGCTTACATATCCAGAGAATACAAGAACTACATACCATAGTTAGACAATTGTTGCATATCCCCGTACACAAATTGGACAAATTACATTATGAAAGTAAGGGAAGCTGTTCACTGGCCAACTGATCCCACAAGGACAAGTTTACATTCCAACTGTCGGAAAGTGAAGCCTACGTGGTGGTCCTACCATTGCCCCTTCCTACTAAATGGCTGAAAATCTGTCAAAATGTAGTTATCCATGATCATTAATATAGATGTTCTTGAACCTTCCTAGAGCGACCACGCCACTGAGAACCAATCGATATAAACTGAGAACGAAGAAGCGCGTGAGTAAGATTCACGGGCGCTAACACAAGTACTTCGAACCAGTAAATGAACACTAGTGTTGCCGACTGATGAAAGGGCAAGGAGCTTGTTGCATACTTTAGTTTGACAGATTGTTTTATCCTTGGAGGAGCTTCTTCAACACTCAAGACAGAAAAGAAATATCTTCAAGAAATGGGTTTGAAAGAAAAGTACAAATGGTGCGTTTCCCCCCGCGTCCCGGCATCTGTGGTGTTACGCTGTCATGGAATCTTGTGCACGCGGACAATATCCAATATTCACGGTAAACGCTACATATATACGATAAACTAGCAGTTCAAAATACACAGCCAGTGGCTGATGATAATGTACAGGTAACCTCCCGTAGAAACGGAGAAGAAAACAGGCAGAAGAAACATGGGAGCAGACGCATTTCGTTGGTACATAGAGGTACCTTGGAAGGAAGCTCTTGAGGCCGAAACAACAGTCCGGTTCGGGGAAAGCACGCCTCTCGCCTACAACGCCTTCGCTATCATTAACTCCAGTCGATCGAAGGTCTTGAGGGTTTATGTTTCCCATTGGCGCCACTCCTTGCGCAACGGTCAGTCCACACTTCATACTTCGATATTCAAACTGGCGTCACGACCGGCCAAGTGTGAACTCACGGTTCGACAAAAACTTTCACCACCTAGAAGGAGAGTATTCTACTTTAACACCTTGGACCTTAACACATGAATAGGTTCGTGGCGGTTTGATGTGAAAATGCAAAGATAAAAGGGGTCTTGTCACATAATCTTAGTATTGTATGATTGAATCATACTTTAAAAGAGAGGATTAGGAAGTAATCTTCATCCATGGCTTTTGGGACTAGTGGTTAGTCCATCATACTCTTAGCTATAAGGTTGTGAGTTCAATTTCTAACATTGGTATGAGAGCATAGTTGAGGAACTTAGGCAAGATGAAGGTAAGGTGTCTCATTTGGTGGGCATTTGGAAAAAGTGTTTGTCCTTGATGAGTGTGAAACTAGCCTTAAATGAAGGCATATGGGCATTTGGACACCCGTAGAGGGTGGGATAGGTCCAAATTCGGTCCAAGCACTAGAGTTTGAGGTTGGTGGAAGCACTCATGCATGGAAAGTGGATCCAAGAGAGTCAAGAGGGTCCACAAGTGAGCATTGAGGGCAATGCTCAATCTAAGGGGAAAGTAATGTCACATAATTCTAATAGGGGGATGGTTGAACCATATCTTAAGAGAGAGGATTAGAAAACAATCCTCATTCATGGCTTTTGGGGCTAGTGCTTAGCCGATCATACTCTTAGTTAGGAAGTTATGAGTTCAATTCTGAACAAATCTCTTGGGTGTGCGTGTGGTTTTCTTTCAAAAATTTTAAATCTATAGAGAGAGAGTACATCAATGATCAAACTAAAAAAGAAAAAATTAGTCAATGTAGATCTAATGCCGAACTTCATTAAAACGAACAAGAAGTGTATAGAGAGAGTAAAATCAATTATTGAATTTAAAAACAAAAACCATTCACATGTAGACCTAAAAATGAACTTCATTAAAACGAAAAAAAATGTAAGATATGTCAACTCCAAGTGATATATGGCAATAGATAGGAAATGTTTCTCATCATCTACATATGGAGGAAAAAATAGAGTAAGGTCAAGATGAAAACAATGCTAAAGTAAACATTTTTGTGTGTGGAGAATTTGGAGCTAGCCACTTTATATGGGAGAAGTCACCATAAATACATGGAATAGTAATATTATGGATGGAAATGGAAGATTCAATGAATGTGGACAACAAGCCACTTTTGATTATCCTTCCATCTAGAAATAGTCTCTCTATAATCAATGGATGGAGTAAGATGTCTAGAATCCTTGGATCTAAAGGATGCTCTTCTACTTAGCAATTACAACACTCATATATTTGCATTTCAGCTAGCAATGATCACTTTAAACCATTTCACATCCAATAGAAACATATTGAAATGTGGAAAGTAAATATTGAAGATATCTTTGACCACACCATAGTACTCCAAATTAGAGATTTTATCATTTGGTTTCATGCACTTGCTTAATTTTAATAGTGCAAATCAGTTCAGATCATAGAAAATACAAAGTTTGGCACCCGGAGCTCATTTCCATTGGGTGCATTGGTATTTTACCCCCCTTTTGAAGCCATTCATGCAACCATATTTGCCATAATCATCTAAATCCGCATTGAAAACCATCGATATATCAACCATAATAGGGGTATATACACTAGTTAGAAAGTAGATTAAAAAAATATCCATTTTTAAAATAAAAATACAAAAGAAAAACATGTCACTATAGGGTCGATAAACTCATCGCCATGGCCACTGGTAGTTTAATTTTTTTTTTTTTAAATTATTATCCCAAGCTTATGCAAGCTTAAGCAAGCATGTGTATGCACATGTCTATATAGCATGAACCCGAATAAACCCAAATCATCATGATACTATGGAGATGTTTCATGTAAATTGGTCAGCATATAGATCTCTCTCCTATAGATCTCTCTCCTGTTTAGGAGAAGGCTCTATCATACCATGTTGCATTATATTTGAAGGAGGCATTAGAATCATGATATTCAAATACTTGTGAAACACAAACATGTCAAGATCATCGAACCAAAATTTTGTTGAATATATTTGTACAATGCCACTAGGATCTTTTCATATAGTTTCATTTCAGCTAGCAATGATCACTTTAGACCATTTCACATCCAATAGAAACATATTGAACTGTGGAAAATAAATATCAAAGATATCTTTGATCACACCACAATACTCCAAATTAGAGATTTTATCATTTGGTTTTATGCACTTGTTTACTTTTAACATTGCAAATCGGTTCTATATCAAGGAAATACAAAGTTCGGCACTCAAAGGTCATTTCTACTAGGTGCATCACTACAACATACGAGGGGCATACCGATGTTGTCCATACCAATGGTCATGCCCTGGCATCGATATGATCGTTGGAAATGCCTGGAAAGATCACGTCAGGCATACCGACGATCACTTGACCGTCGTTATAACCATTTAAAATCGATCCTCGATATATGCCTCGATCGTCGGTATATTTGTTGGTATAGGCATCGGTATAGGTGTCAATATAAGCATCGGTACTTTGCTGGAAATCATTGACGCTCATACAAGCACCTATACCGACATCGTGTTTTAACATAAGGGGACCCGAGAGCAAAAATTTGACATTTTGTGCATGTTTTGAATTGAGTAGTGCTGCCATTGAGTTTGTGCATGCGACCTGCATTGTGGTCTGCATTGTCTTGTGCACACACACACACAAAGAGATCTCTCTCTCTCTACACACACACTCTCTCTCTAGATCTTGCATATTGGTAAGTGATGCATGCACTCTTTCACCCTTTCTCTTTCTCTATGTTTTTTATTTTCTAATTTCTCTTCTCTTTGATTTTGAAGGAGCTTTTTGGCATTGATTCTTTGGAATTTGACAAGAGAGGACGTTGATTGGGTTTTGATGATAGCGATCCAAAAATTACATCGATGTAAGTGATTGTTTTGTTCTCAATTGATAGAGAGTGAGAAAGAGGGAGAGAGAGAGAAGAGAGAGCGAGAGAGATGAAAGGGAGAGAGATGAAAAAGAGAGAGAAAGAGAGATGAAAGAGAGAAAGAGAGATGAAAGAGAGAGGGAGAGAAAGAGAAAAGATAGAGATACATACACACACATAAATGTAAATGATTGTTTTGTTCTTTATTAGAAATAGAGAGAGATATATACACATACACATACACACACATACACACACACACACATATATATATATATAGAAGGATAGGAAAGAAGATGTTGTTTTGACGTTCTTAGAAAAGTGGCATGATGGCCACCAGCTTAAGAATGCCCCTCAGCATGTGAGAGTGGTAGAGGCCAGTTTATCGCTAGGCCCTAAGGTTTATACATGGTGGATGAGTCTCTCTGAGACTCATCAAAAACTTTCAACCTGGGTTGAATTCACCTGTCTCTTTAAGAAAGAGATTCTCCCTGAGAATGAGGAGGAACATGACTGGGAGGCATGGGATATAATTCAACAAAAAGGAAGGCCATTATCGGTTTATATTTCAGAGTACCGAGATGTTATTCTGAAATTGAAAACCTTGATGACTTCCATCGGCTTCGTGGTTTTGTTAGAGGACTTAACCAACAAATCTAGAATGAGGTTAAGAGACACACACCTAAATCATTTGATGAAGCGATTAAGGTAGCGCTCTGAATGCACGTCTAAAAAACCTTGTATTTTTAGATATGTGCTTTCTCAAGAAGATCTTGTTAGAGCACAAAAGGAAAATTTGTATTTTAAATTCCTCAAGCCAGGACATCGTAGTAGGACATGTCTAGTTGGAAGAGATAGTAAGGCCTCTTTGACTGAAAAAGGTAAGGGGAAACAACAGATTCATCTGATCCAAACTTTGAACTTGGATGAAAATTCAAGTGCAAAGAAGGTTCAGATCATGCATTCTGATAGTACCCATAAATGCAAGTTTCCAAACACATGCGGAAACCTCAAGAATTTGGTCCACATGATTTGGTAAAATTGCACGGGTCAGTCAAAGGTCACACCATTTGGATAATGGTGGACGACTCGGTGATGCATAATTTTATAAATTATGCACTTGTGAAAAGATTGGCTCTTCCTTAGAGTCCATTTCATCATAGATATGTTGTCTCTATGATGCACGGGCAGGATACTCGTGTTTGGGATACCATGATTTCAAATTTGGAACTGGAAATCCAAGATTATAAAGACAAATTGGACTTCCAAATTATGAACATGGATCGGGTAGATTTGGTTTTAGGGAGAGAGTGGCGTTGGAGTCTTGGACCTTCATTGTCCCAATGCTGTTATACAAACACTTTGGAATTCCAGCGTGATGGATTGTTGTATAAGATCAAGGGCGAACACAACGTTCCAAGCATCCCTTTGATTTCACACACAAAATTAAAGAAACTTGTAAGAATGAAGCTAGGACCCAAGATTTTTTGGTCCTTAGCACTGATGTAATTGATTCAGATAATATAAAACAAGTTTCTTTTGTCTCGTCATTTATTCCACGTGAAGTGTATATTAAATTCAATGAATTCGTGAAGGAATTTAAAGATGTGTTCCCTAAGGAACTCCCCCACAGCTTGCCACCCTCTCATGGAAGCATTGATCATAGAATAGATATGCTTCCGGGAACCAAGCCAAAATCCCAAAACCCCTACTGACTCGCCTATGTCCAGAATCTGGAAGTTGAGAAACAGATCAAGGAATATCTGGATGAAGGGTTTATTATGCCAAGCCAGTCCCCTTGGGCCGCACCCATCCTTCTTGTAAAAAAGAAAGATGGTTCTATGAGGCTGTGCGTGAACTACAAGGAGTTGAGCAATCTGACAATAAAGAATAAGTATCCCATGCCACTGGTTGAATATCTCTTCGATAGCTTAAAAGGAGCTAAAATCTTTTCAAAGATTGACCTACGCCAAGGATATCATCAGGTCAGAATTAAAGATGATGATATTCCTAAGACAACCTTTTGAACTAAGAATGGTCATTATGAGTTTTTGGTAATGTCGTTCGGGTTAACAAATGCACCTGCAATGTTTATGAGCTTGATGAATCAAGTCTTGCAACCATACTTAGGAAAGTTTGTAGTAGATTTTTTAGATGACATATTGATCTACAATACATATTATGAAAGTCATCTAGAACATCTGGAAAAAGTCTTTAAACTTCTTCACGATAATCAACTTTATGGTAAAGAGTCAAAATGTGATTTCTTTACCCAGGAAGTAAAGTATTTCGGCCATATTATTTCCACGGAAGGAATCAAAGTAGACCCGGATAAGGTCAAAGTGATTCTTGAATGGCCTGAGCCTAAGACAATTTGAGAACTACAAAGTTTTCTCAGATTGGCAGGATATTATCAGAATTTTGTGGCTGGGTATGCCAAGATAGCAGTACCTTTGACAGATAAGCTCAAAGGGAAGCATCAGAAGATTAATTGGAAAGAAGAGCAAGCACGAAGTTTTCGAGAACTTAAACTTTCTTTAGCTTCAGCCCCGGTTTTACAAATAGTAGACCCGAATAAACCTTTCCAATTAGAAACAGATGCAAGTTCATCTACAGTAGGATCAGTACTAAGCCAAGAAGGTCGACCAATAGCTTTCAAAAGTAGAAAGCTAAGTCTTACTCAACAAAACTATTCTACCCATGAGCGATAGATGTTCGCTATAATAAATGCTCTGAAGAAATGGTGCCATTACCTGTATGGATCAAAGTTAACCATATTCTTTGATCAAGAGAGCATCAAGTGGTTTGCAAACCAACCGGATTTAAGAGATAGAAAAGCTAGATGGGCCAAACAGTTGCAAGAGTTTGATTATGAACTAAGGTACAAGAAAGGAAAGTTCAATGCAGTGGTAGATGCATTAAGTCGGATGCCTATGCTAAACAACTTGACTTTTGTACAAATTCAAAGTGAATTTATTTCAACTTTGAAAGGAAGCTGTAAAGAAGATCCAAGCTACAATCAAGCATGGAAGGCAGTTGAACAAGCTCAAACAAATGAAGCAATTACTTCAAAGGCAAAGTTTAAACACTATTCTCTCCAAGACGAATATTTTCTTTATAAAGGTAAGATTTGTGTCCCAAGTCTTTCGGACATATGAAATCAAGTACTCTTCGAATGCCACGATGCTCCAAGTGCTAGACATCCTGGTATTAACCGAACCTATGAGTTAGTTAAACGACATTTTTATTAGCCTAGTTTACATCGAGATGTGCAAAACTATGTATCAAAGTTGGCTTGTGGGCTTATGAATTACAACTTCCAGAAGATAGTTGGATTCATCCAATGTTCCATGTTAGCCAACTTAGGAAGAGTCTAACAAATTCAGATAATCTGGTTGGACAACAAGTTATTCTTCCACTTCCCGTAAGTGAAACAGTTCCTCATGAACTTGATAGGATACTTCGCACCCAAGATAAACGTACAAGGAGTCATTTGTATGAAGAGTGCTTAGTAAAATGGAAGGATGGAATTGAAGAAAATTCAACATGGGAAAAAGTTTCTACAATCCAGCGATGTTTTTCGACTTTCCAGTTTTAAGTTGGTTAATGAAAGATAAAGTTTTCTACTTTCAAGTTCTAAGTAGATGACTGATTGAATGAATACTCATGTTCTACCGGTATTAGAACATGAGGCTCGAGGGTTGCCTACGGATACTATATATAGCTTTATTTTTGAGGACGAAAATCTTTCCCAAGGGGGGAAGAATGTAATAAAGTAAGTCTATGGTCTACGGAGCCAACTGCTTTAGACATATCTAAAATCGGACACCGTTTGGTCACTCGTCTGTAGGACCAAAGATCTCAAGAATAGACTCAAGCATAAGTTCATGTGCTCTCATATTCAAGTGATCCACTTATCCTAGTGGTTAAGTCTCATGGTTGTGAAGGAGGAGGTCTCGGGTTCAATCCCCATGGGGAGCATGGGGAGAGAGTTTTGCCCAAGAAGCTCTAGAGCCTTCTAACTCAAGTTAACGTGAGTTAACTTGAGTCTTGAGAGACTTAACTCGAGTGGCGAGTACAACTACCACTAGTGGACTCTAGTGGAAGGTACTAAAGTAGTGGACGAGATCACTTCAGCGACTAGTAGACTCTAGTGGAAGGTATCAAAGGAGTGGAGAAGATTGCACATGCACTTGTGAACTTTAGTTACGTTTGTGGTCCTCGTTGATTCAAGCAGCTATATATAGAGGCATATGGCTAGGAGGTGAGTACACATTCATTCTTGAGTTGGTATTGTGCTCTATTCCATATATACACATATACACATAGAATACATATACACATACACATGTATATACACATGCATACACACATATACATGTTTTAGGTCTAGGTCTTTAGGATTAGGCTTTTGGGTTTTTTACATACATACAATAAAAATAAATATATATATTTAAATATATAAAAAATAGGTCTTTAGGATTTTTAGGTCTTTTGCATATATATAATCAAATATATAAGAAAAAAATTAAAATAAATAAATAAATATATATAAGAAATATGATTTTAGTATAGATAATTAAATATGAAAAGAGCTAGGGTTTTAACTATATAAATTAAATATATATATAATTAAATGTACAAAAATAGGATTTTAAGGTTTTTATTAAATTAAATTTATATAATTAAATATATAAAAAATAGAGTTTTAGGTTTAATGTTAATAAATATAATCATATACAATGTATAAAAATTAGGAAAAAAAGTCCAATATATAATCAAACACACACACACACACACACACACACACATATATATATATATATATATATATATATATATATATAATGGATTTTAATATAGATAAATAAAAATAAAAAGACCTAGGTTTTTTTTAATTAAATTAAATATATATAATTAAATATATAAAAAACAGGGCTTTAGCTTTAATATTAATATATATATATATATATATATATATATAAGAAAAAAAAGTACAAATTTACAATAAAATATATTTAAAAAATAGGATTTTAGTATTGATAAATAAAGATAGATAAATAGGTTTTTTAATTAGATTAAATATATATAATTAAATATTAGTATATAATCATATATTTATAGAAATTACAAAAAAAGTACAATATATAATTAAATGTACTATCTATAATTTATTATATAAGAAATTATGGTTTTTGAATTAAAGTAAATATACATAATTAAATATATAAAATATGATTTTTATTTAATAAAAAAATTAGGGTTTTAGAATTAAATATCCTAACAAATAGACATGGTATCAGATGGCATTTTTGGATCCGGAGGAGAGAATGGCATGTCCTTGCATTTAGTGCAAGTACCAAATTTATTGGAAACGACATATTTATACTGCATATGTTAGAGAATATGGATCCTTTGATAAAAATCAACTACAAAACCTACGCTACCATTCGCATGGTCCCCCTGGTGAGCAGGTGGACCCAAACGGCATTGCACCGGTAACCTCTCATGAGCAGAAGAGAACGAAGGGGGAGATAGAAGTACAAGGGTACTTATAGCATTACACAGAATGAACACATGGAAGAAATTCTTGAAGCATTTTGTGAGATGGTCAAAGATCATGACGGTGGACAAGTTTTTGTGGGTTCCATGGACATGGCATAATTTCCACAATCAGAAGCCGATGAAGAATACCAGAACATGCAAAGACGAGCCCGTTTACCACTATATAGTAGGGCAAAGATATATGTACTACGTGTGTCACTCGTGATGCTCAGTGTCTCTGAATTGTTCATGTAACTGGATTTGAAGTAAACTTTCATTGTTGTATCAAAATAACTTTATTTACTAATATCATTCTAATTGCTTATCACAAGCTTCTTAAAGAGCAATTTCTACTAGATGGCAATGACATGCCTCCAAAACGTGGAAATGCAAAAAAACTTTTACAATCCATTGGAATGGATTACACCAAGATTCATGCTTGTCTGAATGATTGGATTCTCTTTTGGAACGAGTATAAGCATCTCCACATATGTCCAAAGTGTGAAGAGAACAAGTTTAGAGAAGACCTTGTGGGTGAAGAAGTCCCCGCAAAGGCTCTACACCACTTTCCTATCATTCCATGAATTAAGAGCATGTTTTGATGCAAATCTATATCTGAGTTAATATCATGGCATGTAAAGAGAAGGTCTATAGATGGTGTAATGCGAGTGCTTGCTGACTCTGATGCTTGGAAACACATAGATAGTAAGTGGCCAGAGTTTGCTAGTGAGCCTCGGAACTCTCATCTAGACCTAACTATGGATGGAGTGAATCCATTTGGTTTACACAGCTCTTCATGGAGCACATGGCCTATATGTTTGGTCAACTATAACATCCCACCATGGCTGGCCACAAAAAAAAACCATTTATTATTAGCTCTCATTGTGCCAGGTAAGTATAAGGTAAAAAAACATGGATGTATACTTTGCATCACTTGTGGAAGAGCTGTGCTCTTTATGGGATGGGATTACTGTGCATGACATGTCTCAACGTATAAGAAGACGAGACGTGCGAGTGCAAGGCATACTTATGTGGACGATGCATGACTCGCTCGACTATGGTGAATGTTCAGGTTTATCAATTTTGGGTTACCATGCTTGTCCCCTAGCTAGACCATGACTCGAAGCACGCTACTACAAAGCACTTCGGAAAACTATCTATGAAGGACATCATAGATATTTGCCTGATGGGCATGTTTTATGTGAAGGGCAAATTGCCTGACAAGCGCAATGCCAAATGAAAGCAAGCAATTGGAAGCAGCTGTGGGATGTAGAAACACCGATCCTTGGCATGAAATGATTGTCGATCTTTCATGAACTTCTTTATTGGAGTGAGTTATTGATCAATCATTTGGTAGACCCAATGCATATTTTCAAGAATGTGGGAGAGATTCTCTAAAAGACTTTGATCGAAAAGAAAGAAAGCAAAGCACAAAGGAAGGACTTGAAAGAGCGAGGTCGTATGCAAGAGTTGTGGGAAATTATCAAGCCCAATGGAAGAGTGTCGCTACCAAGAGCTCTTTGGGTGCTTCATAAGATTCCATGCAAAGATCCATCAATAGGCGTCTCAACCATATACACTCCACTGTAGCTGTGAAAACTGCCCTGTACTCAGCTTCACAACTCGATGTCGCCACTGTAGGTTGCTTCTTACTCAACCAAGATATGCATGAGTCACCAAGGAAAAAGCAATTACCACTAGTGGACACGCGAGTATCATAACAACCAGCCCAATCACTATCTGTAAAAGCATGCAAGCATGGTTGAACATCTCTACCATAAAAGAGACCTAAGCTCAAAGTGCCTTGAAGATATCTAAACACACATTTCACCGCTTGCCAATGCTTAGTGCCAGGGCTATGCATGAATCGACTCAACTAGGAAACTGCATACTATATATCCGGCCTTATGTTGCATGCATATATAAGACATCCCACAACTTGCTGATAAAGAGAAGTGTCAAATGCATCACTGGAATCCTCAACTGAGAACCTGAATCCTGTCTCAATTGGTGTGGAAACTGGCTTACAATCGTCAAAGTCAAAACGCTGAAGTAGTTTCTCATTATACTTGGCTTGAGGCATAACAATTCCCCCCTCAACGGATACAAGATGGATGCCAAGATAGTAGCTCAAAAGACCAAGATAAGTGACATCAAAAGTATGCTGCAAATCAGCCATATGTCAAGTTTTGCATCACATGACTAGTCAAGAGTATGTCATCGTCATAAAGAACAAGCACTATAAGATCAGCCCCATTTTTGTGTACATAGAGTGTGCTTTCAATCGGACTACATGTGAAGCCAAGAGCAATCAAAGTGCTTATGTATTTTGTCATACCATGCACGTGGAGCTTGCTTGAGACCATACAAGGCTTTATGCAAGCGACAAACCATATGCTCTTTCCCTTTCATAGCAAATCCAGGAGGTTGCTTCACATAGACCTCTTCTTGCAAATTTTCATTCAAGAAGTCTGTTTTCATGTCCAATTGATGCACTTTCCAACCTCGATGGGCAGCCAATGCAACCACGGTACGAATGATAGTCATGCGTGAAGTAGGTGCAAACGTTTCCTCATAGTCAATGCCATATTGTTGCACATATCCTTTGGCAACCAATCTAGCTTTGTAGCGATCAATGCTACCATCAGATTTTCTCTTAATCTTGTAAACCCACTTTGTACCAATGGCATTCTTTCCCTTTGGCAATTCACATAACTCCCAAGTACCATTCTTATGTATGGAATCCGTTTTTTATTGCATAGCACTCATCCATTGTGGATCGTCACATGCATCTTCAAAAGAAAGTGGCTCTTCATTACATGTTGTAGCAATAAGAGAATAATCCACAAAATTACTTGATGCATAGTGAGAGCTTGATCTTGTTCTACCAAGTAAAGGTGCACTCAATTTGCTGTCCTGCAAAGTTTGTTTCAGCCACTTTGGCATAGATTGTACACTCTTGATAGACATGCGTTCATTATGTAAAACATCTTCAATATGTACATCATGTGTGGGCTGAATTTCATGCTCAGTTTCAGCCATATTTTTACGCAAATGTTCAGCCATATGTGGCTGGAAATTTCCAACAGTTTTGACAATTTTTGGCTGAATTTTTTCAGCCATGTTTGGCTGGAAATTCTCTGCATTTTCAGCCCTATTTGGCTGGAATTTTTCAGCCCTTTGAACCTCAGTTGGCTGGTCTACATGGCCATAGTCAAGCGCACCATTTTGGAACAAAGGCATGAGTGTATCGAACACATCTTGTGAGCTAACTGTTGGCAGTTTTTTGCATTCAAGTAGAGGGAAAACTGAATTTTCAGCAAATACCACATCTCGACTCACAATAATTGTGTTTGTCAATGGATGGTACAACCGATATCCCTTACTTTTAGCACTATAACCAACAAATATACATTTCTTTACCTTGTCATCAAGTTTGTGACATTGTTGTGATGGCACAAGAGCATATGCCAAACAACCAAACACACACATATGACTAAACATACGTTTATGACCATTCCAAGCCTCATAAGGAGTGATGACTCTCAATGCTTTTATAGGGCAGCGATTCAACACATAATTTGCACACATGACTGCTTGCATCCAAAACTTATGAGGAAGATGCTTTCCTTTAACCATACATCGTGCCATTTCAAGTAGAGTTCTATTTTTATGCTCGGCAACACCATTTTGTTGAGGTGTATATGGCACCGTACATTGGTGTGAAATACCTCTTTCATGAAGAAAAGCATTAAACTCATGTGACATGTATTCACCACCACGATCCGTGCATAGAGTCAAAAGTTTTTGTGAAGAAAAATTTTCAGCCATAGCTAAAAATGCTTTGAAGCAAGAAAATACCTCATTCTTTGCTTTCATAGGATACACCCATGTATGGCGAGTATCATCATCAATGAAGGTAACAAAATATACATGCTTCCCAAAAGATGGAGTCTTGACCGGACCACGTACATCAGTATGAACAAGTTGCAATTTTCTTATAGTGTGTCTGTGACTATCTTTTGGAAAACAAGCACAATGCATTTTTCCAAGAATGCAACCTTCACATGCATGCTTTTCAATGGACTCAAGTGTAGGCAAGCCAATAACCATGTCCTTCTTTTGCAAGTAGAGCAAACTATTGAAGTTTAAATGACCAAAACGAGCATGCCAAAGCTCCATTTCAGCCATGGAAGAAGTATGAGCAATTAATGTTACATTTATGTGTTTCTCGAGTAGCTTTGATGTGAACCTTTTCCCTATACATGGGCACTTTTTACTCTAGTGCTGGCTAGAGGTTTTTTCCCCATGTTACCACATACTTGATACTCTCATATGTGGTGGTACTTTGTACTTAGGGATATTATTCAGCTCTTACTTCAGTTCAGTTCATCGATCAATAGAGAGAGCTATTCCAGCCATCGTATTCTCCGTGTGTCTTGCTGCGTTTGTGCTCCTTGTGTGTGCTTCTTGTGTGTCTCTCGCACTTCTACACACACCCAATAGTGGTATCAGAGCAGGTTGAGCTTCTTCTCAAGTTTCGGTTTTTCGCGTCACGGCTCGCGTGCACTTTAACAGTGCAAATCAACTTCGGAGCATAGAAGTGTGAATTTCAGCTGGCCAAAAACATTTCCATCAGGTGCGCTGAGGTTTTACCCCCATTTCGAAGCCATTCGTGCAGTCAGAATCGCCATCAGAGTGACGGTTTGTGAGTTGAAATTTCAGCACTCATTTTAGTTTTCGTCGAAGTGAAGATTTTGTCACATTCTTGTTCCTTAGTGAAATGGCGGGCACCAATGACTTGTTTGGCATGCTTCAAGCTGAAGATAAGCTTGATGGGACCAACTATCCGATGTGGTCTTACATGATGAAGCACGTTCTTGTTGCAAAACAACTTTGGAACATAGTGGCAGATGTAGATCGAAGACCGGCATGTGCTTCTACTTCACAGTCTACTGTCACAGATGGAGCTTCTTCTTCAAGTATTGTGGTTTCTCCTTCTCCACCTACACAGGAGTAGCTTAGATGGGATGGAAAAGATGCTCAAGCTCATGCTTTGATTGCGCTTTCAGTGAAGCGTCATATAGTTCCACACATTTGGTCATGTTCTACATCACGACAGGCATGGGACACTCTTGCTTCTTTGTATGCCGTGCGTAATGAAGCACCTGTTGCATACTTGAGGAAGCAACTTGAGGATGTATGTATGGCTGAAAATGAGTTAGTGGATGTGTATGTGACACGCATCAAGGACTTGAAAGAGCAATTGGCAAACATAGATGAGATCATTCCGGATGCATCACTCATTTCTACATTGTTGAAAGGATTATCGGAATCTTTTCAAAGCTTTGCTACTACACTTCGTTTGGTTGCAAAAGGAAATCCTAATATGTATGCATTTGATGAGGTTGTGTCTCTTCTTTTGCAAGAAGAGCAATCTAGAGTGAATAGGAGTGGTTTGATTGAAGGAACGCAAGCACCTGCTATCTCACAAAAGGGGAAAAGCAAGTATGGTTCAGCTTTGGGTTCATCAAAACCAAAGCCTCAAGCTTCCTCTTCCACTCATTCCTCTAATGATGGTGATTTGCAAAAGAAGAAGAGATGCAAATATTGCCGGAAGGCTGGTCATACGATTGATGAGTGTAGAAAGCTTGCTAAACACAATGAAAAGAAGAAGGAATCGGGCATGTCTATTGCTGAAAATTCAGCAAATGCAAAGAATGATGAAGCTAACATGGGTCAAGATTTTTGGGCATGTGTTGTTACATGTCATTATGATGCTTCTTTACATTCTAAATGTATGGTTGTGAGTGAGGCTGATTCGGATTGGTTCTTTGATAGTGATGCTTCAAAGCACATAACATCATGCAAAAGATTTTTTGCCTCTTTGAAAGATGCACCTAAAGGAGGACATGTGGTGTGTGCAAACAATGCCTCTTATCCTATCATTGGAGTAGGAGAAATTGAGCTTACGGCTGCAAATGGAGGTGTGATTCTCTTGAAAAATGCATTGTATGTGCCCGATATCAAGAAGAACTTAATTTCAGTTTCGTTGATTGCCAAAGCTGGACTTCATGTACACTTTGTTGATGATAAGTGTATGGTTCATGATTTCAGCAATGGCGATGTTATTGTGATGTCCGGTACATTATGTAATGGTTTGTATCGCATTGATACATACAAGAGGGTTGCCTCGAATGCCTTAGTTGCTCATACTTCTTCCATGGCTGAAATGGAGCTTTGGCATGCTCGTTTTGGTCATTTAAACTTCAATAGTTTGCTCTACTTGCAAAAGAAGGACATGGTTATTGGCTTGCCTACACTTGAGTCCATTGAAAAGCATGCATGTGAAGGTTGCATTCTTGGAAAAATGCATCGTGCTTCTTTTCCAAAAGATAGTCACACACACACTACAAGAAAATTGCAACTTGTTCATAGTGATGTATGTGGTCCGGTCAAGACTCCATCTTTTGGGAAGCATGTATATTTTGTTACCTTCATTGATGATGCTACTCGCCATACATGGGTGTATCCTATGAAAGCAAAGAATGAGGTATTTTCTTGCTTCAAAGCATTTTTAGCTATGGCTGAAAATTTTTCTTCACAAAAGCTTTTGACTCTACGCACGGATCGTGGTGGTGAATACATGTCACATGAGTTTAATGCTTTTCTTCGTGAAAGAGGTATTTCACACCAATGTACGGTGCCATATACACCTCAACAAAATGGTGTTGCCGAGCGTAAAAATAGAACTCTACTTGAAATGGCACGATGTATGGTTAAAGGAAAGCATCTTCCTCATAAGTTTTGGTTGGAAGCGGTCATGTGTGCAAATTATGTGTTGAATCGCTGCCCTATAAAAGCATTGAGAGTCATCACTCCTTATGAAGCTTGGAATTGTTGAGGGGGGAATTGTTATGCATCAAGCAAAGTATGTTGAAAAACTACTTCAACGTTTTGACTTTGAGGATTGTAAGCCAGTTTCCACACTAGTTGAGACAGGATTCAGGTTCTCAGTTGAGGATTCGAGTGATGCATTTGACACTTCTCTTTATCAGCAGGCTGTGGGATGTCTTATATATGCATGCAACACAAGGCCGGATATACAGTATGCAGTTTCTCAGTTGAGTCGATTCATGCATAGCCCTGGCACTAAGCATTGGCAAGCGGTGAAACGTGTGTTTAGATATCTTCGAGGCACTTTGAGCTTAGGTCTCTTTTATCAGAGATGTTCAACAATGCTTGCATGCTTTTACAGATAGTGATTGGGCTGGTTGTTATGATACTCATGTGTCCACTAGTGGTAATTGCTTTTTCCTTGGAGACTCATGCATATCTTGGTTGAGTAAGAAGCAACCTACAGTGGCGACATCGAGTTGTGAAGCTGAGTACAGGGCAGTTTTCACAGCTACAGTGGAGTGTATATGGCTGAGACGCCTATTGATGGATCTTTGCATGGAGATTGATGCTGCTACACATATTCTCACAGATAGTCAGAGTGCTTTGGCTGTTGCACGAAACCCAGTGTTTCATGGAGGGACCAAACATATTGAGGTGCATTATCACTATGTGAGAGAGCGCCTTCATGCAGGAGATATTGATTTGGTATATGTGCCTACACATGATAATGTGGCAGACATATTCACCAAAGCTCTTCCACGAGAAAAGTTTGAAGCTTTTCGCAAAGCTTTAGGCTTATTACCTTGTGGGGGCTGATCTGTCACTCCCTGTATGTGTTCACATCATTCGCTCCAGGGGGGTTTGTTACATTTATGTGTTCCTCGAGTAGCTTTGATGTGAACCTTTTCCCTATACATGGGCACTTTTTACTCTAGTGTTGGCTAGAGGTTTTTTCCCCATGTTCCCACATACTTGATACTCTCATATGTGGTGGTACTTTGTACTTAGGGATATTATTCAGCTCTTACTTCAGTTCAGTTCATCGATCAATAGAGAGAGCTATTTCAGCCATCGTCTTCTCCGTGTGTCTTGCTGCGTTTGTGCTCCTTGTGTGTGCTTCTTGTATGTCTCTCGCACTTCTACACACACCTAACAATTAAGGCATTCGAGGCAGCCCTTTTGTATGTATCCATGCGATACAAACCATTACATAATGTATCGGACATCACAATAACATCGCCATTGCTGAAATCATGAACCATACACTTATCATCAACAAAGTGTACATGAAGTCCAGCTTTGGCAATCAACGGAACTGAAATTAAGTTCTTCTTGATACCGGGCACATACAATGCATTTTTCAAGAGAATCACACCTCCATTTGCAACCGTAAGCTCAATTTCTCCTGCTCCAATGATAGGATAAGAGGCATTGTTTGCACACACCACATGTCCTCCTTTAGGTGCATCTTTCAAAGAGGCAAAAAATCTTTTGCATGATGTTATGTGCTTTGAAGCACCACTATCAAAGAACCAATCCGAATCAGCCTCACTCACAACCATACATTTAGAATGTAAAGAAGCATCATAATGACATGTAACAACACATGCCCAAAAATCTTGAGCCATGTTAGCTTCATCATTCTTTGCATTTGCTGAATTTTCAGCAATAGACATGCCCGATTCCTTCTTCTTTTCATTGCGTTTAGCAAGCTTTCTACACTCATCAATAGTATGACCAGCCTTTCGGCAATATTTGCATCTCTTCTTCTTTTGCAAATCACCATCATTAGAGGAATGAGTGGAAGAGGAAGCTTGAGGCTTTGGTTTTGACGAACCCAAAGCTGAACCATACTTGCTTTTCCCCTTTTGTGAGATAGCAAGTGCTTGCGTTCTCTCAATCAAACCACTCCTATTCACTCTAGATTGCTCTTTTTGCAAAAGAAGAGACACAACCTCATCAAATGCATACATATTAGGATTTCCTTTTGCAACCAAATGGAGTGTAGTAGCAAAGCTTTGAAAAGATTCCGGTAATCCTTTCAACAATGTAGAAATGAGTGATGCATCCGGAATGATCTCATCTATGTTTACCAATTGCACTTTCAAATCCTTGATGCGTGTCACATACACATCCACTGACTCATTTTCAGCCATACATACATCTTCAAGTTGCTTCCTAAAGTATGCAACACGTGCTTCATTACGCACGGCATACAAAGAAGCAAGAGTGTCCCATGCCTGTCTCGATGTAGAACATGACCGAATGTGTGGAACTATATGACGCTTCATTGAAAGCGCAATCAAAGCATGAGCTTGAGCATATTTTCCATCCCATCTAAGTTGCTCTTGTGTAGGTGGAGAAGGAGAAAAACCACTGTACTCGAAGAAAAAGCTCCATCTGTGACAGTAGACTGTGAAGTCGAAGCACCTGCCGGTCTTCGATCTACATCTGCCACTATGTTCCAAAGTTGTTTTGCAACAAGAACATGCTTCATCATGTAAGACCACATCGGATAGTTGGTCCCATCAAGCTTATCTTCAGCTTGAAGCATGCCAAACAAGTCATTGCTGCCCGCCATTTCACTAAGGAACAAGAATGTGACAAAATCTTCACTTCGACGAAAGCTGAAATGAGTGCTGAAATTTCAGCTCACAAACCGTCACTCTGATGGTAATTTTGAATGCACGAATGGCTTCAAAATGGGGGTAAAACTTCAGCACACCTGCTGGAAATGTTTCCGGGCTGCTGAAATTCACAGTTCTATGCTCCGAAGTCGATTTGCACTGTTAAAGTGCACGCGCGCCGCGACGCGAAAAACCGAAACTTGAGAAGAAGCTGAACCTGCTCTGATACCACTATTGAGTGTGTGTAGAAGTGCGAGAGACACACAAGAAGCACACACAAGGAGCACAAACATAGCAAGACACACGGAGAAGACGATGGCTGGAATAACTCTCTCTATTGATCGATGAACTGAACTGAAGTAAGAGCTGAATAATATCCTTAAGTACAAAGTACCACCACATATGAGAGTATCAAGTATGTGGTAACATGGGGAAAAAACCTCTAGTGAGCACTAGAGTAAAAAGTTCCCATGTATAGGGAAAAGGTTCACATCAAAGCTACTCGAGGAACACATAAGTGTAACACAACTCTCATGATTGGCACAAGTTTTTACAGTTTGTGCTCCCTATAGCTCTAAAAGATTGCCTTTTGGAGGCTATGCGAACAACCATTTATAAAATCAATTCCTTAGTACAATGGATCTCTTCTAAAGAGATAAAGAAAGATATCATAGAGAGTGCGAAACTCAATGCTTTAGAGGTTGTCTAAATGGTAGAGAAATACTTTCCCACAAGTATTCTCACAATTCAACTTCAATTACTAGTTCATGTGGTTGATGAAGTTGCAATAGCAGGAACTGTCCATAGACGATGGATGTTCTTCTTAGAGCACTTCATGAAGACATTAAAAGGGTTTGTTCATTAGAGATCACATCCAGAGGACAACATGGTAGAGGGATGGCTCGTACAAGAGTCTCTTGTATTCATAATAGAGTTTCTATGCATGTCGGAACCAAAAATGCCTCGTTTATGGAGTGATGATGAAGACGTTTGTCTCGTAGGCAATGAACCTCAAGACAAAGGGATGCAAAGAAAAATGGATGCAGCTTTTAGAGAGAAGGCAATGAAGTTTTGCATCATTAACTTTGAGTTATACAAAAGTAGTTAGATAGTTATGAGCTTGCCAAGAAGACAAACACGAGGAAAAGAGCTCAGTTTTGAAAGAATTGTTCCACTCTCTTTTTGCCTCTTTTGGAAAGTCTTGAACCTCTTCCACCCTTTTCGATGAGCAGATGGCTAGATACGCAGTTTCACAAGCAAAGGCAGTGGGTGAAGATATCTTTAAAGAAGAGGAGGAACTTGCAAAGGTTTGTGATTGGGAGTATTCTAAATACGGTGCACTATGGTCTCATGGATGACACTTTTGGATCTCACGAATCAACAAAAATAGGTCTACTTTTGATAGTGGGGTGATAGTGAACTTTTTTGAAAAAAATAGAGCTAATGCAAGAGACGACAATGCTCAAGAAGACCAGCTCGATTATTGTGGAGTGATCCAAGATATCTTTAAGCTATCCTTCAGGAGGTGTGATTACTTTCTGGTTGATGTGAAATGGTTCAAAGTAGTAACCTCTAGAAGAAACACAACAGTGAGGTGGGATAAGAGTGCTCTGCTTCAAGTAGACTCCACAAAGTTTTGGGTAGATGAAAGAGATACATTTGTACTTCTCGAACACTATGAGCAAGTTGTTTTCATGCCAAATTAGAAAGAACGAGAGTGGCTATTTGTTTTACAAGTCTCCCCACGTAGCAAACAAATTTGTGAGAGCATAGATGTAGAAGAAATTCCATATGTCGTGGACTCTGAAATTCATTTGGTAGTCAAGAAGGAAGAGATCAATTTTCGAGATGAAGATGTCTTTAAAGAAGACGAGATACACGATGAAGTAACAAACAATATGTTGTATGAGAATGACGATCAGGAAGGAGCTATACCAAGAGATATAGAAGTCGCCAATGTAGAGATAGATATGCTATGTGCATTAGATCTTCAAGAGGATGCTAGAATAGAGGATTTCTTAAGCAAACACTTATACATACTAATTTGTGTTTATTTTTTTTGCTACATTCTTTTGTACACTACTATTTCTCTATATTACCATATTATACTAATTTGTGTTTATTATCATATTCTAATTATTTGAGGTTTTTGTTGTAGAGCACGATGGGAGACAATCCTCTAGTCACTTTGCATTCGATGACAGAGGAGCAGTTATTAGAGTTTATATCTCAGGTACCTTCCGCTTATATGGGCGTCGCATCACAGTGCTGGATTGCTTGTGGTAGCACTCCTCCTAGCCTCACTCCTATCGACCTTACTCCTACTGGCATCACTCCCACCGGTGTCACTCTTGTGGGCGGGGCTACTCTTGTCGAAGGTACTCGTAGCTTTATGACTCCACCATGACTGCCTTCTCAGCCATCCCCTAGTGGCTCTAGTAGTCGACATATGCGTTCTACACCTCAGCATGATACAAGTGCTGGTCCATCTCTTCATTCAAGGTCATGCTCTGGAGGAGGAAGAGGTTATAGAAGTGGATCTATAGGTGGCTCTGGAGGAGGTGGATGTTGTGGAGGAAGTGTGACGGATGTTGTGTCTTCCACTTCAACTCCTAGAGCTAGTACCTTAGATGCAGGTATACCACATGGTATGCCATATAGTGCACCACGTACACCTTGGGGTGCTCATGAACAGACTCCAAGGTGAATAGTATATGTGAAGGAGCTCCAGTGATGGATGCGATCAGAAAGGCCATGCGTCAGTGCATACAAAACTTTGCTCCATATAGTTTGGACACTCTGTCATGTTGAAATGGAGCGAACAAGATAAAGATCGTAAAAATTATATCACACAGACGATCTATCAGGAGTACCGACTATCACTTAGGCATTCTATTGTCAACTCAAAGTGGATTCAACGCATGACATGTGAGGTGATATTCCATCGATGATCCGAGGCTTGTGATGCTTTCAGAGCAGGCTGATCCAAGCCTGTATGGTTAGAACCTAATGAGTGGGATATGATTCGTGATGAGGAGCAGCAAACTCTTGACCGATATCGCTAGCAACGAGATGTGACGACCACATGTCTAGATACGATCAGATTGTCATATATGGGTAGTGGTAGATATGACACTATGCATCACGAGTTTGTAAGTATCATTTTGATTATTGAATTTTCTTGTGTAAGCATGTCATGTATGTTCATCTAATGTTTTTCATATTTGTTGTAGGAGTTGGCAGTGGTTCGTCCTCCGACACAAACCGAGGAGGCTTATGGATATTTTCATGGTTTCTTGCACTGTTGGAGGACTTAGCAGGATGCAATGCAGTCATTTCATGGGGGCATCTATGATGAGGTGAGCTTATAAAATTGGTTTGGTGATTTTAGTTGTTGTTTATAAATATCATGTCAATTTGTCTCATTTCACGAATGTGCTTTGTCGTAGGACTGCAAATCTAGATGTTTTGATCCCTCTGGGCATGTGTATGGCAGTGGTGTGCCACGATTTTGTATTTGGCTCATATACGATAATGGTGCACTAGAATTTTGTATTTGGTTCCTATATGGTAGTGCTTTGCCACATTTTGTATTTGGCTCATATATGGCAGGGGTTTGCCACACTTTTGTACATGGTTCATTTATGGAATATATATCTCTTTTGTACATGATTAATTTATGGGATATTTCTTTTTTACATGGTTCATGTTTCATTCTGCTCATCTCTTTTGTCTCTGATAGTGTTTTGCTTTATCAAATCATGTTTTGGTTGTTGGTCATCTAAACACTAGATCGGCAACCACTAGAGTACATGTCACATGCACTCGACTTTTTTTGGGCAAAGTGTATTGTTTTTTGCTACACAACAACATGGTAATGTTGCTACAACAAGAGACAACACACTCTGCCCAAAAACAATTTTGCAAATATGGTCGTCGGTATAGGAGTCGGTATGACCATCAATATGCCCAGTTGCATACCAATGCTTATATCGGTGCTTTTGCCCAGAGGAATGCTTATACCAGTGCTTACACTGATGCTTTGGTACCGATGCCTATGCCAAAGCTTACATTGGCATCGGGGCAAAATAGCACCTGTGTATTTGCACCGATAGAAGACCTGGTATACCCCTAATATGTTGTAGTGCATTGGTGTTTTAATCCCCTTTTGAAGGCATTCGTGCAACCATATTTGCCATAATTGTTTAAATGCACATTGAAAACCATCAATATATCAACGATAATAGGGGTTTATACACTAGTTAGAAAGTAGATTTAAAAAAAAATACGTTTTCAAATAAAAATACAAAAGAAAAACATGCCACTATAGGGTCAATAAGCCCATCACTACAACCATTGGTAGTTTAATTTTTTTAAAAAAATTATTGTCCCAAGCTTGTGTAGGCTTAAGCAAGCATGTGTATGCACTGGTCTATACAACAAGAACCCGCATAAACCCAAATCGTCATGATACTATGGGGATGTTTCATGTAGATTGATCAGAATATAGAATTCTCTCCACTTCTTGATCAAGATCCGATTCCGATTTCAAAAGTATGTTATCTTCCTCCATAAAAACTAAATCTATATCATCTTTTGCTCTAGTATCCTCTTTGTGGGCTTCTCGAGTATCCTCATGTGCTTGTTCAAGAGCAAGTTCTATCATACCATGTTGCATTATATTTGAAGGAGGCATTAGATTAAAATCACATACAACTTCAAGGATATCATGATCTTCAAATACTTGTCTCTTTCTTGGAATGACTTGTATGTCATACCAAAAGTTTTAATCAACATTATGGGAAACAAAAACTATTTTTTACATGGTTTAGGAAACACAAACATGTCAAGATCATCAAACCAAAATTTTGTTGATATAGTAATGATCACGTTAAACCATTTCACATCCACACCACAATACTCTAAATTAGAGATTTTATCATTTGGTTTCATGCACTTGCTTACTTTTAACAATGTAAATCGGTTCTAGAGCATAGAAATACAAAGTTCAACACTCAGAGATTGTTTCCACTGGGTGCATTGGGGTTTTACCCCTTTTGAAGCCATTCATGTAGCCATATTTGCCATTGGAATTATAGTTGTGAGCTGCATTTCAACTTTGTTGAGGTTCATATATTGCTAGGTTTGAGTTCTTTGGTGCAACGGTAGGCAATAATGACTTATTTGACATCATTCAACCTGAAGATAAACTTGATGAGACTAGCTACCCAATGTGTTCTAACATGATGGAGGATGTTATTGTTGCAAAGAGCCTATGGAACATAGTGGCAGATGTTGACAAGCAACCCAATGGTTCTTCTACTATCCGCCTATTGTCATAGATTCAAGATCTTCTTCAAGCATAGTGACCATGCCTTCACCACCCACACAAGGGAAACTTAGATAAGATGGAAAGGATGCTCAAGCTCATGCATTGATTGCCCTTTTTGTGAAGGGGCATAGTGTTCCATACATCCAGTCATGCACTACTTCAAGACAACCTTGGGAGACATTTACTTCTTTGTGTGTCATGCATAATGAAGCACATGTTGCTTCCTTAAGAAAGAAACTTGAAAATGTATAATATCTACTTGATGGAGGTTTTGGTGTAAACATTGCGACAATAGCACTTTGTCAACGGATGGGATGGACACAAATTGAACCTGTCCAATTTTTTGTGCAAATGGTTGATCAATCCTGAGTTCATCCGGTGGGATTAGTACGTGATATTCCGATTACTCTTCAAGGGGTTGTATTTAAAATGACCTTTGTTGTTCTGGAATTACCCAAATCTAGCCTTGACTATAACCTGCTCTTTGGACGCCCATGGCTAAAGCAAGCAAAGGTAGTTCAGGATTGGTCAACACGGGAATTGATTTTTAAGAATAACCACTGTAAATATGTTGTTCCACTGGATGATATGAAGCCTTGCGACTTGCATGCACGACCTTATGTAGCCGAACCTGTACGCATGTTGGATGGTCTTTCAGATGATGAAGAGGAAGCTTTTCTCAAAGCCAACAAGGATCTGCTGGCACTCGAAATTGTGGACTTACAAATGGTGGCAGATAACTGGAGTCCGGCAGCATGTACGGTGGTACCATTGATCGGTGAGCACGGATCAAGTACAACAGAGACCTTGGATGATACGATGCTGGTCATCACACACACTTGCTGACTTTCTCTCTCGGTTGGATTCCGGTGAACTTCCGAAAGGAGTTGATGATACGACACCCGCTATTTATGCAATAGAGATTGTACAAGATAATCAGCAGGAGTTGTCGGTACCCCCCTCTTACTATGACACCTTGCTTTTGTTCTTGACCAGTGGATGTCCGCCTGGTACGACCTCTTCAGTTGCTCGATGAAGTCTATCCATGTATAGTCGATGATTTCGCCTAATTGTCGGGTAGATATATTATATGGATCACTCGGGCATGTTACTAAGATGTGTTCCCCCACATGAAATTGCTTCAGTAATCACAATGGCCCATTCTGCCCTAACCGGAGGACATTTTGCGATTGACCTGACACACCGGAAGATCCTATAGAGTGGGTTATGGTGGCCTACGATGTATGATGTACTACTGAATAATCAAACTCTTGGAGCAACAAGACCCATCTTGCTAGTCTTCCTCACAAATGCTGTTGGCGAACAAGGTACACCAGGGCTGCATGATCGACATGAAAGCTGAAACGACGTCCCAGTAAATAATGCCAGAATTTCTTCACCCAATACTCTAATCCAAGACATTCACGTTCAGTAACTGAATAATTGCACTCTGCCGGGGCCAATCTGCGGCTCACACAATACACTGGATGGAACCATTTATCCGTTTGCTGCATAAGCACGCTGCCAATTGTTAATGTCGAATGCATCCACAAAGACATGAAATGGCAATTCCCAATTTGGTGCTTGTAAAATGGGAGCCTGCGTTAACAATGATTTCAGTCGATCGAAAAAAAGTTGGCAAGCTTCGGTCCAATCAAACTGGTGAGGAGTACTGGTTATCAGTCAATTGAGGGGCCTGACCAAATGAGCAAGCCACCGTAAATGTTGTCCATGCCACCGGATTTGTCCCAAGAAGCGCATCACTTCTTTGGGATTCGTGGGAGCAGGGGCCTCCAATACGGCATTCACCTTATCTGGATCAACTTGAATCCCCTGTTTTGAGATAATGTGGCCTAGCAACTTGCTGCAAGATACCGAGAACACGGATTTATTTGGGTTTAAGCATAAACGGTATTCTTGACACTTGAAAAAACAGCACCGTAAATGGTACAGATGTGCCGAAGTATCCCCGGATAAAGAGAAATCATCCGGGTAAACTCTCATAAATGTAGTTAGATAAGGAGAGAAAATTTCTTGCATACAACGCTGAAATGTACTCGGAGCATTTCACAAACCAAACCACATCAGTGTACACGCATAGACACCCCAATTGGTTATAAATGTTGTCTTTGGAAGGTCCTGTTTTGCCATTCGGACTTGGTTATATCCACTATATTTGTCTAAAAAGGAGTACATCTCTCGCCCTGCCACATCATCTAGCATTGTGTCCAAAAATGGTAGAGGGAATGGATCAGGTACGGTTGCTGCATTTACTTTCTGGTAGTCCATACATATCCTTAATTGCTTATTCTTCTTAGGAACTATGACAATAGGGGAAATCCACTCCGCATGCTCGATAGGGACAATAAAACCAACTTTCAGCAATCGATCCAGTTCTACTTTGACCTGGGCCGCATAGTTAGGATTCATCCTGTAATTCGGTTGTTTGATAGGCCGAGCATCTGGTTTCAGCATAACCTGATGTTGATAGATACACGGGTCCAACCCCTTCATATCCCGGTAATCCCATGCGAACTCCAGATGTGAGTGAGTACCTGCGTGCTCGCAACCTATTGGCCTTCACTGAATTGCCTTGGCATTTAGTGGAGTGTCATCCTTTCGTCGCTCAGATCATCTCTGATATCGCTACTATGCCCGCCACAGAACAATGTTGGCCATTGGCATGCTTGAGTCCTCGCGTTGTGGTCACACTTGGCACAATTGCTGAGGGATTCCGACTTCCTCAAGAGGGGTTGGTGATGGCCCTCTCCTCCCCCTGGCAACTATGAACGAAATTTTCCCCAGGCACTCGCGAGTTTGCCATTTTGTGTCGCCCTGAACCGGAACGCACCGCACGCCAGTTCTTGGTTTTGTGTTCAATTTGCAGAAATGCACTTACAACATTTCACGACCATTCTACTCTATGATCGACACTGCATCCCGCCAAACCATCAATTTTTCTTCATTCTTTTTCCGGTGCATTCACTGTGAATGTCAAGCCGTTTCGAAGCAGTTAGCCAAGCACGAGATTCCTAGGACTAGATTGCCGCATCTTCTTACCTTTCTCCTTCTGGTGATCCGAGCAGAGCAACCACCTCTCACGCATCCTCTACTACTACATGAGGAGTCTACACAAATGCTGTAGGATGACGATGATGAAGACCTTTTGCATTTCTTCCGACGCAAATGCACGCGCCTCAGCCTGTAAAAGTCAAGTAAAGGACACCACCATTGTTCAAGAAGTTGAAGTATTCCATGATACCGCCACTTCCTTACAGGTAGAATCTACCCAGTCTTCTCCTTGTAAGCAGTCGGATACAAATGTTACTATGGAAGATGTAGCTGAACTCTCACTGCGGGAGGAAACACATCAACCGGATGCTGAGGCTGTGAAGGAGACAGTGGAAGACACCACTGTCATTGTGTGTCATCCATCTTCTTCACACGTTGCAGATGATCAAGCCAAAAAGGTAACGCAACCAACATGTGATGAAGAGGCTATTACTGAAGTTGTTCTGTTTGTGCCTCAAAATGACACCAGAATTGTCCTAGTGCCAACACCTCTTCTTCCCCTTCCTTCTCCAACCACACTTATTACTACGGCCGATGCTTCTACCTCCTCATCGCCCACTGCGATCCAGGAAGCCTCACCAAAACTTCCATCTTCTCCCGATTATTCTCCCCCCTCATCTCCCCACCTCCTGTCTTCCCAACTAGCGCAGTCTATCCCTTCTCTTCCTTTCCCGGTGATGTTCGCCGAATTGGCATCCATGGGCCAGTTCCTCATTCAATTATCTCAGCAGTTACCCATCCAATTGAAGACGGCCACACAGACCATTCGACAGGAGTTGCAAAGCAAAGTAGATCTCCTGGAAGCTGACATCGCGCCCCTCCAGAAGAAATACTTGAGGCAAAAGCCGATAATCACTCTCTGCATGCCCAAATCCAGCGACTATAAGAATAGTTGATAGAGAAAGACCTGATTATTGCCAACAAGGACAATGAGATTACAGGATTAAAGTAGGCAGTTGCAGATAAGCAAGATGCCATGACTGCGTTAGGCAACGAGCTGCATGCCACAAAGAATAAGTTCAGTATCTTAGAGGAAGCCTCTCAATCACTCGCTATGAATGTAATAAACGCTAAGAAAGAACTCAAGCAGACTACAGACGAGCTTCTCCACAAAAGTCATGGTTTGGAAGAAGAGATTGGTCTGAATATCAAAATAAAGAAGGAGATGGAAGCCATCAAAAAAGAGAGGGAAGATTTTTACAAAACTATGCAGTTTCAATCTCAGGAACTCGAGCACTGAGAAAAGCAATTAGGAGTTAAGGCTGACAGACTCTCTCGCATTGATGCAGAAGTAGCCGAAATGAAGTTGCACAGAGATGCTGCTGTAGCCAATGAATTTTATTTACAGGGAGCATTTTTGCAGACTTAGATGGAGTCCTTAATAAGCCAAGTAATAGCTGCGAGTTCGGTTCGAACTGATGCACAGTTAGTTGAACCCCAAATTTTGCAAGATATGCTAACTTCTTTAAAACAGAAGATCACCCGTACGTTTAAATTAGCTCGCTCTATGTATGTATAGGGTATCATCGATGAACCCTGAATCTTATAATTTTCCTTTTCGGGTTCAAGTCCATCGTGCATGCTAGTGTGAGCCGCCGGAATGTAATATGAAACCCTGAAAGGTCGCACGCATACCGAAAGGGCGTAGCGCATTAGTTGTACTCTTTGATTAATAAAGGAAACGTACACAAAAATAGAAGGTGTGTCACCGAACTATGAGTCTGGGCGAATGTCGAAAGTGGATCGCAGCACAGTGTTTGATTACTCTGAGTCGTTATCTCTCTGTTAATTAAGTTCAGCATTACATTAAGTTCGATGAAGTATTAAGTTAGCTGATGTTTCGGTGATGCGATGACCTGCATGGATATATACCTGATGGTGAAGAACATTATACTGTGCAGTTAATTATCTTGTGCTGAAGTATGTTGTAATACGCAGTCAGATAGTAGTTGCGGGTTAAACGTGTTAAGTCTGCGAAATAGTATATGAGAAATCTGCAGGTTTGGGAAAATACCAACAGGGCCTCTGTTTTTACATACCCCTAACCATCCCTAGAACCTAGGATTGATAATAGATTAAACAATAAGAGTTTAACAGGAGGTAAGCAACACGAGCCTCATTCCTAGCTTGGTACAATGTGGTAAGTGTATCCCAAGCATCCTTAACTATCCTACAAGAGTGAATGTGAGGAATAATAGCACATTTGATAGACAAAGTTATCAATGCATGTGCTTGAGCATCTCTGCCATCCCAACAAATTTGCTCTACAGTAGGTGCAATAGAAACAACAGCACGAACAAGAATCTACAGAATATCATCATCTTCGACACCATCTCCATCAGCTCCAGCACTTGTATTTGTAGTACCTGTATTCGCAGGTGTAGCTGGACATCTTTCAACACCCTACACAATATTCCACAATCCTTTTGTGACCAATACATGACGCATCATATAAGCCCACAATGAGTAGTTGGTACCATCCAACTTATTTTCAACAACCAACATATGAAATACATCACTGCTTTCGGCCGTGGCCGGTGACTAAAATACCTTGATGCAGAAAATTGATTGTATCTCAAAAAGTTGAACGAACTACCCAAACAAATTCTGCTAAACCTATAGCAGACTTCAAGACACAAGCATTGTGATAGTTCATTTGGAGGCCGAAATGAGCTCAGATCGTCGAAACACCCTGAGTATTCTTACCAAATTTCGTGCGATTCTAAGACTGCAACTGCAGAGGTGTAAACAATGCCCTAGATGAAGCGACAACCTGCTCTGACACCAATTGTTGGAGTTAGACGTTTGGGGAAGCATGCGAACAACACAAGGAAGAAGAAGAAGCTTGGAGCACAACACACACTACTGAATGTATTACCACTAGAATGTACAAAGATAAGTAGTCCATTAGGGCAATAGGCGTATATATAAGCCAAGGGAAAAAACCTCCTAAAGAGGAAAAAAAGTGCCCCGGTGGTCCTAGAGTGTTCACACACATCACTACCTAAATATATCAATAATCTTCTATGGTCAAATAAACAATTTTTATCAAGAATATGAGTAGACATACTTTGGAGTTGTACTTGATGTTCATGTTTACACTTGAATAATTGGATTTCTTTCATTTTGTTGGACAAAGTTTCATAATTGTTTTTCAAACTTGATACTTTGTGATCGATTGTCTCTTTCAACATTTTAAAACTAGTACCCATTGTTTGTATAGTTTTCAGAGGTTTCATCTATTGTTTGTATAGTTTTCAAAGGTTTCATCTATTCAAGATTATTTTGAATAGATGCATTTGCCCTAATCTCCATATGTTTACATCGTTCTTCACATTCTAAAAAACTTTTCGATTAATCCATCCACACTAGATTCCATGCCTTGTGTGGTGTGTTTTATGAAGCCCTTTGTGCTATGTCGACTAGAGCCATCTAAACAAAATTCTTTGACCATTTCATTCTGAGTTCACTCCAAACAATATGTTCATGACCTTGAATTTGATGAGAAATTGATCCTTTTGCACCTCTTTCAAAATACGATCATCATATTTTTAGGTACTCAATTGAACTTGATCTTCAAAAGAATTCAAATATTCAATGATATTTGTACACGTGAATTCAACTACCCTAGACTCTTGCTTTTCAATGGTGTTTTTAACATTATCTTTCATTTTTTTAGCTTTTTTTTGTTCCTTTATGCATATGATTTGTGACAATTAATGTTCAATTGATGCAAAAATAAAGAGAAGGATGAACGAAAGTGGTTTTTATGAGAGTTTTCACATTTTTGAAGTGAAATATGAATGAAAAACGTTGAACACAAATGTATTTTGAAGTGCAAGAATGCAAACAACTTGAAAGAAAATATATTTTTGAGTCTATTTTGTATGTTTTGAGTTTAAATATGAATGGAAAAATTGGAAACAAAATCTTTTTGTGTTTATATAATATTTTTCAATGCAACTATGCAAACTTGAAAGTGAAAGGTTGCTAACAACTTGAAAAATTTTGATTTTCTGTGCTTTTTGAAGTGCATATGCAAGCAAATTGAAACAATTTGAATGGAATTTTTATGGTCTTTGATGTACAAACTATGTATATAAGAATTTCAAAGAACTTGAACCAACAAATACTTGGAGTTGGCTTGAAGAAGAGGTGCAAAATGTGAGTGAAAGCGAGTGAAATTTATACACTTGGAGAATAAAAAGCCTAAATACAATTAAGTGAATCTGCAAAAGTGATAACTTCTTTTGATGAAAAGGGTGACGCAATGAGGATGAGATACTTATAAGTTTTTATGGAGGCACTCATTTAAAATAGACTAGCCCTTAGTGCCAAGGAAGACCCACAAAGTCTTCTTCAAACAACTGCTTCTAAGGAAGAAGAGGCTACCACTTCAAACCTGTAGAGTCTTAAATACAAGTGCAAAAAATTCAAATCAAATCACTTGCAACTCATTGAGTTGCTATAGAACACTTCACACTGGGTTCAAGTGTTGTGAAGGTGCTTAGTTGGGTGGATCAACTCCAACTACCTGTGTCCCAAATGATGGCACATGCGGGGTGCTTCAAGCAACGTCAGGTGATAGATGGAATTTGAAGAAGAAAATAGATCAATTGATTTTTATAACTTTTAGATCTTTGCCAGAACAATTCTTCATGCTTGTTTAAACATCATTTTATCATTAAAAAAAACATATTTTATTCATCATCTTTCTCATTGGAAACCATATTCTCTCAACTCATAGAATTGATATTGTATGGAACTTTTGAATCGTCAATGTTTGAAACAAGTAGATTATTATTTTTTCAAAGTAAAGAGATTAGATATAGTAAAGAACATGGCAAAAGATCATAATCGAACTCAAATGTTTGAGATACAAGAAATCAAAAGAATTCGCATGTCCTGGGTGTATGATTTAACTACAAAACCTTCTCTTAAAAAAAAAAAACATGCCAAAAGGAATTTGAAAGCAATAAGATTTGGACCCGAGATTACTTGCAATAGAGAATTTGCATTTAAGATGGTCAATGTGTAGTTTTTTACATTTATTTAAACTAAATTCATCCCAACAACTCAAGCGATATTGTTGTGTTGAAGGAGACTCCAACCTTAGACCGATCTCAATGAAATACAAGTATTTAACCATTGCAATAGTAACACTTGAATCAATATGAGAAGAACTGTTTGTGCGCATTATTATGGGTGGTTGTTCCTTCTCCCTCTTGAGGCAGGGGTGATGGTTTAAATCCCCTCTACAGTAGGACTTCTGCGGACCTAAGGCTAATGTAATGCCTTCAAAGAGTATTAAACTAGATGATTTCGGGCAATTCTTCCTAGTGTTTGCATTTAGGCAGTCTATAACCCCTGCTTTGTGGGATACGGGGGATCCCATGGGTACTATGTCGGTTCACTTGTAGAGTTGTTCTTTCAATCAATTCAAACAAAGGGGGATTAAGCTTTGACTGAGCTTCCTCTTTGAAAAAAAAAATCAAAAGAACTTATTCAATTGTTTCATATGGCTTCACAACTCATAACATCACACAATTGAGAGCCAAATTGTTTGTCATAGAAGGCATATCACATATACAAAAAAATCAATATTCATCATCAAAGAACATAGTATAATTGTTCGAATTGAGAGCGGAATTGTTTGAATATGGAAAACGTTAGTTTATAGTAATGATTAATGATTGGCATGGATGCATTTGAAAGGTATCATTGAAAAGGTGGGAGAGTGAATGTACAAAGAATAATATCTTATAAAGTATGTCAAAGGAAAAAACAATTGTAGCTATGGTCAATGGAAGAAAACATAAGTGTTCATATATTTTGGTAGTGATTGTGTGAACACAGTTCAGACTGTTGGGGCACTTTTTTCCCATTTTCGGAGGTTTTTTTTTCTTCGGCTTGTATATATGCTTATAACCCTAATGGGTGACTTATCTTTGTACATTTTTTCACTAGGTAATACATTGAATATCGTGTGTTGTGCTCCAATCTTCTTCTTCTTACTTGTGTTGTTCATGTGCTTCCGCATACCTCAAACTCCAACAATTGGTATAAGAGCACGTCATTGCTTCATCTAGGGTGTCATCAACACCTCTTCAGTCATAGTCATAGAATCGTGCAAAAATTGGTGAGCATACTCAGGGTGATTAGTTTGTGTAAGCAATTTTATCCTTTTGTACCAAACATATATACAAGTTTCAGTTCGCCAATACAAGCACCTCGAAGTTTCCTATAGGTTTAGTAGGGTTTGACAAGGTAGTTTTGTTCAACCTTTTCATATACATTCATTTTTCTGTATCAAAGTATTTTAGTCAATGGCCATGGTTGAAAGCAATGATGTATTTTGTATGTTGGTGGTTGAGGACAAGTTGGATGGCACTAATTACCTGTTACATAAATATATGATGTGTCATGTTTTGGCGGCAAATATATATATATATATATATATATATATATATATATATATATATATATATATATATATATATATATATATACACACACACACATATATATATATATATATATATATATATATATATATATATATATATACTATATATATATACTGTAGAATATTGTGCAAGATGTTGAGAAATGACCTACTACACGTGCAACTACAATTGTTTTGGTAATGATGTGTGCAAACACACTTAGGACCATTGGGAAAAAATCATAATCAAAGTCAACAATAAATCAAATGAATTCGCATGTCTCGTGTATAATTTAACCAGAAACCCTTCTCTTCAAAAAAAAACATGCCAAAAGGAATTTGGAAGTAATAAGATTTGAACTTGAGATTACTTGAAATAGAGAATTTGCATTTAACCATCACGTAATGAAGAAAAGAGTCACTATGTCAAAATCAACAACAATTGTAGTTATGAAGGGCGTTAATTTAATTCCTTTGTTTGAGTGACAATACACATGACAGAAACTTATAAGTAATCCTCAATGACAATTTGAAAACACTCTCCTGTGTCTCTCTACAGTAGTGGTGCTATCAGATGTCTCGAGCCCTTGAAATTGGAGCCTGGAAGATGAAGGAGCAACACTTCATTGCTAATCATATAAAATTTCCCTTCTTATAAGCTGCACTTTCCTTTCACATTTGATATGGAGATCTCTTGATCTAGTTCCTCTAATTGTGCTCTGTTGTATGCCATGGTCAAAATATAGTATATTTTTTTAGCAATGACTTGAAAGCATAATGATCATAACTTATTTCTCTTCTCATCCAAGTACTACTTGGAAGGATAGAGACATAAAAGAGTTATTCACGATGCTAAATCAATTGGATTTTCTATAATGATAATCATAATTGGAATTGAATATGAGATGCGTCCTTTAATGGATCTCTATGACCTTAGTCCCTACTAAAATTGCTAAAATCGTCTTTGATTGGCCAATCCTGAGATTGAAAACAAAAGTATCACCGAAACTTCTCTTTGATCAAGTTGAATTTAAAACTTTTGTCAAATTATGCTTAATGTATGCAAATAATTTTTTTTTTCTTGGCATATGATAATTTCAAATCAAGGTTACATTATTAACCTTTTCATTGAACAAATACTCGGAATAAATTTCAAATTACAATCATAAATTTGGGTATGTTTTCAAGAAACAATCATCCTCATCTATTGTTTCATAATTAGTCATCATCTGATATAAATATTTACATGCAATGTACTTACAAAAACCCAAGAAATACAAATAATTCCATTGATGCATACATCCACCTCGTTTTGCCTAATGTGAATATGATTTGAATTGATTTTGAGACCATAAACAATTTTCTTCATCTCTTTTCTTCAATATGTTTCACGATATTTCTTCACATGTCTTCACTTTATCAACAACCATTAATGTAGTGCTTCATAATTTTGTAGTGTTTACATTTTTGGGGTGGAAAAAATTATAAACTTCCACTTGTCAAATTTTTTCATAATATTTGAAACTTTTTGCTTCTAGAGGTAAGGCTTAACCCCTATCAAGAGCAAAGGATGCATAGGCATGCATAGGCAAGAACTACAATCTTAATCTCACATGATTATTATGCACAAACATATTCTTATTCATACAAAAAAATCAACCTTCCTACTTGAACTTCAAATTCAAATTTCCCTATCATTCCTTGACCTCATCTATAATGATTTCAAATAGAATTACGAGCAAGTGGATTCCTAATGAAGTCGAATAGTTTTCACTTGTCAATTTGCGATCATCGTTAACCATTTTTTTAATTTTTGAAATTATGAATATGAAAGCAATATATGAAAAAGAAATATGTACAAATAGAAAATAAAGAACATAAACACTTGATTATTTTGGTTTATCTTCAGGATTTCTTCAGCCATCAAGGATTTTTTAAATCATTTCTTCAATTTCCTAAAAAGCTAGATCTTTTTTTCTCTTAAATGGTTTTGAAGGTTTGGAAGTTGAGAATTTTTTCATATTTTCTTCAAGTTGTTTGATAATGTCTTAAAGAATATGTTTCTCCTTTTCTTTAAGTTTTTGTTCAATGTTTGTACTATGATCAATTTCTTGTTTGATATTCTCATGTTCACTCTCACTATTTTCTTGATTGTTGATATCATGGTTCAGTTGAGCTCTCAAATTTTTTACCTTTTCTTGATTAAATAATTGTTCATTGTCTAGAAGCTTTGGATCACATGTTCCGTAGAGTTCTTCATGCTTCTTACTTTTCACTTGATTTGCCTTTTTAAACTCTTGCTTATTATCTTCCAATCTTTCTTGCAAAATTTGTTCAACTTTTTGCTTTTCCAATTTTATTTTCAAAAATTTTAACTTGATTATCAATTTGTATCAAGTTCAATATATTTTTTGAATTTGATTATCAATTTCCCATTGAGTATATTTTTTATCATTGTATCTCTTTGATCTCCATTTTTCTATAAATCTTTTAAATGGTTTTGATTTATATTTTGTTTGTTGAATATATTCCTTCATGTTGCATGTTCATGGATTCATGTTACATGTTCCTGAATTCTAGTGCAAAGGTGAATGCTCATGGTAATTATAAATTTTCCTTTCAACTTGAATGGCTAATTTATGCTTACAAGCATTTTCATATGTGATGCAATCCCAAAACATATGGCACAATTGATCATGCCAAAAACATCTTATAAGCCGATCTTGTAACCTATTTTATCTTCTATGTGTAGCTCTAGGGGTGGATCTTATATGTTCATATAAATGTTTTTTTATCTAGAATATGAGCAGACATACTTTGGACTTGTACTTGATGTTCATGTTTACACTTGAATGATTGGATTTATTTTATTCAATTGGGCAAAGTTTCATAATTGTTTTTCAAACTTGATACTTCATGTTCAATTATGTCTTTCAACATGTTAAATCTAGTACCCATTGTTTGCATAGTTTCAGAGATTCTATTGCAAGATTATTTCAAATTTTGATTGAATAGATGCATTTCCTCTAATCTCCATATCTTTAAATCTCTCATCATATTCTAAAAATTTCTTTTCGATTGATGCACTCACACTAGATTCTATGTTTTTTATGGTGTTTTTTATGAATCACTTTGTACTATGTTGACTAGATTCATCTAAACAAAATTCTTTGATTATTTCACTCTTTAAGTCACTCCAAACAATACATTTATGACCTTGAATTTGATAAGCAATTGATCCTTTTTGCAATTCTTTCAAAATATGTGATCATCATATTTTTAGGTAGTCCATGCAATTGAGCTTGATCTTCAAAAGAACTCAAATATTCAATGATGATTGTACATTTGAATTTCCCTTTCTCCTTAAGGAAAAATTGAACTACCTTAAACACTTGCTTTTTCTTAGTACCCTTGGGATCCCCTATATCCCATAAAGCAGGGGTATCATGGCCCTTGGGATCCCCTATATCCTACATCTCTCTACAATGGTGTTGCTATCAAATGTCTCGAGCCCTTTAAATTTGAGCCGGGAACATGAAGGGAGCAACACTCCATTACCAATCATACAAAGTTGCATGGGATTTTCATCATTATTGTGACCTTATTATATAGCTTTGCATGATGTCAATCGTTGTAAAGAAACAAGGGCCATGAACATGAAGGAGCAACACTCCATCGCCAATCATACAAAGTTGCCTGTGATTTTCATCATCATTATTATGACCTTTTAGCGATAGCTTGAAGGCATAACAAAGCTTATTTCTCTTCTCATCCAAGTACTACTTGGAAGGATAGAGACATAAAAGAGTTATTCACAATTCTAAATTAGTTGGTTTTTTATAATGATGATCATAATTGAAGTTGAATTTGAGATGGTCCCTTTAATGGATTTAGCTCTGGACATGTAGAGATGTAAATCTCTATGACATCGCATGAGTGCATCTCCATTTTGTATCCAAGATACACTCCATTTTGTATTATTTTATTAATAAAATCTTGTAGAGTCTGACTTCATGATCTTGGCAAGCTCATTTCTAATCCATGTGAGTTTACCCATTTCTTGGTCTACTAACTTTGAGTCTCTCACACTCTTTTATTTTGTGAGTACACCCTTCTTTTCATTTTGCATCTATGTGTGTACTCTCTATATGATATCAGAGCATTAGGTGGAGATCTTGGTGGTTCATCTTTTGGCGGTACTTCTGGAGGTGATGCTGGTGCCCTTGTTAGCATTCTATTGGTGGTGAATTTGTTTCATTGTCCACCATGCTTGGAAGCATTTTGAATGCTATTTTCCCTCTCACCCACCCCTTTTCTAACACTCTTTCCCATTGTTCTTTGTGACAATTATGTGTTCATTTGACGGCATTTTAGTGGCACATATGATGCATCTCATAGTTTGAAATGTTTATAAACACTTTTGTGGAGTTATTGGTTCGTTTCCCATTTATCAAGTATCCTTTTTGGTAGCGTTCATCCATTTATTTGGTGCGTAAGTCTAGTTGCATCCATTCCTCATCTCAAAAGTCTAGTTGCATCTTTTACCTACACTCAAACACTAGCTATTCTAGTTCCTCTTCCTTGGTGCCTATCTGATCATCTCATGTGCGTTCTGCTATTGTCGATTGATAGAGCACGTACTACGAGAGAGAGAGAGAGAGAGAGAGAGAGAGAGAGAGAGAGAGAGAGAGAGAGAGAGAGAGAGATCTGCAATTTTTTAGAATAGCACCTATCGAAGATGAGGTGAAGTGAGAGACGAGAGAACTTCAAAAATTATTCACCGAGACATCCCTAAAGCTTGTGCCTACTACAAGACGATATAGAGGGATAAATATCTCTCTCTAGAGTTGTCTGAGATAATAGGAAGAGGTATCACTCGGCAACTTAGAGCGCAACTTTATTCGAGTAGCACTCCAACATTACTAACATCCTCACTTGACTTGACTTGTCTGAGGAAGCCTATCGGTTGCCACCGTTGGCTTCCGAGGAGCCCACATCATCAAGCATCTTCACTACTTGCGCCATAGAGGATGTTGCTCTAGGGTGAACAATTTTTTTGACACCAGCAATGATGTGGCACCTTATGTGACTTATTACTTTTCAATTTTTCTAGTTATGAAGTATTCACAAAGAGCTATGCCCACAACATCTGTCCCTTTGATCATCTTCGACAATAAGTAGTATATTGAGATTTGTGATAGACCAAATATCATATTCTCTATGCACATTGTGGGGCCATGTGCACTCTAACCAAGGACTCTTAGAGACTTGGAATCCACACAACAAGAAAAGGTTCACACAAGCGTCATATTGTTCACAATTTCTCATTCATCTCTTAAGTGAAATCCAATAGCATTGCAAAGGAATTCTCGCCCACTATTGTAATCCATTATCCTCTCACTTTGTAATTTCCAAAGGGTTTCATGTTAGATATACTAGATACTCCATCTGCATGTGATCGCAAATGATCCATAGTTCTCTAAGTTGTACGACCCCCATTATGAGGAGATACCATTATGAGAGTCCGGACATTTGTGATGAGGTCTACTTGAGACCAACAAAAGTTCTAGATGCTCTATGTGAATCTAGTCAAAAGGCTAGCAAGGGCATATATTTTAGTCACACTAGAATTCTAGAGGTATGACAATTCAATAGTCAACCAATTCATAATTACGGTAATGTGTCTGGAGTCCCGGAGGAAGTCCGAAGGTATGACAGTTCAATAGTCAACGTGTCCAAAACTACGATGACCAGTTCGGTAGTCAACTTGTTCGAAACTACGGTGAATAGTTCGGTAGTCCGGATTTGTTCAATAGCCAGTCTGGTGGGCGTCCAGTCCGGACTTACAATGGTTTGTCTAAAACTACGAAGGTCCAGTATGGAACTACGGAGGTCCATTCCGATGGATGTTTAGTCCCGTGGTTTACTTAGTCCACTAATTACTAATGTTTCACAATTATAGATGATCCCGAAGGTTACGCCTAAAACATAGCATCAAGCAGTCCCGAAGATCTTGGCTAAATCAGAGGATTAGGCAGGTCCAGTTACTGAGGTGAAATCATGGCTATGCACACTATAAAGCCCTTCACCTAGAGTCTGTCTATATCGCCATTGAAGCTCCAAAGTGCGAGTGCATGAATGGATAGTATCATCATTGTATGTACATTGTTGCTGATAATTAGAGAATTTGGATTTCTCTGTCTCTCTATTTGTGTACAGTTCTATTAGCATGTTTCATCTCTCTTTACTCTACGTGAAGATCTAATTCCGCTACATTATTCCTTTTGATCATTATTTTCTAACATGGTATTAGAGGTAGAGTTCCATAACCTCACCATTAGGCCCCAGGATCCCATCACCAAGGTCATCATCACGTTTGAAAATTACCAATGCAAAGTTGTGTCTCCTGTCTATCAAAGCCATTATTTATCATTACAAACATATTCTCTTTGATCCTAGCACTAAGGAGATCATAACACAAGGCATTGAGGATAAAGACTTGTACAAGCTTTCTTGCTTGCTTACTTTCTTAATAAGGAATCAACTTTCACCCAATTGCACGAACAATATGGAAACACATCCTACTTAACCAAGATCTCAACATCTCAATTGGTTAAGGGGTTATCCAAGATTGGACAAGTGCATGATGTATGCCAAGCTTGCACTCAGGGCAACAAACATAGGGCTCCTGTTCCCAAAGAGGCTTCTACACGAGAAAGGTAGTCTCTAGCCCTAGTACACATGGATCTCTATGGACCAATGAACACCCCATCACTTAGTGGATCACTCTACTTATTTCTCATAGTAGATGATCACACGAGATACATTTGGGTATATTTTCTCAAGTCTAAGGTAGATACATTTTCTAAGTTTAGAGAATGGGTCTATCAAGTCGGTAAGGAGGCATCTGATTGAGTAAAGACCATTGGATCAGATGGAGGTGATGAATTCATCAAACATGACTTTGACAACTTCTTGAAACAAAAAGGCATCAAGAGGCAAGTCATTCAACCTCATACTCCATCCTGAAATGGGTTAATTGAAAGAAAGATCTGAAGCATCATGGAAATGGCACCACTGGCTGAAACAGTGATGTATTCCGTATGTTGGCTGTTGAGGATAAGTTGGATGGTACCAACTACCTGTTATGGGCTTATATGATGCGGCATGTATTGGTTGCAGAAGGATTGTGGAACATTGTGCAGGGTGTTGAAAGACGTCTTGTTACACCTCTGACTACATGTACTGCAAATACAGGTGCTAGAGCTGATGAAGATGGTGTCGAAGATGATACTCCACAGATTCCTGTTCCTGCTGCTATTTCTGCTGCACCTACTACAGAGTAGATTCGTTGGGATGGCAGAGATGCCCAAGCACATGCATTGATAGCTTTGTCTGTCAAACGTGCCATTATTCCTCACATTCACTCTTGCAGAATAGCTAAGGATGCTTGGGATACACTTACCACATTGTACCAAGCTAGGAATGAGGCTCGTGTTGCTTACCTCCGAAAACAGTTGGAGAGTGAGCACATGAATGAAGGTGATTCTATGGACAGTTTCCTAACGAAGATCAAAGACTTGAAGGAACAGTTAATTTCTGCTGATGAGGTTATACCAGATAGCTCACTTGTGCAGACTGTTCTGAATGGTCTTCCTGATTCATATCAGAGTTTTGCTTCTACTCTTCGATTGATGATGAAAGGCAATCCAAATGCCTTATCATTTGAGGAGTTAGTCTCTGTTCTGTTGCAGGAAGATCAGTCCAGCAAAATAGGTCCATTATGTGAGTTGCAGATCAAGCTTTCCTTGCTAGTCAAAAGGGCAAAGGAAAATGGAGCTCTTCAACTAGTAAGCAGAAATCTGCTAATTCTGCATATTCGAAGAAGGAAGATAAAGATGAGAAGAAATCAGAAAAGCAGAAATTGTTTTGTAAGTACTGTAAAGGGAATGATCATATCATAAAGAACTGTCCAAAACTGGCTGCAAAAGAGGCAAAGAAGAAAGAGGCTGGAATGGTTGTTGCAGAAGCCTCTACAGCAAAAAGAGAGTCTGCAAATCTTGTGAAGGAAGAAGAATGGGCGTTTCCTACTGTCTGCAGTTTTGACCCATCTTCTCATGAGCAGTGCATGTTTGCAGTAGACTCAGATGTTTGGTATTTTGACAGTGGGGCGACCAAACATATTACCTCACAGCACAGTTTCTTCTCTTCACTCGAGCCTGCCCCTACAGGGAATACTGTTACATGCACCAACAACTCCTCTTATCCTGTTATGGGAGTTGGTAAGATCATTTTGACTACTGCTGATGGTAGTTCTTTCACTTTGTCAGATGCTTTATTTGTGCCAGGGATAAAAAAGAACCTGTTGTCAGTTTCTGCATTAGCCAAGATTGGCTTGGTTATGAAATATTTTGATGACAGGTGTACAATTCATGATATGTCAAATGGCAATGTGATTATAGCTTCTGGCATCCTATGTCGTGGGCTGTATAAGCTCATAGACTATGAAAGATCTGTAAATGATTTGGCATGTGCAGTAAATGATTCTCAGGCTATGTCAGATGCAAAGCTTTGGCATGCATGCTTTGGTTATCTGAATTTTGCTAGTTTGCTATGCCTGTAGAAATCTGAAATGGTGTCCTCGTTGCCCAAACTTGAGACACTTGGAAAACATGTTTGTGAAGGCTGTATCTTGGGCAAAATGCAGCGTTCATCCTTTCCAAAAGATGGTTCAGTTCGGGCAGTTTGTACATGGTGATGTCTGTGGTCCTATGCAGACACTTTCTTTTGGAAATTATCTTTACTTCGTGACTTTCATTGATGATTTTTCCAGGCATGCATGGGTATATCCACTCAAAGCAAAGTTCGAAGTGTTCATGTGCTTTAAACAGTTTTTGGTTTTGGCTGAAAATTTGTCAGCATGTAAAATGGGCACCCTCCGTTCTGATCGAGGGGGGGAATATATGTCTTCTGATTTTAATGCATTTCTGGCTGAATGTGAGATAAAACACCAGTGTACAGTGCCATATACACCTCAACAGAATGGAGTTGCTAAACGAAAAAACAGGTCACTCATGGAGATAGCAAGGTGCATGGTCAAAAGTCAGGCTTTACCACATAGTTTCTGGCTTGAGGCTATCATGTGTGCAACATATGTACTGAACAGGTGTCCCACTAAAGCTGTGCAGTCTATCACTCCATATGAGGCTTGGCATGACCGCAAGCCATCTGTTGCTCATCTGCGTGTTTTTGGTTGTTTGGCATATGCACTAGTGCCTGAACAACATCACAGAAAATTGGATGATAAGGCAATAAAATGTATTTTTGTTGGGTACAGTTCTAAAAGTAAAGGCTATCGTCTATATCATCCACAGACTAAACGCATTCTGGTTAGCCGTGATGTTGTCTTTGTGGAAGATGCTATTCAACCATTGCTTTCATGTACTAAGGAGACATTTGTTAGCTCCAAAGACATGTATGATACTTTGATGCCTCTTTTTACGGGTGGACAGTCTAGTGCTGGTCCTAATGAGGCAACTTCTCAACCTTTGCAGGTTTCATGTGATGATGCAAGTCATTCCATTTCTGATGCAGATTTACATGATGCTCTAGTTGATGAGAGAGCTGATATTGAGCAGGCAAAAACTATGCCAAAATGGCTGGTGCAAACTTTGCGTGACAGCAAATTAGATGCACCTCTGTCATATCGTACTCGTTCAGGCTCTCATAGTGCCTCTTTTGCATCAGATTGCTATGCTATGGCTGCGTCTAGTCTCTGTGATGAGAATGGGCCTGTTTCTTTTGATGAAGCACAGAATTCAGAAAATTGGATGGCTGCTATGCAATCTGAATATGATGCTATAATGAAGAATGGTAAATGGTCTTTATGTGACTTGCCTCCTGGCAAGAAGGCCATTGGCACTAAGTGGGTATACAAGTTGAAGCGTAAACCTGATGGTACAGTTGACAGGTATAAGGCTAGGCTTGTTGCAAAGGGTTATGCGCAGGAAAGAGGCATTGATTTTGATGAGACCTTTGCACCTACATGCCGTATGACTACTGTTCGGAGCATTTGTGCACTTGCAACCCATCATGGTTGGAATGTACATGAGTTGGACATTAAAACAACATTTCTGAATGGTGACTTGCATGAAGAAGTGTATGTTTTTCAGCCCTGTGGCTTTGTGCAAAAAGGGCATGAAAACCAGGTGTGCAGGTTAAAGAAGGCATTATATGGTTTAAAGCAAGCACCACATGCTTGGTATGAGAAGATACATGCCTATCTGGTTGCACATGGTTTTGAGAAAAGTCCAACTGAAAGCACCTTATATGTTAAGCGTGTTAATGATGTGCTTCTCTTCATTGTTGTCTATGTTGATGACATGTTGCTCAGTGGTCCTATTGAGAAGCATATTGCTGATTTTAAGGCTGATTTGCATGCCTCATTTGAGATATCTGATTTGGGGCATTTGCATCTCTATTTGGGCATTCCGTTTATGCAAGTTGATGGTGGAATGGCTTTGTGTCAAATGAAATATATTGACACATTATTGCAGCGTTTTGGCCTTGAGGACTGTAAGCCTATTGCCACTCCTATGGAGACAGGTTTATGATTGAGTGTTCATGATGCTGGAGATGCATTTGATGATGTTCTCTATCAGCAGGCTGTTGGATGCTTGATCTACTTATGCATTACTCGGCCAGATATTCAGTTTGTTGTCTCACAGATGAGCAAGTTTATGCATTGCCCAGGAGTCACGCATTGGAAGGCGGTTAAGCGCATCTTTTGCTACTTGAGTGGTACTCGGCTACTTGGGTTGTTTTATCCCAAGGGGGGATCACTACCACCAAATTTGCATGCTTTTTCTGACTCAGATTGGGTTGGTTGTTATGACACTCGTGTGTCCACTAGTGGCTTTTGCTTCATGCTTGGTAGCTCATGTGTATGTTGGTTGAGCAAGAAGCAACCTACTGTGGCCACTTCCAGTTGTGAGGCTGAGTATAGGGAAGCTTTCACAGTGACTGTTGAGTGTGTGTGGCTCAGACGCCTTATGGCTGATTTGGGTGTTGGCCAATCTTCTGCCACCACCATCTTCACTGATAGTCAGAGCGCATTGGCAGTTGCGAGGAACCCTGTGTTCCATGCTCGCACTAAGCACATTGAGGTGCATTATCACTATGTCAGGGAGAGGTTCTTTGCTAGGGAGATCAGCTTGGCATATGTGCCCATGCAGGAGAACATTGCAGACCTTTTCACGAAGGCTCTGCCTAGGGAGAAGTTTGAAACTTTCCGCAAAGCTTTGGGCTTACTTCCTTTTGTGAGTGATTTCCACATAGCTTGGCACTTCCTTATACATGAGTGCCAACTCCTTGTTCACCGCATCACTCCCAGGGGGGATTCGTTGATATATTTAGGTAGTGATGTGTGTGAACACACTAGGACCGTCGGGGCACTTTTTCCCCTCTTTAGGAGGTTTTTTCCCTCGGCTTGTATATACGCCTATTGCCCTAATGGGCTACTTATCTTTGTACATTCTCTAGTAATACATTCAGTATTGTGTGTTTGTGCTCCAAGCATCTTCTTCTTCCTTGTGCTGTTCGCATGCTTGCGCAGACGTCTATCTCCAACAGAAAGTCATCACGTTAATTATGCACTTATGCACCAACTTCTACAAATTCCAAAGCCTTCCAAATTTAAAGAAGCTTAAGGCCAACCTAAGTGGGAAGAATCTATACAGATAGAGATGGATGCAATTGAAAAGAACAATACTTGGATACACGTTCCAAAACCTATGAATCATCGAGTTATTGGAGTTAAGTGGCTATACAAAGTTAAGTACAAATCAGATGATACTTTGGACAAATACAAAGCAAGACTTTTAGCTAAGGGTTATAAACAAAAGCACGACATTGTTTATGAAGGAACCTTTGCCCCTACTACAAGGTTTACAACCATAAGAATAATTATTGCATTAAGTGCACACTTCAAATGGCCCATCTACCAACTTGACATCAAAAGTGCTTTCCTAAACAATGATCTTCAAGAAGAGGTATACGTAGAACAAACTGAAGCTTTCAAGATCAAAGGAAAAGAAGATAATGAATACAAGCTTCAGAAATGACTTTTATGGACTTAATCAAGCTCTTAGGGCCTAGTATGGAAAGATCCACAAGTTCTCCAAAGATAAAGGATTTCAAAGGAGCACTACAGATGCTAATATATATATATATATATATATATATATATATATATATATATATATATATATATATATATATATATATATATATATATATATATATATATATATATATATATATATATGTGTATATATATATATATGTGTGTGTGTGTGTGTGTGTATGTATGTATGTATGTATGTATGTATAAGAGAAAGAATCATTAATTGTAATAATCATCCTTTATGGAGATGACTTGATTTTGATAATTTCATATGACCAATGCATCCAATTCATCATCACCCAGCTTCACCTTGAGTATTCCATGATAGATCTTGGTCTACTTCAGTACTTCTTAGGCATGGAAGTGTGGTAGATGAAAGAAGGTATATTCCTATCACAAAAGAAGCACTACAATATTCTTCTAGGTATAACATGGACCAATGTCGCTCAGTATCTAAACCACTTGATTGAAACATCAAGCTCCCACTAGAGGAATCATAATCTCTAGTGGATGTGCATTCTTATCGACAACTTATCAGCTCTTTACTTTGCCTAGCCAACACGAGAATAGATATTGCATATGCAATTGGTATACTCAATTAGTTTGCATATTAGCCTCGTTAAAAAAATTGGGATGCTACTCAAAGACTACTTTGATACCTTGCTCTCACCCGAAATAATATTATTTGCTATAGAGGGGACATTGATCTTGTAGGATATTCAAATTCAGATTGGGCTAATGATCTTGATTTCCAATGATCTACCTTCTGATACATACTCTTGCCTAGCTCAAGACTTATCTCTTTGGAATGTAAGAAGAATCCTACAATTGTTCTATCATCCATTGAGGTCGAGTACCAAGCATTGAGCTTTGTAGCATGTGAGGCCATATGGCTTTGAGATTTATTATCTGACAGTGGTATTTTGTAGGATACTTCAACATGCATCTACATCGACAATCATTCATCACCAAGAATCTAGTCTTTCATGCTTGGACAAATCACATCGAGATCCAATAGCATTTTATCCATGAAAAGTTCCTACCATAAGAGATTACTATGGAGCAATGTACCTATCAAGAGAACCTTGTAGACATGTTTAGAAAGGCTCTACCTCCACTTCTACTCCAATATTTGGTGGACCTTTGCAACATTAAATCGCTCCAAAATGGAGTTGTAGAGGGGTTGTTGATGACATGAGTTCATCTACTTCATTTCCATTTGCATCTGCATGAGTGCAACTCCATTTTGTATCTACGAGACACTCCAGCTCATATTATTTTAGCTGTATCTCATTGTATTTGGGTACCTTTCCATATTCTGCTGCCATTGTATTCATTCTCCTTCAAGGGAAATTATCCCACATATGATGTACTTTTGAGATCCTCCTCTAACTCTTTATAAGGAGGCCCCCTCTACCACTTTGTACTTGGTTGGAAGAATGTAGAGGCAACTTCATGCTCTCAGCAAGCTCATTTCTAATCCGTGTGAATTTACCAATTTCTTGGTCTACTCAGTTTGAGTCTCTCACACTCGTTCTATTTTTTTAGTACACTCTTCTTTTCATTCTGCTTCCACACATGTACTCTCTATACTTCAAAGCATATTACTTTGTGCAAAATATTTTTTGCAACTTTGAAAGATGTGTCCAAAGGAGGACATTTATGTGCAAATGATACTTCTTATCCTATTATTGGAGTTGGAGACATTTAGCTTACATCTGCAATTGGAGGTATTTTTACTCTCAAGAATGCAATTTATTACCTAGTATCAAGAAAAATTTGATTGAGTTCCTATTATTGCGTGGGATACTTCATATACACTTTGTTGATAATAAATGTATGGTTCATGATTTCAACAATGGTGATGTTATTGTGATGTCAAGGACATTATGCAATAGCTTTTGTTGCTTGGATGTATATAAGAGAGTTTCCTCATATGTCTTTCTTACACATACTCCTTTTATGGCTGAAATGGAGTTATGGTATGCTCATTTGAATTTCAATAGTTTGCTTTAGTTGCAAAATAAGGATATGGTTACTGGTTTTCCAACACTTGACTCCATTAAAAAGCATGCATGTGAAGATTGTATACTTGGAGAATGCATTGTGCTACTTTTCCCCAAGATGGTGCTACACATGGTACACAAAAAATCCAACTTGTTTATAGTGATGTATTTGATTTGGTGAAGAATCCATATTTGGGGGAGCATGTATACTTTGTTACCTTCATTGATGATGCAACATGTCATTCTTGGGTGTATCCTATGAAAGTGAAGAATGAGGTATTCTCTTGCTTTAAAATATGTTTAGCTATGGTTGAATTTTTTTGTGGCAATAAGCTTTTGACTCTTTGCATGGATCGTGGTGGTGAATATGTGTCAAATGAATTGATTACTTTTCTTTGGAAAAGAGTTATTTTGCACAAACGTAAAGTGCCATATACACCTTAATAAAATGGTGTTGCAAAGTGCATGAATATGAAAATTCTTGAAATGTAACAATCTATGGTTAAAGGAAAGAATCTTCTTGATACTTTTTGGATGGAAGTGGTCATGTGTGGAAACTATGTATTGGATCATTGTCCTACACAAGCATTGAGTGTTATTACACCTTATGAGGCTTGGAATAGGTGGAAGCCAATGATTAGTCATATATGCATATTTGGTTGTTTGACATATGCTCTTGTGACATCACAACAACATTACAAACTTGATGACAATGCAAATAAATGTATATTTGCTGGATATAGTAGTGAGATTAAAGGTTATTTCTTATACCATCATTGACAAACAAAATTATTGTAAGGTAAGATATGGTATTTGCTTAAAACTTAGTTGATTCTTTACATGAATGTAAGCTTCAGCCATCAATTAGCTCACAAGATGTGTTTGATACACTCATGCCTTCATTTCAAAGTGGTGTGCTTGAATATGGCAATAAAGGCCATCCAAATGAGGTTCAAAGAGCTGAAATTTTTTAGTGGAATATGGTTGAAAAATTTGAATAAAAAATCATTGAAAATTCCCAAAATTTCTACAAAAATATGGCTAAAAAATCTAGCCAAAGATGGTTGAAAAAGTTCAGCCAAATATGACTCAAAATTCACGAAATTTACGGGCACACATGGCTGAAATTCAGCATGATATTCAGCCCACTTTTGATTTACATTTTGACAATGTATTACATGAGGAATGCATGTCTATCAAGGATGGACAATCTAGCTCGAAATGGTTGCAGAAAACATTGCAAGATAGCAAGTTGAGTGCTTCTTTATTTAGTAGAACAAGATGAAGCTATTGGCATACATCAAGTGACTTTTTGGGTGTATATCTTATTGGAGCTGCATGTAATAAAGATCAATTCACTTTTAAAGATGCATGTGATGATTCAAATTAGATGAGCGCAATGCAATTGGAATCGGATTCTATTCACAAAAATTCTACTTGGGAGTTATGTGAGTTGCCAAAAGGTAAGAATGCCATTGGTACTAAGTGGGTTTACAAGATTAAAAGAGAGTGAGATGGTAGCATTGATCACTACAAAGCTATACTAGTTGGCAAAAATTTATGTGCAAAACTATGGCATTGATTATGATAAAATTTTTGCACCTACTTCATGCATGAGTTGAAGGGCTTTGGTGTGCAGAAAAAAAGGAGGAAGGAGAAGATGGAGGGAGAGAGAAGAGAGGAGAGACGTGCACTGATGCGTGGGAGCCTCAAACCCACATAATAATCTCTCTTGAGGCAATGCTCTATAAATGATGTATATATATGGGGTAAGGTCGCATGACCCTTATATCCCCAACAATCTCCCACTTAAGGGTCCATGTGACCATAAGGGGTAAGATATACAAAGAATGATGTAGGACTATAGAATAATGTATAGGCAGCGTCCGGATTCCAATCCATACAAATCAGCCTACACCAACTGCCTCGACCATGTTGAGATATCAAGCTCAACATGTGATGATCCAGGATGACACGTACTAGTTTTTCATTTCTCTGACATGTATAGTGATCATGCCGGTATATGTCAGGGATACTTCATTGAGCTTTATTATATTTATCTACCGAGAGTGATGGCACATTTGTTCCTTGCCAGCTCGCTCATTCGCGGACATTAGGTTTTTCCTTATGTACTGATCTTTATATATTGCACTGGTTGTATTCTTGTTTTTAGGTCATTCTGGTACATTCTTTTTTATGTAATAGAAGAATAAGAAGAAGATCTTCTTCCTTGCCTCAATCTGTGTGTGTGCTTCTCCTTAAGAGTGAGAGTGTGTGTGTGTGTGTGAGTTCTCTTCCTTATCTCCTTCCTTGCCTCAATATGTGTGTGTGTGTGTGCTTCTCCTTAAGAGTGAGAGTGTGTGTGTGTGTGAGTTCTCTTCCTTATCTCCTTAAGAGTGAGAGTGTGTGTGTGTGTGTGAGTTCTCTTCCTTATCTCAGAGCCAACATGGCTGTAGAGAGCTCGTGGAGAAGGCGACGGTGAAGAGTACGTAGCAAGGCAATGAGAAAATGCGATTCACAAACGACCTCCATTTGCTACAAAAATCGGCATGAAGGTAGAAGACCTCAAAATATTTTCGAGAGTTATCCCTTTAGGGTCACTTGTTTTTGTCAGATCAAAGTTTTGGAGCCATCTCGACCTCTGTTTTGAGCCCACAAGGTGGGGCCAATAGAAAAACCAGGTCATTTTCAAAAACTGTAACTTATGTTGTGTTCGGAAACACTCATATATTCCAGATCCAAAATTTCAAGCGATTCCGTGTACCGTTGGTACACGAAAATTGTGTTTTTATGAGATTGAACTATCACGTCATAGTGCAATAGTGTTCAAGCAGAAGTGCTGCTTGTAGTGTTTTGCAGTGTTGTGAATTGCTGCAGAAATGGCAAACGTAGATGGAATGAGTCAGCTTATGAGCCATAAGCTGGACAAGAACAACTTCCATGCTTAGAGATTCAGAATGACGAATTTCATGATGGGAAAAGGCTACTGGAAGTACATCGAAGGAAAGAATCAAAATGCTCCGCAATTACCAGATAGGAATCGGACTGCAGATCAAGTAAGAGCATATGAGGAATGGAATCAAGGAGCATGAGAGGTAATGTATTGGCTACCTGTTAGCATACATGATAGCATGATTGGACACGTACAGGATGCCAAGACTCCAAAAGAGGCTTGGAATAGTTTGGTCACATTGTATGAGACCAATACAAAGGCACAAAAATTGCAACTCAAGAACGAGCTGCATACATTGGAGAAGAAGAGCATGTCGGTAAGTGACTACACCTTGAAAATCAAAAGCATATGTGAGTCAGTTGCATCTATTGGCGTGAATGTAGATGATGATGATAAGGTGGAAGTGTGTCTTCGTGGTTTAGGAGCTGCATATAAGCAGTTCAGAACTTCCATACAGACTAGGGAAAATATTCTGAATTTTGTTGATCTGGTATCTATGCTGATTATTGAAGAAAATAATCTTCGTGAGGATTCAAACTCCCAAGGAAAGCCGAGTTCTAAGTAGGTATTCTACTCTGGCAGAGGAAGAGGCAGAGGTAGAGGATTCAGAAGTGGAAGAGGAAAAAATAACCAAGACCAAGTCAACAACAGAATCATGCAGGAGGAAGAGGATAATTTCAAGGTAGGGGGAGCCAAAGAGGTCATAGAAATTTCCAAAGTGATTCAGGCAATGATAATAAAGAATGTTGGAATTGTGGTAAACCTGGACACTTTGAATGTGATTGCAGGTTGAAGAATCAAAATAACAGAAGGCAGCAAAACAACTATGCATCCACAAGTGCAGATGATTCTGAGAAGCTGTTCATGGTTCAACATCACATGATGAATACGATGTCTACTGGTATTTCAAAATTGAATGATAATGACTGTTATGTTGATTCAGGTGCTTCAAATCACATGACGAGTCATGCAAAATGGTTTAGTAGTTTGCAGAAAATGCCAGTTCCTGGATATGTTGAAACAGGTGATGATACATCACATCCTATTGAGCATATAGGAAACATAGCATTGTCTGTGGAGGAAGAGAAGGTAAAACATCTTGCTGATGTGCTGCATGTTCCAAAAGAATCTGGTTTCTGTTGGACAAATGGTTGACCAGGGATTACGAGTCAGGTTCAATGCTAATGGATTATATGTAGAAGAGTACAAGCAAGATGGACGATTGGTTGCCAAAGGAAACAAAGTGGGTAGGATGTTCACCTTAAATGTGAAGATTCTTGAAATGAATGAAGCCATATTTGCAAAAGGTGCAGGAGTTATTGCAGATATAGAGATGTGGCACAAATGGATTGGACATGCAAATTTGCAAAGGCTAAAATTGATGCAGTCAAAGGAGATTGTCCAAGGACTACTAAATTTCAAAGTTGCAGAAATGCAAAAGGTATGTGCAGCATGTCAATTCGGTAAATAGTCAAGAGCATCATTTCCACATGACAATCATGTTAGTGAGAATGTACTAGAAGTAGTACATACAGATCTTTGGGGTCCAGCAAAGACCATATCTATGGGCGGTACTGACCTACATCATGTGCATATCTTTGACGTTATCATCACATCCGCCTGAAGCAACATTGGCAAATATGGCCCTCACGAACACAATATCAACATTGAAGTTGTTGATGTGATCTATGTCTCACATGAGTCACTGGACTCACATACATATCATGTAGTCTGTGCCATAATGCACTACTCGTCTCCTCATACATCACAGACTCATATATAGAATCCACAAGCTGTAATCGGATAGTGGAGCTAGCCAATGCATCCATATCCATCCATAGGTGGTCGGACATGTCACGAGGCCTCTATGCATCTCTATGCACATACATGTGTAACCTTGCATGAACCAATGTATGCCACATTTGATCTTTCCATCTCGAAAAGTCAATGCCATCAAACCGAGAAGACACCATGCTGGCTATCCAAGACTAGACTATAAATATAAAAAGAGACTAAAAACGATACTCTATCACCAATAGGATCACACCTGCATATCCATATGCATAACTCACATCACAACTGTCTCACTGGAGAAGAAACCATGTGAACCACCTGTCACATAATCATGCATCTAGCATGCACATAAAACCATGAGCATAATCCTGCTCACCAAGTCTCCAAAGTGATCAAGTAGATGTGAAAGAATCCTAGAAAAAAAATCCATAGAGTATCCCTTGTAAATTGAGCAATCAAACAAGATAACCAATATCAAAAGAACAATGAGTAATCTGTCACCACCTGTCACTGATCCAATCAAAGATAATGGCAAATACACATGCCAAAAAATTGATGGCAATACACACCAATACAATAGCGATAAACCTCCCACTCAAGAATGAATTCTACAAGATGGTCCAACCTGTCACTGATAACCCGTGACCAAGCCCAAGTGAATGGAGATAAGCAATGATCCAAAGCTAACACACAAGGTTCAAGATCCACTAGAGTTCTCTTCTAGCATAAAAGCTATCGAAATTTCGGTATCATCTCCTCTGTAAAATGGACTCTAAACCCAATAAACCATGTGGGAATCACCATCCACATATGCCAAGAATCACACTGGCAAATACATATCAATCAATGACCAAATGCTAATAACGGTGGCAAATGAATGTGTAACTAAGGCTCCAATCTGGATCATGTACCTACAAAGAAAACAAAGATACAAGTACCAACCAAGATCCCAAACCCATGATGACATAAACCTAAAAAAAAAGTATACCACAATGTCATCTCACATGCCAAATACGTGACAAGATCATGCTCTACTCTCATACGGAGGAGTTACCATAGTGATCATACATGTACAATGCCTTGAGGCTCTGAAAATAAGAGCTTGCACACCAAAAAATTTCTCTCGAAGAAGTTCCTGCTTCTCTGTGTTTTGTTGTTTCAAAGGTAATAACCTCTGAATTTGAACTTTTGGTCTTCAACAAACTTCAAGTGCTTTTTCTTGGATACATAACAAGATAAAGAATACCTCAATCTGAGGTGCATAGCTCAAGATATGCACAAAACAAGCATGTGTTGTCAATTTCACCGTCATTTGCAACACTGCTGCTCTGTATTTTTCCATTTCAACGACTTTGCACTCAGAATTTCGATCTATCTTCTTCTACAAAGTTTTAGAAGCTATTTCAAGCTACACATACCAAGTTGAACCATCTCATATCAATTTGTAAAACTCAACTTATAGCCAAAACACTCTACATTAGTCTTTTGCACCAAATTTTCCCTTATCTTGTGCAAGTTCTATTTTTCTCTCTACCACTATTCTTGAGTGATCAGAAGATTGTGATTGAGGATAAATTGTGATTTAATGCTACAAGTGGTATCAGAGTAGACTCGATCCTTGGGAATGATGGAAGGTTTGACACAAAAGGTCCGTGAGGAAGATGAGCTTATTCAGCAGCTTCTTGGAGAATTATGCAAAGAATGAGATGAAAAGCAACAAGAAGGCACAAAAAAATTGTTTATGGAACTGAATGATGAAGTGGATGAAAGTGAGAGAACATCTAGTGTGCCTGGAGGAAGACAAAAATGCAATTATAAAGATATGGAGCCAAGTGAGTTTGCCCTTAGCCAAGTCTTCAAGAAGGCAAAATTGAAAATTTTTATGGTGAGAAGAAGAGTGGAGAAGATCTCGAGGCATGGATTTAAGAGCTTCATGATTTCTTTGATCTTTGACAATTTACTGAGGAGTCCAAGGCAAAAGTTGGGATCCTGCACCTACGTGGCATCAGAAAGCTATGGTGGAAGTCCTATATGCAGACTCGGATGTGTTCTAGTCCGATTCTATGGAAGGAATTTAGAGAACAACCAAAAAAACTTTATTGTTCTCAACACTACCATATGGAGAAGAAAATGGAGTTCTACAATTTTTGACAACATGAAAGTGACAAGCATAACTTTTCTATTGATGAGTACAAAGAAAGGTTCCTAAATCTTCACAAACATGCATTTGAGGTTAGTGGTGATGCTCTGAAGAACAAGTTTATTGAAGGGCTACGTGAGGAACTTTGTTATCAAGTTAAGGGATCTGGATGTCTCAATTTCTTGGATGTTATTGCAATGGCCATGAACTTTGAGAAGATCAAGAAGTTCAATTTGTAGAAGATGAATAGAATCAGATTCATTGCAATGGGACATGGGCCACAGAGACCTGCCACAACAAACATGAACAATTCAAAGAAGATTTCATCTTCTAATAATCAAGGTAAGAATCCTACTGAGGTGGAAAATCAAAGGAGGCATCAACCTATCCATTGGTAGCAAGACCTTGATTTTATTTAGTGGGCAAAAAGACTTGGTCTATGTTTTCATTGCGGGGAGCAAGCACATCAGACATATGAGTGCCTGAATAAGGAAATCTTTTAACCTGCATAATCGAAGATGATAAACATCATCGAGGAAGGTACAACAATTGAGAAAGTAGATGATGAAGGTAAGTGCCCTAACTCTACTTTATATTGCATGATGGCTAGTTCTTTCCCAAAGGCTTCTGTAATTACAATTTTGGGTATGATTTCTACACATAGAATCAAGTTTCTTACCGACTCACATAGTACACATTGTTTTCTATTTTTGAAATTGGTACAAAATCTAGGGATACCCCTAAATATGCACATAATAATACTCGTGGAGATGGCCAATGGATGACTACACTATATGAAAGGATACATTGAAAACCTTACATTTACTTTTTTAGATAGGTGTTTTTCTGGAAGTCTTCATGTGATTGAGATGAAAGAGAGTGATGCAATCATAGACATGGAATGGTTAGTTTAGAATTTTGCAACAATTGATTGCGAAAAAAGAACAATCACTTTAAGGTTAGACAGTAAATCTATCCACATTCTAGGTGATTCACATAATCCTAAACCTATTCTCATTTCTAGTATCCAGATAACTAGAGGTATGCGTGATGGGTGTAGAACATTTGTAGCATATGTGAACAATCTGTATGAGGATAATAATGATGGAAATCTTTTGAATTATGTTGAAAATATTTTGAAAGAATATGCAGATGTATTTCTAAAAGACCTACCTGGTATGCCTCCACATAGGCAGATTGACCACGCCATTGACTTGTATCCAGGGAGCGAGCCGTATTCTAGAGCACACTATAGATTTAACATAGATGAATTAAAGGAGCTTAAGATTCACTTAGATAATCCTTTGAAGAAAGGCTTGATAAGACCGAGTGTTTCACCTTGGGGAGCACCTATTTTATTTCAAAAGAAGAAAGATGGCTCTTATAGATTATGCATTGACTATAGGGGGTTGAATAAAAGAATAACTAAAAATAAGTATCCATTCCCTCACATAGATGATTTATTAGGTCAATTAAGTGGAGCAACTATATTCATTAAGATTGAGTTAAGATCTTGATCTCAGCAAATTAGGATCAAAACGGAAGATATATCCAAGACAACTTTTCAAACATGATATGGTCTCTATAAGTTTACGGTTTTGACTTTTGGATAAGATGATTGTGAGCATGACGTACATCTCAAGAAGACTTTGCAAACTCTTAGAGAACACAAATTGTATGAAAAAAAGACTAAGTGTTTCTTTGCTAAGGATAAACTTGTGTATCTAGGAAGAGTCATATCTAAAGAGGGAATTCATATAGACCAGGATAAAATGAAGACAATAGTTGATTGGCTAGTTCCTAAAACTGTAAGGGACCTTAGAAGTTTTCTAGGATTGGCGCAATATGAAAGAGCACATATTAAGGATTTCTCTAAGATAGATAATCCCATCATAAATTTGACTAAAAAGAATGCAAGATTTGTGTAAAGTGATGCTTATAAAAAATCATTTGAATCATTGAGACAAAAAGTGATTGAAAATTGTGTTTTGAAAATACCAAAAATGGGAAAACCTTTTGTGGTTGCATGCGATGCAAGTGGTAGTTAGATAGGATGTGTTCTTTCACAGGATGGTAGGGTGGTTGCATATGAGTCCAAGAAATTAAGAGAACATGAATTTAATTATCCCACTCATGGTTTAGAAATGCTTGCTGTTGTACTTGCACTTAAACATTGGAGACATTTAGTGTTAGGGGTTAGGTTTGAATTGAAAACAGATAATTAGAGTCTAAAATACATCTTCACACAACCATTGCTTAACAATAGACAAAAGCATTGGATTGAATTATTGAGCGAGTATTATTTTGACATTAAGTATTTGGCTAGTAAGGAAAATAAGGTCACTGATGCATTGAGTTGAAAACCTTCATGCAATCTCCTTTCTGTAGTAGATTCTTATTTTCTAAATCAAATTCAAGAAGAAATAAAACATGAATCTGTTTATGCATCTACCTAAATCTTTTGCATGCAAATAGGGGATTGATGTATCAAGAAAAATTTCATTTGCAGAATGAGTTTTAATATTATAACAGTCGATTATGCATATCTTTTGAGTCTCCATTGAAAGCTCAAATATTACATGATTCTCATGATGCACCTTTTTCTACACATCCAAGTTATTCAAGGACCTATGTTAAAATGAAGTATTCTTACTTTTGGCCATGTATAAAGCAGGATATTAGAAAATATGTTAATGAATGTTTAAAGTTCTAATAGGTAAAATCTAAGTTTAAGAGAATGCCTGGAATGCTTCAACCTTTGGATGCTCCAAATCAAAAGTGGGAGTCTATTGCTATGGACCTTATCACTAAATCACCTATGAACAGAAGTAAACATGATACCATATTTTGTGAAGAGAGATGGTGGATGCAATCCAAAGATGAGTAGGTGCTGCTACAACCAGCTTCACACCAGCCAACTGAGACTTCAAAGTTGATTAGTAGACCCTTTAAGCTTCCTAAATCCACCAAAATATCAGCCAAGTACTTTGGAACATGTATCCCAAAAGTTTAAGTAAAGACAGACTAGTTGCGAAATGACTAGCTCCCAAAACTTGCTACTTTTGGACATACACCTGTTGGAAAAAATGAACAGTGCTCTCAACCTGGTAGGAATTAGAAAAATTCCTTTTGGGCATAGAAAATAGACTTAGCAAGATTCCCCATCCAAGTTAAAACACTTCAAATGATGGACTGAGCACTGAGAACAAGTTTCATCAATTTCTGGAACATGCCCACCATTCTCGGAGCTCTGCAGAGATAGACCAGTGAGCAGTAAAATGCAGATATCTCCACAATTATAAATCCAATGACCGTGAAAATTGATATGCATAAACTAGACAGTAAGAGCTAGCCAACGCACATTAAATCACTGAAAAAGAATGAGTAGAACTCGAGATATGACCTTATGAAGGTACTGCTCTAAGTGAGTATAGCAGAGAACAAAACAGAGAAGTGAATGATGATAAATGTATAAATTCATATATGATTACAACCACATTGGCAATGAATCTTTGCACAATGGGAGTAGAATGATAGAGCTATGGATTAAGCTCTTCAATCTCTACAAAATGACATGAAGTGGTCATGTACAAGGCTTGCTAATCGCCTCTTCCTTCTTGCTCCTTTTATAGCTATTCTTGGAGGGAGTTTTGAATTTGAATTCGAATGGCTCCACCAAAAAGTGATCCCCAAAGTTAGGAGATATTCCCTCAGCTCAAAAAGTCATGGGTTTTGGTAGTTAGAGCCATGAAATTGCTTTTACATCATGCATGAGGTAAGCCATCCTTTTCCTTTTTCTTTTTTCAATTACAAGAGATAAAAATGAACTCTTTTACAAGAGGTGTTCACATGACTACTAATGTGACTTACAAATGAGGATGATATCAAATATATCAAGCATGTAGGCTTGGGTAAAATGCACCAATAGCTCCCCCTCAAGCCTAACATGCTTGACCTTCAAATAAGTCTTCAATTGTCCTTGATTTCCTGCAAGCCAATCATCAACTTGAATCTACTTAATTTTGTACCATCAAGAGCTTTAGTCAACATGTCGGCACATTGCATATCTATAGAGACATAGGATAGTTGAATATCCTTGCTCATTAGCTTCTCCCTTACGTAATGGTAGTGGACTTCAATATGCTTGGTTCTAGCATGGTATACCGGATTAGCTGCTAGATGTAGTGAGCTTGTGTTGTCACCAAAAATATGAGGTGTTGAAGAATGAAGTCCAAGATATGTGTACAAAGACTTTAACCACATGATTTCTTGAGTTGCATTAGCCAAACCTCTATATTCTGCTTCAGTAGAAGATAATGGCACGGTTGGTTGCTTCTTCGATGACCAAGAAATGATTTTTGAACCTGCAAATGATATATACCCTGATGTGCTTCGTCTATCATCTTTAGATCCGGCCCAATCTGCATCTGAGTAGACCTTTAGCTCAATATCTAAAGTAAATGAATAGAACAAACCTTCATTCATGGTCCCCTTTAGGTACTTGAGGACTCTCTTGGCCGCTTCCATATGTGGTCTTCTCGGCTTATACATAAACTGACTCAATATGCTAACACTATAGCATATATCCACCCTTGTGAGTGTTGCATAGTTCAAACTTCCAACCAAGCTTTGATAGCTTGTGATGTCTTCAATTGGCTCTCCTTCATAAGCACTAAGCTTATGATTTTGCTCCATAGGTGTACCTGCACACTTGGTATTTTCCATCTTGAACTTGACGAGCATGTCATGGACATACTTCCTTTGTGTGATGTATATACCTGAATCTGTGTAGATCAACTCCAATCCAAGAAAATAAGTGAGTGGTCCGAGGTCACTTATTTTGAACTCCTCCTTCATTTGACTCTTTACCTGTTTGATTCCTTCAAGATCATTGCCTGTGATAATAATATCATCAACATACACACATAAATAGATCACTTCAGATCCATTCCTCTTTATGAACAAAGAGGTATCCGCCTTGCTAGCTTTGAATCCTTGGTCCTGCAAATAAGTCACCAATATGAAATTCCAAGCTCTTGGAGCTTGCTTCAATCCATACAAAGCTTTCTTTAGTTTGCATACATAGTTAAGATGATGTGCATCCTCATATCCAGGAGGTTGTGCCATATACACTTCCTCAGAAATCCATCCATTCAAGAAAGCATTCTTTACATCAAGTTGATAAAGATTCCAATTTTTAGATGCAGCAAGACTAATGAGAACCCTAATTGTAGGCATTTTTGCAACAGGAGAGAAAGTCTCCTCATAATCAATACCATGGGTTTGAGCAAACCCTTTAGCAACTAACGTTGCTTTGTGTCTATTTATACTTCCATCTGGATTCCTCTTGATTTTGTATATCCATTGAGATCCGATTATCTTCATAGATGGCTTGTTAGGTACAAGCTCCCAAGTTTCATTCTCCTTCAAGGCTTCCATTTCTTCATCCATTGCATCTCTCCAAGCTTTCTTGCTTTGTGCTTCTTCAAATGTGGTAGGTTCTTCATTGGTTGAATCCTTTGCAATGTAGATTGAGTGCTTGGTGACCAAAGAAGTATCATAACCAAACCTCTCTGGTTTCTTCTTCTCCCTTGAAGACCTTCTAAGTGGTTGATGTGAGCTCTCGGGTCCATATGTAGCATCCTGCATCTTTGCTTTTCCTTTGTTCTTCCATAGCTTTAGTCTTTCCAAGTATTCTAGGTCAATCTCCGAATCACTTTCTTCAATATGCTTTGGCTCCTTTGGTTGAAGTGATGGAAAATCTTCATCCAAGTCATAAGGCAGCTTCACTTTCCTGTCATCATCAAACCATGATTTGTTTTCATAAAAAATTACATCTCTACTCACAGAAAATCCTTTATTGGTTGGATTGTACAATCTATATCCTTTTTGGTTTTGATCATAACCAATGAATACACACATCTCTGCCTTGGGATCCAATTTCCCTCTTACTTGAGAAGGAATGTGAGCATAGGCTAAGCATCCAAAGATTTTGCAATGCTCTAGACTAGGTCTTCTTCCATTCCACACTTCATATGGAGTGGTTCCATCTAGTGACTTAGATGGAAGTCTATTTATGAGATATGTGGCTGTAGACACAACCTCTGCCCATAGGTAGTTTGGCAATCCCTTTTCGTTGAGCATGGACCTTGCTGCTTCGACAATAGCTCTGTTCCTCCTCTCTGCTACACCATTGAGTTCGGGTGTATACCTTGTAGTGACTTCCCTTTTAATGCCTCTTTCATGCAAGAAGGCATCAAATTCAGAAGAGAAGTATTCTCCTCCACCATCTGATCTGAGTCTTTTCAAAGTCCTACCTGTTTGGTTTTCAACAAGAGCAATATACTTCTTAAAGCAATTAAACACTTCATCCTTGTGCTTCATGAAAAACAGAATGGTCCACCTGCTACAATCATCTATGAAAGACACATAATATCTTGAGCCTGATATAGATGGCTCCTTACTTGGACCCCACACATCCGTGTGCACTAGATCCAAAGGATTTTGATACATATATCATTTCTTATTGAAAGGTTGTCTATGAGCCTTGTCGAGTTGACAAGCTTCACACTTATAAATCATGTGTTTCCTTGTGATATTAGGCAAACCAAGTACACTTTGGTCCCTGCAAATCTGTTTGAGTGTCCTCTCACCAATGTGAGCAAGCCTTTTGTGCCATATCTCCAACTCTGTTAGAGTTTGAGATCCATAGCTAAACAAAGCTATGTTCTTTGTATCTTCCACTTCAAAAGTGAAAAGCCTTCCTGTCTTTTCTCCTTTGGCAATCCTTCGAAAGCCTTGCCTTGGGTCTTCAACATATGCTCCAAATCGGTTGAATCTAACCTGCAATCCTTTTTCAACAATCTGTCCAACACTTATTAAATTTTTGGTAATTGTAGGGACATACAAGACTTTGCTTAAGAGGTTCATATTCCCATCTGATGTCTTCACATTACCTATCTTCTCCACTGAGTGCTTTGTGTCATCTCCTGTCTGCACTTCATGCTTGTTATGAGGATCTTCCAAATCAGAAAGTAAAGCCACATTTCCTGCTACATGGTTCGAGCATCCCAAATCAATGTAAAATATGTGATCATCATCCTTACCCTTCTTCGCTGATAGATTCATAATCAATAATGAATCTTCTTGACTTTGGTCCTCTGCATAGTTATTGTAATCTCTTCTTCCTCTATGGCCACTTTGATAGTTGTTGTTGTTGTTGTAATTGTTGTTGTAGTAGTTGTTGTTGTTGTAGCCTCCATTGTATCTACCTCTATTTGATCCATAGCCACCTCTATTGAATCCTCTTCCTCTTGAGTTCCTCGGGTTCCTGAAACATTCTTCAGTAGTATGGTTAGATAAGCCACATATGTTGCAAGGTTGAGATGATTGGAATCTCCCCCTGCCTTGCTTTCCACCTCTGCCTCTTCCTCTAGCTCTTCCTCTACCTGCAAAGTTTGCTTGGAAAGAGCTTCCTTCATCTTCATTCTTCCTATTCTTTGACTTGTCCTTGACCTTAGCTTTATCAGAATATAAGGCAGAAGTTTGATTACCTCTTGAGGACTCACCACCTTTGCTAATCTTTGCTTCATGAGTGAAGAGTTGGCCCATGAGTGTGTTGAGGTCGGGTACATGCATATCCATGTATAAATCCATGGCTGTTGTGAATGACTCCCACTTGTCGTCTGCTTTGATTCCATTTATGATTTGTCTAATGATTTGCTCCTCTTCAATTACCTCTCCAATGCTTCCAAGTTGGTCGGAAATCTCCTTCATCTTTGTGACATAATCAGTCACATTTTGCTTCGGGCTTTTCTTCATTGTTGTGAACTCCATCCACAATTGGTTCTTCCTCGCTCGAGTGTTGGAAGAGAAGAAAGAAGCAAGTGCATTCCAGGTCTCCCTTGATGTCTTGCATCTCTTGACATGAGGTAAAAGAAAATCAGAGATTGAGTTTAGAATATAGGACCTTGCGAGTCCATCCTTCGAACACCAATTTGAAAGTCCTTCCACTTCTTCATGTGATGGTTGCCCTTTGTTCCTCATGGTTGGCATTGCTTCATCTCCCGATATGAATCCATATAGATTCCTCCCTTGAAGGTAAGCCTCCATCCTTAGAGACCATGCCGGGTAGTTGTTTCGATCCAATTTGTCAATTGTTGATGGAAATCCATCTCCCATGTTGCTTGACTATGCTCTGATACCATTGTGAAGAGAGATGGTGGATACAATCCAAAGATGAGTAGGTGCTGCTACAACCAGCTTCACACCAGCCAACTGAGACTTCAGAGTTGATTAGTAGACCCTTTAAGCTTCCTAAATCCACCAAAATATCAGCCAAGTACTTTGGAACATGTATCCCAAAAGTTTAAGTCAAGACAGACTAGTTGCGAAATGACTAGCTCCCAAAACTTGCTATTTTTGGACATACACCTGCTGGAAAAAATGAACAGTGCTCTCAACCTGGTAGGAATTAGAAAAATTCCTTTTGGGCATAGCAAATAGACTTAGCAAGCTTCCCCATCCAAGTTAAAACACTTCAAATGATGGACTGAGCACTGAGAACAAGTTTCATCAATTTCTGGAACATGCCCACCATTCTCGGGGCTCTGCAGAGATAGACCAGTGAACAGTAGAATACATATATCTCCAAAACTATTAATCCAATAACCTTGAAAATTGATAGGCATAAACTAGACAGTAAGAGCTATCCAACTCACATTAAATCACTGAAAAAGGATCAGTAGAACTCGAGATATGACCTTCTGAAGGTACTGCTCTGAGTGAGTATAGCAGAGAACAAAACAGAGAAGTGAATGATGATAAATATATAAATTCATATATGATTACAACCACATTGGCAATGAATCTTTGCACAATGGGAGTAGAATGATAGAGCTATGGAGTAAGCTCTTCAATCTCTACAAAATGACATGAAGTGGTCACGTACAAGGCTTGCTAATTGCCTCTTCCTTCTTGCTCCTTTTATAGCTATTCTTGGAGGGAGTTTTGAATTTGAATTCGAATGGCTCCACCTAAAAGTGATCCCCAAAGTTAGGAGATATTCCCTCAGCTCAAAAAGTCGTGGGTTTTGGTAGTTAGAGCCACGAAATTGCTTTTACATCATGCATGAGGTAAGCCATCCTTTTCCATTTTCTTTTTTCAATTACAAGAGATAAAAATGAACTCTTTTACAAGAGGTGTTCACATGACTACTCATGTGACTTACAAATGAGGATGATATCAAATATATCAAGCATGTAGGCTTGGGTAAAATGCACCAACATATTTGTGGTAGTTGATCAACTTACCAACATGGCACAATTCTTCCTTATGAAAAAAAACGTGATACTACCTTGAATTGCAAGATATTTGTAAAAGAAATTTTCTAATTGCATGGAATGCCTAAAAACATAATTTTGATAGAGAATCTAGGTTCACATCAAACTTTTGGAGAGCAACATTTGAATCGATTGGAACTCAAATTCGTATGAGTAGAGCTTTCCATGCACAAAATCATGGGGAAGCGAAGAGGGCTAATGGAGTACTTGAAGATATGTTGCATATGTATGTGAATGAAAAGCAGGATAATTGGAGTGAATATTTGTCCTTTAGTCAAGTTTGCATACAATAGTGCATGGCATGCATCTATAAAAATGACTCCATTTGATGCTATGTATGGTTATTATTGTTTGACAACACCTTTATTTTTGGGTGTTCCAAATAAAGTAGTACCTAAAAAAATGCTTGAGAAGATGGATGAGGAGCTTGGAAAAATTAAGCAACTCATAAAAGAAGCTGAGAGAACACAAAAGAAATTCTACGATTTGAAGAGAAGACCTCTTGAATTTCAAACAGGTGACATAGTATTTCTTAAAGTCAATCCTCATCGATCTAACTTTTTGTTAGGGAAGCATCATATACTTTCTCCCCGATACATATCTTGGTATATTTAGGTAATGATGTGTATGAACACACTAGGGCCGTCGGGGCACTTTTTTTCCTCTTTAGGAGGTTTTTTTAACCTCGTCTAGTATATATGCCTATAACCCTAAGTGGTCACTTATCTTTTGTATATTCTCTTGGTTATACATTTAGTATTAAGTGTTGTGCTCCAAGCTTCTTCTTCTTCCTTGTACTATTTGCATGCTTCCACAGACCTCAAACTTCAATAATTGGTATCAGAGCAGGTCACCGCTTCATCTAGGGTGTCATTGACACCACTCCGATCACAGTCTCAAAATCACATGAAAATTGGTGAGCATAGTTAGGGTGATTAGGAATCCAAAAAAACTTTGATATGTGGTGTCAAAATCATGATCTAAGCTCGTTTCAGAACTCAACAGGGTATCTCTATTTAGCTTTTTGAGATACAATCATTTTTTTGCATCATGGTATTTTGGTCAATGGCCATGGCTGAAAGCAGTGATGTATTTCGTATGTTGGCTGCTGAGGATAAGTTGAATGGTACCAATTACCATCATGGGCTTATATGATGGGTCATGTATTGGTTGCAAAAGGACTATAGATTATTGTGTAGGGTGTTGAAAAACATCCTATTACACTTGCAAACACAATTGCTTAAGGTGATGTAGACAACATTGAAGATGGTGATATTCTTCAGGTTCCTATTCATGCTATGGTTCCTACTACACCTATTGTAGAGAAACTTTGTTGGGATGGAAGAGATGCTCAAGCACATGCATTGATAGCCTTGTTTGTCAAACGTGCCATTATTCCTCATATTCATTATTGCAGAATAGAAAAGGATGCTTGGGATACACTTACCACTTTATACTAGGCAAGGAATGAGGCTCATGTTGCTTACCTCCAAAAACAATTGGAGAGTGAGCACATGAATGAAGGAGATTCCATGGATAGTTTTTTGACAAAGATTCAAAGATTTCAAGGAGCAGTTGATTTTTGCTAATGAAGTCTTGCCTAACAATTCACTTCTGCAGACTGTTCTGAATGGTCTTCCAGATTCATATCAGAGTTTTTCTTCTACTCTTTGATTGTTGATGAAAGACAATCTAAATGCCTTAACATTTGAGGAGCTAGTCTTTGTTCTGTTATAGGAAGATCAGTCTAGGTAGAACATGTTGTTGGCAGTAGTCAAGGAACCGAAAGAGTCACAAGAGAAGGAAGCCTACGAAGGGAGTCGGAGCGAAGAGACAGCACAAGCAGACACAATAGTCAAAGAAGATCTGGCAAGTAGGCCATTTAAATTTTTCAGGCATTAAAGAGTGGGGCACACAAGAAGAAGGAGCAAGTAGGGAGCTCCAGGAATTGTATGTCAAAATGTTAGAAGAAATCCCTACAAAAATAGTGATTTTCATCACTAAAAACCATTATAAATACCATTTCATATTTTTGTAGCTCCATTTTGTGCAAGCCAAGGAGTCCTTGAGCTTGAGGAGCTTTAGAAGTACTTACCTTTCAGTTTTCACATTTTTTGGACTCCGTTTGAACCTCCAAATAGGGTAGAGAACCTAATTTTTAACTAAGCCGGACATTAGGTCTGGACAAGGCCAAAACCTAGTCAAAAACTATAAAAAGAGCTAGAGAGCTCATTTTTGGGGTTAGCTTGTAATTGATATGAACTTGTAAGAGCTTTTTGAAAGTAATCTAAGAACTCCATTGCTTCTCACTCTTTGTCTTACTGTGTGTGCGCGTGTGTGTGTATGTGTGTGCATGTTAGTGTGCTTCTCACTCACGCACTTGTGCCTTCACTTGCTCGAGGTCTTCATACCATCCTCACGTCTTCCCGGATTGACATTAAAGGAGGTGCTACTCATCACTGAGCTACACCAAATTTTGGCGCCGTTGCCGGGGATCGAGCTTTGAGGACGAGCGTGTGATGGTAAGACGTAGAGTTGACGCGTTAGAGTCATAGGTATTTTCTTCACTTTTATCTATTTTCTTTTGTTTTTCTCATCACCATCATCATCCTCACCATCTCCCACATCCATCTCCATCATCGCGAGAAATTTCAGTTTTTGCTCATATCACCCCACCCATACCATTCCCCTCATTTCACTTGTGAGAGAGAGCGAGAGAGCGTTTATGTGCTTGTGATTTTCTGTGTTTTTCAAGATTTTCTGCAGGAATCAGCATCCCCAGCAGCTGCACCAGCTCCAGCAGGTAAAAAATCTGATTGTGCAGGTCCCAAGGCGTTGACCTCTGTCAATCGCGATCGACAGAAAAAATGCTCTGTTTGCTAAACAAAGTACATATCCATGATCTACAGGCCTAGAGCTTCCCAAAAATGTGTTTAAATTTTTGAAATTCCTCAGATTTCTGTCAATCGCGATCGACAAACCACGACGGACACCTGCCGACGGCTCTGTCAATCGCGATCGACTCGTCAATCGCGACCGATAGAGTCAACGATCGATTGACCATGACTGACAGAGCATACGCATGACACGTGTCAATCGCGATCGAGCCATCAATCGCGATCGAGCCATCAATCGCGATCGACCAGTCAATCACGATTGACAGCCCTGACGGACCTGTCAATCGCGACCGACACAGTCAACGATTGCTTGACCACGATGGACAGACCCTCGCGAAGGACCTGTCAATCGCGATCGACCCATCAATCGCGACTGACAGAGTCAACGATCCTTTGACCACAACTGATTGACTTTTCGGGCCATGTGTCAATCGCGATTGACTCATCAATCGCAACTGACAGCCACGACGGACCCATCAATTGCGACTGACAGCCACGACGGATCTGTCAATCGCGATCGACACGTCAATCACGATTGACCTATCAATCGCGACTGACAGAGCTTGCGAACACGATTGAAGGGAAAAATTGGCCAATTTTTTAGGGCAAAAAATAGTGGTCTATTCTTGACAAATTGTGGGACAAATACTAGGGTTCATCATTGCATTGTGAGGCCATTACACAAAGTATTTCGAGAAGTCCTGTTTGTCTACTAACCTGTTTGATATCCTGATTTGGCCCCAAAACCCTGAATGGACATAACTTCCTCATACGAAATCCGATTGCGGTGATTTTTGTTTTGTTACGGTAAAATTAATGTCAGGATTATTAGATAGGATAATTTGAAGTGACCATATTCCGGGGTAGGAAAAAAATTGAGGGTCCCTTGGGATTGATTTCCATAGAGGCAAAAGGCAATTGGGTCTGTGAATTACATGCATGAAAGTGATCTGTCTGTCAACTAAATTCAATTCTTGAGCTAATTGTGGATATTTTCAGGTTCTTTGAGAGCATCAAAGGGTACTTGAAGCAAGAGTAAGTGCGAGCTTGGGAACACACTTCCTGGGCATACAAGGCCAACCGAGGGAAGAACTTAAGGTTGGAAATTCTCAACACCCTCTGTCAATCCCTAGCATAGGCTAAGTACCGATAGAGGTTTTGATTAAGTAGGAACACGTTAAGAACTACCAAGTCCAAGAACTCTAATCACTCAAGTGCAAGTGTTAGTAGATTAAAAATTGTGAAACAACCTAAGGGAAAGAAATTAAATCGAGCGACCACACTCAAAGTACGAGAAAACTTAAGTATTCCTTGCGACGAAGATTAATTGGACAAGAAGTGACACCCTAAGAGCAATTAAAAACGAACAAGTGACTAATACAAAAGAACTCAGCAACGCAAAGTGTACTTGGGAAAATTTTGGATTATTCAATTGGGCTTATGAACCTTAGATCAAGGTGACAACTAGGGAGAGATAGACAAAGTCTTAAATCTTCAGAGGCTAGTGTCAATCATACTGCTAGGTCTTGGGCCCAGCAGTTGAGCCATCATTCGTATTACCCTAGCTCTGAGACTAGTGAGTCTGAGATGTCCCACGGTATGGAGAGACCTACAGGAAGCTCTGGAGTGCCATATTTACATAGGGTAGAAGGCCCTTACAAGACGCAACTCGAATACCTTAGGACCAACCGATTAGGTGCTAGCATCTATGAGGACGGCCTAGGAAGATCTGTGGTCTAGATAAAAAACCCTGACCAATCCATTGGACTAGAGCACCCAGCTGTCAAGTTTGAAAATGGAGCATACTTGGACAAAGAAGGGACAATATATGTAGTCACCAGTCATCCAGATAGGACAGATGAATTTGGGAATGTAGTTCCAAAAACGGACTTAGGTGACCTAGAGCAAGGAAACGTGGGTGTAGAACCTAGAACCCCCCGAGGCAAATCTGTTCTCACTAGGATTATCACACCCAAGTGGGTTCCCCAGGACAACAAGAGTATAGATCTGCTTCTGAACCGAGAGACTGATGAAGCCTTTTGGAGGTATAAATCTGATCGGCCAAATGATATAGGAACAATCATGATCTATGAGTTTAAAGATCCAGATAGCCCAGGCAGAGTGACCTACTTAGATCACTCTTCAGAGAGGATCTTTGGGGTTACAAAAAATGATAGGCATGCTTACACTTGGAAAGGTGAATTTATTTTCCCCCAACCAAGATCGAATGTGTCCTTTGGTCACCCAGGAGCTGGAACCTCCCGTGCTCATGGAATTCAAAGAGACAGACATAGAGATAGGCCGGAGGTAAGCTTTGCCAACCAAGTGGGAAGAGACAGAACGAGAACGGAAACAAATAGAGTGGAACCTGAAGGACTTAGAGCCCCAAGGAATCAGAGGAATGCTGATGATTTCCCTCTGCCAAGGCCTACGAAACACGCCAGGATTTTGAGACCGACTCAGTTAGCTAAGTCCATGAAGAATCACTTCGATGGCACAGGAGACCCATATGATCATGTGGCCGAGTTTAGGGAAGTCTTGAGAGCTGAACAAGTGGAAGATCTATTCACACAGTACAATGCCTTTGGTCTAACACTTAGGAACACAACCCTTACGTGGTTTCAACCATTGAACGAGAGACAATTCAGGAGCATCGACCAACTCTTAGAGGCTTTCATCACCGAGTTCTCTAAAAGTGGCATAAGGCATAATACTTCCTCATTGATATACAACTTCAAGCAGACCCCTCAAGAGACTGTGAGACTTGCAGGAAGAAGATTTAGGCAATATCTTGAGCGATGTCCTGTTCCTGAGTTACCCACACCTGCCAAACAAGTGGCTTTGTTCTTGGATGGATTGCTAAGTACCAAATTGAGATCATATGTGTACTTGAAGGACCTTAGGACCATAGAAGAGTGTGTACACATGTGCATTGACATTGAGGATAACCTAGGGGAGGAGTTAGAGCTTTCCAAAATCTACAAAGATTCAGATAGTGCCTCTAGCCTCTCTTCCTCGCAATCCACATCAATTGAGGAACTTGCGGAGAAAGTAGCTCAAAAACTAGGTGTCTCTAGTAAACAAATTCCTAGATTTGCCCCTGTAAAGAGGTGCTATACTTGCGGTGGTGACCATATGGCGAACGCATGTCCCATCATGGCTCAACCCCAAGTGAATCCTAGTAGCCAATACTGCACCATAGAACGGAGATACACAAATCACACAGCACAAGATTGCCCGTACAATAAGCAAGCAATTAGGCAAACCTACCCTCAACCCTATCCACAACAAGGAAGATACCAGAACCAGTACCCTCCACAACAATATGGTAGACCGCAGCAACCCTATCAACAACCCTACCAGAACTAGCAAAGGCCACAGCCTATGTTAGCTCAACAATCTCCAACCCCAGCTAATGTAATTCCTGTAAAGTATGCAACAGCTGAGGAAAATTTGAATAGAGCTATAGTGCCAGCAACACCACTGCTTTCAGAAAGTGACCCGAGTGATCATAGCTTTGATTCTACACATATTGATAGTCCCCAGGCTTACTACATGCAATCTCCTGAACATGGTGAGTCCTACTACAGTGAAGAACCAGGTGAACCTAGTTGGGAGCCAGAGTACACAAATGTAATGTACACAAACCCTAACTCTAGGCCCCAACCTAGGCAGGTAAGACCCCCATTCCCTAGAGGACCATGCTACAGATGTCAGGGAGATCACCTCATTCGTGATTGCCCCTTACCTCCACCTACACAACCCCAGTCAGTGACAATTCAAGGCTTTTGCCAAGATTGTGGAAAGGAGCATCTCTTACGAGATTGCCCTAAGAATCCTAATAATATGCCAAAAATAACTCCAATTAACGTTATTGGCTTAGTTGTAGACTCAACAGGAAGTGTCACTTCCACTGCACCAGTGCAAGTGGTCACTAGGGCCCAGGCTTTGCAACAGAACGCGGGAATAGGTCAAGAGAAGTGCGCAGAGGTTAGTGAAACTGAGAGCATAGCCAAGAAACGGTCGAGAGCTTGGAAGGATAGTCGAGAAAGAATGAAAAGACAATGGTCTAAAAAGATGAGCGACTTAGAAGAAAGCATAAGAGAAACAAAAGCCAAAATTGTTGAACTCACCTCTCAAACAAACTCTCACATACCACCACCACCACCCTCAATTCCATCACCATCTAATCCACCATCTGCCCCCCTACCTCAGACCATCCCACCACCCCCTAGAGGAGGATCAGTGTTAGCTGACCCCACTCCTGAAGACATAGACATGATGCTTAAGGCATATCAAGCCAGAATCCAAGAAGGGCCAAATGTGACGGATCATGACAAGTGCTACCCTAGAGCTGACCTAGAGATAAAGAGAACCAAGCTATGTGCGAAAATGGTCGCATTGGCTCAGACCATGTTTGAAGCCAATCGCCTTTTCAACTACTCAGGCTCAGCTAAGACACAATTGCACTTGGATGGACTCCTAGAGAAGTTAGAGAGCATAATTGCAAGATCTGCCAAGGAAGAAAAAAATCAAGAGAGAGATGAGGCAAGCAAAAACATAAGCCATCCCCCACAGGAAGCTTATGTGCCCAATTCCACTAGACCAGACACTTCCTCTTCTATGAATAGGTTCATTCCAGAATTCCTCCGAGAGATTCAAGAAGACAAGTGGGCTAAAGAAAATGAAGTCCCTCCTCCCATTGAACTTGTGGATGACACGCAGGATCAATTCCCACAAGACATTCCATCCATTTATGGTGAGCAGGAGAGCACCCAGTCTCAAGCGAGATTAGACTTTGAGTCTAATTCTTTACATGAACTACCCCACTTCACAGGCCCATGGGAAGCCAAGTTGACCTATAGGAGAGCACCCACTGTCATGGTAAGAAACGAAGACTCAGTCATACCTAGGTATACGGAAGTAGTGAAAAACACTAAAGTGCAGTGCAACCTCACTTTAGAAGAGCTACTCAAAGTTAGGCCAGAATTATGGAAACATGTAGCCAAACAAGTACCAGAGATAGCAAAACCTCGTTCCCAGGTAGGTTCTCAAAGGACAGTGCCAGAAATTCCTCTAGACAAGATAGGAGATATGAGTGAAGGTGAAGAAGGAAACACCTATCTTCCCATTACCCATCAGGGGTACACAACCAAGGCAATTCTAGACTCAGGTGCAGGAGTTGCTATTGCTACCACTTCCCTATGGAAGCGGTGGGGCAAGCCAGCACTCAGGCCCACGATGATGAAATTGCAAATGGCCGATGGCCATATAGAAAGACCCTTAGGCTTGCTGGAAGGAATAACTTTCACTACATGCGGTGTTGAGTTTGAGCATACTTTCGCCATATGTGATTTTAGCAAGAATCATGCCTATGAGATGATTTTGGGAAGACCATTTATGCGACAGTTGCAAGTGGTCCAGGATTGGGGAACTAATTCCTTATATTTGCAACACTTAGGTGTTACTACCAAAGTCAATCTCAAAGATTACTCTCATAGAGATGTCCCGCCTATTCAATGGAATCCCATCCATAGAGCCAAGGATGACACGGAGTCTGTGCACTCCATAGGATCAGGATCCTCATGGATGCATGAAGACACTCACTTATGGATGTGTAAAGTGGCAGTAGAAGAGGAGAAGAGAGAAAAAGCCAGAGAAATAGGTGCAAAAGAAACACATAGATCCATTCAAGACCCAGCCTATGCACCTGTAGTATTTCCGGATGAAGAATTTGAACCCCACAGCTGGGCAGAAATTTTAGAAACCATGGATGTAGCCATCAATGAAGAACAGTGGACACCTCACTGTGATGAAGATGGCTATGACATTTCAGTCTTCTCCATAGAGCCGATCATGGGAGAAGCAGTGTTAGAAGAGTGCGAACCTAGCCCTGATGCATTTGAGGACGCGTGCGACTCCGATCTAGAGTCAATCATTATGGATCCACCTTTTGCATCAGATGAAGAATACTTCTATGAAGTAGAATTTCAACCCCAGAGGCACGGAGAGCTTACAAAAGATGTAAGACTAGCTACACATGTGACCCCGAAGGAAGAAGGAAAGAAAAGGAAGAAGAGAGAAGTCACACCAGAAGAGGAAGAATCTTTGTTTGAGGTCCCGGAAAATTTTAAAAAGTATGAGATAGATGATAGGAGAGTCATGATTAGAATGCCTAAACGAGAGGTGCAATCAGGGGAGGCCTATGATAACAAAGAAACCACCAAGAAGATAGTAGTAGCCATAGAAGAAGGAGAAGAGAGATGCACCTACATAGGCCATGACCTAACAGAGGAAGAAGAGCATGCATTAATAGCCTTGCTAAGAGAATACAGAGATGTATTCGCTTGGAGTTACAAGGATTTGAAGGGTGTTGATCCAGACATATGCTCACACACAATTCCCATGACCTTAGATGCCAAAACCTCCAAGCAAAAGCCATACACATATAATGATAACTATGCTGCTAAGATCAAAGAGGAGATAGATAGACTGGTAGAAGCTGGATTCATCTATGAAATTGAGCACACGGAATGGGTATCTCCCATTGTTGTGGTGCCCAAATAGAACGGCAAATTACGAGTGTGCATTAACTTGAAGAAGGTTAACGCAGCCACTATTAGAGATAATTATCCGCTTCCTATCATTGAGCATCTCTTAGAAAGAGTAGCAGGCAAGGAAGTGTACAGCTTCCTTGATGGATTTTCGGGCTACAATCAAGTAGCCATAGCTCCAGAAGATCAGCATAAGACGGATTTTGCCACTGAATGGGGCATTTTTGCCTTTAGAGTAATGCCGTTTAGGCTTACCAATGCTCCAGCTACCTTCGAGAGGCTGATGTGCCACGTATTTAAGGAGTTCCTGAGGAAGAACTTAGAAGTCTATGTGGATGATCTTTGTGCTCATTCCAACATTAGACAAACCCATATTCCTGAACTCAGACAAATCTTTGCCAAATGTAGAGAATATCAAGTCTGCCTAAACCCAGAAAAGTGTGTTTTTATGGTGAGGCAAGGCAAGATTCTAGGACACATAGTGTCAAAGAATGGCATATCCACCGATGAAGAGAAAGTAAGAGCCATAGCCGAGTTACCTAGGCCAAAGAATGTCAAGGAAGTACAAGCTTTCATGGGGCATTGTGGTTATTATCGACGGTTTATACACATGTATGCCATCATAGCAAAGCCTCTGTATGGACTTTTGACTAACTTTGAGTGGACTATTGAATGTGAAAACTCCTTCAATGAGCTTAAAAGAAGATTGTGTTCAGCACCAATCTTGACCACACCAGATTGGAATAAGCCCTTCCATGTTCATGTTGATGCATCCAATTATGCTATTGGGTGTGTACTCGCACAACATATCAGTGAAGGTAATATGGATCTTCCAATTGCCTATGCTAGTAGACAATTGAATGCAGCTGAACGAAATTATACCACTACGGAGAGAGAAGGATTAGGCATGGTATATGTAGTTAAAAAGTTTAGACATTACTTGCTTGCAAATAAGTTTAAATTTTTTACTGACCATCAGGCACTGCTATATCTTGTGAACAAGCCATGCAATACAGGCAGATTAGTAAGATGGTTTCTCTTACTAATGGAATATGACTTTGAGGTAGTGGTAAGGAAAGGTAGGATTCATTTGAGAGCTGACCATCTTTCTAGGCTCACATCTGGAGAAGCCCCACAAGGAGTATCAGATGACCTTCCTGATGCTTACCTGTTTAATTTGGAAGTTGTACCTTAGTGGGCTAAGCCATTAGTGCCAGTATTGACATACGGGCCTAGCCACCCAGTCATAAACACTCAAGGTAGAGAGGTAGTAAGAGCCCAGAAGTACCACATCATGGCAAGAAGCATGTACAAACAAACAGATCAAGGGATCCTAGCTTGTTGTGTGGAAGAGGATGAGTACGCTAAATGGTTGCAATTGGCACATGTAGGTGCATTAGAGCAGCACTACTCAAAACAACGAACCCTACAGACATTAAGGAGACTCGGAGTGCATTAGCCTACTATGGAAGCTGATGTACATAAGATGTGTAAAGAATGCCCAATCTGCTGCACTAAACCACCTGTAACACATGCCACTCTTTATCAAGTGTCCATTGTGCCAGATTGGAGTGAACCATTAGTAGCCTTCTTGAGGACGAAAACATTTCCCCAAGATATGACCCTGACGAGACAAAGAAGTCTAGAACAAGAAGCTCTAGATTACTCACTCATTGGTGATAATCTATACAAGCGTGGTAAAGATGGTTACCTAAGACTATGTGTCCATGAGAGTGAATATCTCAAGATCTTGGAAACTGCTCACCAAGGTGTAGCAGGAGGACACTTTGGACCAGATCGGGTGATCAATGCAATACTATTTGCGGGCTTGTGGTGGCCGACCCTTCACATGGATGCACATACCTATGTGAAACGATGTGATGTTTGTCAGAGAACTCAGTATCCTATACGCAAAGATGAGATGCCACTGAAACCTATGATGGGTGGACGTGCATTCTCTAAGTGGGGAATAGACTTTGTAGGTCCTATTAATCCCCCAGCCAAGGGTTCACATGCTGAATACATCATTGTTGCCACAGACTATCTAACAAAATGGGTTGAGGTAAAAGCCACAACGAAGAATGATGCTCAGACAACTGCTAAGTTCCTATTTGAGAATGTGTTCACAAGATACGGGCTACCTATAGAGCTAGTAAGTGATAGAGGCACTCACTTCTTGAATGAAGTCATTGAGAATCTTCTTCAAGAGTTCTTGGTGATACACAAGAAGTCTGCCCCTTATCACCCACAAGCTAATGGCCAAGCCAAAAGCACCAACAAGATTCTATGCAATGTGCTTACCAAATTGGTAAATAATAAATGCTTTGATTGGGACAAACAACTACACCATGCTGAAGCTCAAACAGAAGCTTTAGAACGCATCAGAAAGATGAAGTTGAGACGGCAAGGTAGGGATCAACCTAGGACAGGTGCCTATGAGGATCCAAGATATCATGTGGCAATGTGTGAAGTCTCAGGAATAAGTTCCCAAAGGATAATAGATCGACGTCCTTTTGTGACTTTAGAAATAGGACAAGGAGTTGGTGCAAAAATTGTGCGAGCATTGATTGACTCAGGTGCAGCCACTAGTGCGGTGAGACTTTCTTACTGTCGAGAATTGAAATTAAAAGTCAATCCTATAGAAGCATATCTAATAGGACTGGGAGGTGTGGAAACCCCTTGCATGGGCGAGGTGGAACTTCCCTTCTCCATTCAAGATGTTCCAATGATAGTTAAGGTACTAGTGTGTCAAGATGAGGATCTCACTGAGCCTCTGGTCTTGGGTCAAGACTGGATTTATGACCATGCAGTCAACTTAAACCTAAGAAGTGGACTTCTTCAGGTAGGGGTGAATCAGGGTCGAATTACAATTGAGTTAGATAATGGAGCACTCAAGGAACTAGAAAAGGCACAGACTCCTGGTCCTTCCAGGGGTACACATGAAGTTGACCATGCTGTTCTTGTCCAAAGCTATGTGATGCTGAGGAATGGAGATCTCAATAATGAAGTCAAGGCCTCGACGGAACTCTCTTCTTTTCCAAAGACCAGAGGGAGGCAGCAACCAAAGGCAGATCAATTACTGAAGACTACCTATGCGGGAGGCCAAGAGAACGTGCAAAGCAGAATGACTCAGCCATTGAAACAACTGTGGGTGCGGAAAGGAGAGCAGCCTATTACAGTCAAGCGACAACAATCATCTCAACTTCTTATTAGTAATCAACGACATGATACTAATAAGAAGACGTCCAAAAATTCTTTTGAGAAAGTGAAATCTATCTAGGTGCCCAAGAAGTCGATGAAGGTTGGCCCACAATCAAGACAAATTTGGGTGCCTAAGACTTGCTTGCGGGCTCAACTAGTCCCGCACGAATCACATCATACACGACAGCGTTCACTCACTCAAGGAGCCGTTACCCACTATAGTCTAATACGCACGAACACACAGTCGCACAGAAGCACGCACAGACTCACTTGTAAATGGGTCCCAAAGACGCATCACCCCAAGCAGAATTACTCATACAACCCTCCAGAGTTCCCAAAAAAAAAAAAAAAAAGCCAAAACCGAAAGCCATCCATTGTGTTTGGCAACCTAAGACTTGTAATAAACCCCCCGATCCCAATTTGTAAATTCATCTCCACTTGCTAACTACATCACTCATACACCATCTTTCCATCTAGCTCCTAGGACTATCCATTCATTAACTACACACACAGTCATCGAGCACTCAGTGACCCACTAACCCATTACTCACTTCATGATAATGTTGTAACGGGGACAAAAAAAGTGTTCTATCTTGTCCTTTACAATATTAACGCATGATCTATATTCTCACAGAACCGGCAAGCAAGCAATAACAATGGCAGAAGCAAGAGGCACCAGTTCCCAGGCAGGGTCTAGCGCACAGATTGTGGACATTGAAACCCTCCTCCTGGAACCACCACTCACCGAAAGGCCTCAAGAACTTCAAGCTGTGCATGTTCTCCCGATTCAGGACCCTCCTCAGGGACACACCTCTCAAGTGGGTAAACATGCTCATTGGTTTAGTGATGTCGCAGGGCCATTGGGTGATGGCACCTATTTCTGGGAGGCAGAAATTGAATTCAATGGCAAATGGGGACGTTATCATTTTTTCACTCGTGAATTTGAAAACTATCAGAATGCAGAAGTAATGCGATCGGTTTGGACCAAAGCGGGATTGGATAGCTACTTCAGAGCACATTTGCCTAAGCCAGATTTCCTTCGCTGCTCCTATTTCATCAGTACCATCACTCCTAGCAGGGTCAAGGGAGGCGATAGTACTTTTGTGCTACCCTAACTATTGCCAGGCCACGAGCTCAAGAGATTCAAACTGACCCTCAATTTGGTACGAGCAGCATTGAACATGCAAGGAATGCATATTCCCACTGAGAAAGAAACGATGGTTCCAGGCAGGATGAAGCATAAAGACCTCAACAAATTGAAGGACATGGTGGCAATGACACCTACCATTGCTCTCCACTTACGAACTATTATGCAACATTTTGCTTTTCCCGCACAAGAATGATTCACTATTGCCACCAAAAAAGATATGGTTCAGCTTGTACTTGGCGGAGACAGAGAACCTCACCATCAACATACCGCACTGGATCATCGATCAGATACACCTAGAACATCAACGGTGGAATAAGAAGTAGAAAAATGTACTTCATGGATGCTATGCTCTCACAAGAATAATTTACAGGTGCTTAGCGTACGACGTGCCCATTCAAAGAGCACTAGTATGGTCCAGGGCCCAAGAGTTTCAAAGACGACTATCAACGGCGGGCCCTCCCTCGAAGAAGATGAGAGGGGGAGTTCAATTACCATGCGCTCAACCAAGGGGAACCACTACCACACCCGAGGTGACTCCTCCACAAACGAAGCGTGTTCGACCATTCACCATTCGCCTACCCAGACCAAGTGCAGAAGGACCCAACCTGGTGTTCCCTCCTATTCCAACAGACTTGGAGTTCCCTCAAGGTTACACCCTTGCTGATCTAACAGATGAAGAAATCGCCCGATTGATCAATGAAGCTAACCTGGAAACAGAAGCAGAGCAGACCCAAGGACAACAACCCACGACTACCACTTCAGCCCCAACCCAACCGGGAGTAGTAGAAGTAGAAGACGATGAAGACGAAACAGAAGAACAAGAGGCACACGAAGAGTATGATCAAGAATATGAAGAACTTTCAGAACTAGCAAGTGCCCCAGCCTACTCAGCCCAAATAAAAAGATTATACGAAACCATGAAGTGGGTCCCAGAGCAACACAAACTGTCGCTCGAAACAGGAAAGATGATCATGAGTCAAATGTTAGCTGAGGAAGGTGTGGATGACATGTTCATCGAATCAATGAACCTGCACGCTGATGCAGTGGGCTTAGGTGAGGCCGTTCATGCAAGCATGACTTATATTCATCGATCTGAGAAGCGAGTGCCTACCCATCCCATGCGATCTGGCAAACAAATACACATCAATGTATCAGAACCAGGAGGCCACACACAAACAGAAGATCATCAGGAGGAACCACTCTCACCACCCACCTCACCTCTCACTACACATGTCACCTCACCACCTAGCACGACCACACCTATTTCTGCCATTACCACAGTCGTCATGGGAATTCCTCTCTCTCCCGGCATCCAAGTCGGAGGAGTTACCATGCCCACCTACACAACACTCTTCACTAATATCACATCCACCCCACCCACTGTTCCCATCTTTACAATCACACACACATTCGACACAATGGAGACGTCACCAGCCACAACACCACTCCCACCCCCCACACAACCTCAATCTCCCATACCCCCTCCACCTACCTCACCACTTGATTCCACAGCATTCACAACTCCCTTCCCCTTCCCCATTCCCCCTGCATCTTCATCTTTCCCTGCATTGTTTAATGTAAATAGTATATTCATAGCTTTACATCAATGCGTGTATCAACTTCAGAGTGAGTACCAGGCTCTAGAAGACCGTCATCATCAGCTGACGACGAATCATCAACAACTACAAAGACGGCTTACAAGTATAGAAGAAGAAAATGCAGAACTCAATCAACGCTACACCACTCTCGAGCAAGCTCATCAAACCCTCCTGGAGACACCCCAACCATCACAAGAATCAGGTGTCAAACAACTCGAAGCCTTACTGGAGGTTTACCAAACAGATAACCTGAGAGTACGGCGAAATTTAACTCTACTCCGAAAACATATGGCTACAGCTCTTGAAGAAAACAAACGTTTGCAGAAACAAAACGAAGAAAACCTGGAAGCTGCCATGGAAGGCTCTCCCCATGAAATCGACCCAGAACAATTCAAAGCAGTTCCCTCAGAGACCATGAAAACCATCTTGGAAAGCTATGCTGATTTATTAGAAGCACATGATGATTTGGAAAGGGAACGGGATGAACTACGTAACCAGCTCAGGGAACAGGAGGCACAACCCAAAGTCATAGAAACGACCTCGACTTCAGAGGAAGTAAAGGCATTGATAGTGGAGGTGGCAGAGCTGCAGAAAAAGTTACTGGAATATGAAAGGCAGCCCTCTCCAGTTGTAGAACCAGAGCCTGAGGACTTGGTACCCATTGAGGTGGACGAAACGTATGAGGAACCATATGTTCCTATGCCGATGCCAGACGATGAACAGACCTCTGAAGGAATGGACACTTTAGAAGTCGAAGTACCGGTCAGACATTAGAAAAGACAGCTACAACTCATGAAGATCGAGTGGCAATCCAAATCCAATCAATGGCCAAATTAGAAGACACCATCATAAAGTCAGAATATTTTTGCAGCATGTCTCATCATAGATGGATCGGCACCAACGATGATCAATATGTGCCATATTGTGTACTCCTAGCAGATTACAACGCAGAGATCCAACGCAGATGTGGCAAACCTCCAACTTGTTACCGTTAGTGTCCATGTGAAAGGCCAAATGGCCACCGGACACTTCTTTGTATATGTTCTTTAATAAAACATATAGTGGCCTGGTCAGTCACAGACTGTAAGTTCGACCGCATTTGGCGTCAGGAGCTTGTTTTTCTACTTCGAGCATATTGTCGCGGAGCTCTCGAGAAGGAGAGTGCACGGTGGTGCATCGCCAACGAATCACTTCACTGGTATCAGAGTAGTTCGAGGAAAAAAGCTTTGTTCCTTTTGTGCGAGCAAAGTGAGAACCCCCCCCCCAGGCTTTCTCCAAGGCTTACGACTAAGGCGGCGACCAAGGCATAGACCTTGGCATACCTTGTCATTCGAGTCACCGAAGTCACCATTGGCGCCGTTGGCTGCGCGCGAGGGAGGACCTCAACGATCAAGGAATATAGAGGTTCCCGGTACTTCTCGGGAGGTCACCCATCCTAGTACTGTTCCCCCGAGAGCTCGCTTAACCGTGGCAATCTCTTGCCACTAAGCTACACTCTTGTGGTGTTTGAAGAAGGGGAAAGACTAAGGTTGACATTACCTTGAACAAGTTTTGGTCCCTCAAAGCTTCATTTTTGCTTTTAAAGCCTATTTCTGAAGCAATTTTGGGGTGTTTTTGGAGCCATTTCGGAGTACTTTTGCACGTAGTTCTCTTCACACAGGTCCAAGAACATCAAGAAGAGTGTTCCTTGTACTTCTCAGACAATAAATATCAACCTTTGGGGCTGTATTTTCAGCCACACTCGTAAAACTACAGGTTTGGTGGGAGCAGTCGCTGCAAATTTATGCAAGTTTTTAAAGCCTAAAACATCAGAGTTGACAGACACTTGCAGGTGTTATTGGCTAGTTTTTGGGCTGTGTATTCAGCCTTTTAGTGTCATTTTACTGCATATATTGAGCACATACACACCATGTACGCTTCTGTGGATACCGCTTATGTACGTCCATGTGGGCATTGATATAGCGGTTACGTTCTTTGCATAAAGCCTTTTACGTTTGATAAAGAGGGTCGTGGTGAGGTTTTCTTAACTGGGAGACACCCAGATGTCGGGGTCTCTTCGGTGATGCAGGTGGAAGACTTACCCAGCCTCGCCATAGGAGATGTATGATAGTTGTTCATAGGTGCTCGATAAGCCTAGTTGGCTTCTATTGGGTAACTAATTATATGCAGTGGAGTCAGTGATTCACTATGCAGGTAGACATGTCAGTACTTGCAGTTTTATGATACTTTGACACTGGTCATATGCTAATTTTGCAGAGGATACTCTGGCAAAATTTTTCCAGATTTCTGGTTTAGTCAACTATATAGTGGTCGATTTACTCCTTGATACACTTATTTGTTGGTGTTTGGACTCTTCTAGCTCCATTATCATTCTATTCAGTTCTCTACGATCATGGCATCAGAGGTCTCAGGCACATCCGGTGGATCAGGGTCTAGTGCTAGCGTTCCGAGGAGGAGCTATAACTTGCAAGGCAAAGACCATTTTGAGATCCGAAAATTTGATGGCACAAACTTTGCTCTATGGAAGAATCAGATTAAAAATGTGCTGATTCAAAGAAGGCAATGGAAGCCAGTAAATGGGATTTCAAAGAAGCTTGCTGACATGGATGAAGATGATTGGGATGAGTTAGATGAAATGGCCAGGTCTACCATTCGCTTGCACCTGGCAGATAATGTTTACTTTACAGTATTAGACTGTGAAAGTGCAGAGGAGCTTTGGAAGAAGTTATGCAATACATATGAAAAAGAGACGGCATCAAATAAAGTATATCTGATGAGAAAATTATACGACCTTCGTATGAAGGACACAGATAGTGTTGCTGCTCATCTAAATGAGTTTGATGCCATATTCTCCCAGTTACAGGCTCAGAAAATGGATATGGACAATGAAATGAAAGCAGTATTGCTGTTATGCACCCTGCCATCATCATGGGATACATTTTGCACAGCTATTAGCAATAGTGCACCAGGTGGTAAACTCGTCTATGATGACATATGTGGAGCACTCTTGAGTGAGGAGATTCGTAGAAAATCTATGGTTGGCACTCAGAGTGGAGATGCATATAATGTTCGTGATTCTTACCAAGGAAAGAATCAACAACGTGGTAGGAGCAAGAACAGGGAAAAGAATAGTCAACGGAATAGGAGCAGAAGTAAATCAAGGAAGAGGGATATTGAATGCCATTATTGTCATAAGAAAGGACACATGAAGAAAGACTGTTATGCATTAAAGAATGCTAAAGGTAAAGGACAGTATGTTGATGGGCATGTTAAACTGTTACCTGCACCATCTACTTCGACTGTGAAGATTGAAGAAATTAATGCTATTTCTGACGATGCTGATGTGTTGACACTTGATAGTACTGTGCCATCTGAGGCACTTATGGCTGATTCTCTTTCCCACACCTGGCTGCTAGATTCTGGTGCTTCTTTCCATGTGACACCACATAGAGAATGGTTCTCTAATTATGCAGCAAAGTCTCTTGGTACCGTGAGACTTGGTGACTCTTACCAGTGTGATGTTGTGGGGATTGGAGATGTGGTTGTGCAGTTCATTGATGGTTCAAAATTCACTATGCATAATGTACGCCATGTACCTCAGTTATCACGCAGTTTGATGTCAGTTGGTCAACTTGATGACCTTGGTTACAAGGTGGTCTTCTATGCTCAGTCCTTTCGTATATCAAAGGGCAATATGGTTATTGCAAAAGGAAGCAAAGTTGGCTCACTTTATCCTTTATTTGTATCACAGAAAGAACACTTGTTAGGTGTTACTGAACAGCCTATGGCTTGTATTTGGCATGGTCGTTTGGGCCATATATCTCCTAGTGGAATGGAAAATCTTTCTCGTTCTGGCTACTTACCTGTGTTATCTTTCTCTGATTTTCCATTTTGTGAGCATTGTCAATATGGAAAGCAAACCAGAAATGTGGATAGAACGCACATTGATTCTTCAATTCAGCCTTTAGATCTCATTCATACAGATGTGTGTGGTCCTATGCCCACTAGGTCCTTAGGTGGTTCTCTTTACTTTGTCACTTTCATAGATGATGCTACTAGAAAAGTCTGGGTATATCCTATCAAGTCAAAGGATGATGTATTCCCTATTTTCAAAAAATGGCTTGCTTCAGTTGAGACTGAAAAAGGAACTAAGCTTAAGGCTTTACGTTCAGATAATGGGGGTGAGTATACCTCACATGAATTCAGCCTTTTTTGTGAGTCTAGAGGGATTCGTAGAGAGTTTACAGCTCCTTATACCCCAGTACAGAATGGTGTAGCTGAGAGGATGAATAGAACTATTCAAGATAGAGTAGTCTCTATGTTGCATCATGCAAACCTCTCACAAGGTTTTTGGGCAGAAGCAGTATTGACTGCAGTTCATGTCATTAACCTTTCACCTAGTACTGCCAAAGGTCTGAAAGTGGCACAAGAGTTATGGACAGGGAAACCACCATATTATGATCATCTTCGAGTTTTTGGGTGTGAAGCATATGTTCATATACCCAAGAATCTTAGACAAAAGTTGGACCATAAGTCAAAGAAATGCATTTTTCTTGGATATGGTCGAGAAGGACAATTTGGATATCGCTTATGGGATCCTGAAACACGGTCAGTGATCAGAAGTAGTGATGTCATTTTTGATGAGTCTAAGATGCATAAACAACCCATTAAGGAGGTTGAAGTGAGAAGAGTGGTGTTTGAGGATACTAGTCCTCCGGTTAGCATGCATAAAAATGCTGCACATAGGGATGTTCAAGAGAATGTCCATTCAGATCAGTCTGCACATGTTCCTGTTCAGCAACCATTGAGATGTTCTGCACGTGTCTCATATCCACCTGATAGATATGTTCCAGGTTTAGATTTTGTTATGCTAACAGATGCCGGTGAGCCTTCTTGCTACAAAGAGGCTATGCAGACAGAGGATCATGTCAAGTGGGAGCGTGCCATGAAGAGTGAGTTGGATTCTATTCACAAGAATGGTACTTGGGACTTAGTACCTTTGCCAAAGGGCAGGAAAGCTTTACCATGTAAATGGGTATATAAACTAAAATTCACATCAGATAGTGCTTCTCCAAAATATAAAGCACGACTTGTTGCAAAGGGTTTTAAGCAACAACATGGTGTTGATTTTGAGGAAATCTTCTCTCCAGTGGTCAAGATGACTACTTTGCGCATGTTGCTTGGATTCGTTGCAATGGAGGACTTAGAGCTAGTCCAAATGGATGTGAAAACAGGTTTCTTGCATGGAGATCTTACAGATGAGATCTATATGGAACAACCTGAGGGTTATGTAGTTCCTGGCAAGGAAAGTCTAGTTTGTAAGCTCAAGAAGAGCTTGTATGGACTTAAACAGTCTCCTAGACAATGGTACCAAAAGTTTGATGCTTTTATGAAGTCCCAAGGCTATTCTCGGAGCAATGAGGATCATTGTCTCTACACAAAGAGATGTTCTGATGGCAGCTTGATATGCTTGATACTTTACGTCGATGATATGTTGATTGCTGGGAAGTCCTCTTATGATTTGTCAATTCTCAAAAAGAAGTTGAGTCAGACATTTGATATGAAGGATTTTAGGGATGCCAAACACATTCTTGGCATGCGCATTACTCGTGATAGGAGTAAAAGATGCATATACTTGTCTCAAAGTGAGTACATATCCAAAGTACTTCACCGATTCAATATGCAGGGTGGAAAGGCATTGAGTACACCTTTACCCACATATGTGAAATTGAGCAAGGATGACTGCCCCAAATCAGATGAGGAAAAGGAATTCATGACCAAAATTCCCTATCAGTCTGCTGTTGGTAGTCTCATGTATGCTATGGTAGCTACGAGACCAGACATTGCATTTGCAGTGGGAGTTGTGAGCAGATATATGTCTAATCCTGGCAAGAAACATTGGGAAGCGGTCAAAATGATTTTGAGATATCTGAGTGGCACTAAGGACAAGTGTCTATGGTAGAGGAAAAGCATCCATTATTGGTTACACAGATTCTGACTATGCTAGTTGTGTAGACAATCGTAAGTCTACATCAGGGTACATTTTTCATTTTGCTGGAGGTGCTATCTCTTGGAGATCTCGTCTTCAAGAATGTACAACTGTTTCCACCACAGAAGCAGAGTATGTTGCAGCAAGTGAGGCATGTAAGGAAGCATTGTGGCTTTCTCGTCTTGCTTGTGATATGGGTTTACCTCAACATGTACCTCACTTGCTTAGTGATAGTCAGAGTGCCATTGCTTTGGCTAAGAATCCGGTCTATCATGCAAAGACAAAGCACATTGAGGTGAGGTATCACTTCATTAGAGATTGCTTAGCCACTGAGAGCATTATTCTTGAGAAGGTTCACACTCGAGATAATGCTGCAGATGCTTTGACTAAAGCTCTACCACAGGACAGCTTTCGACACTGTTGTCATTTGATGGGGGTTACTTGATTCTTGATCTTACACAATCACTTGTATACTGTGTAACATGCCCATCAGGTGGGAGGTATAGTTTGTATACTTCCACTCAGGTATTCTTTATCATTCTTTATTTTTCTCCCATAGTTACTCTGGCCATATTAGCCTTTAGTGGGAGATTGTTACCGTTAGTGTCCATGTGAAAGGCCAAATGGCCACCGGACACTTCTTTGTATATGTTCTTTAATAAAACATATAGTGGCCTGGTCAGTCACAGACTGTAAGTTCGACCGCATTTGTAAGACCTAAGAAGTCTGTCTTCGTGCTCCCTGTGTACTGTGTTTTCTGCGTATTCTACAGCCTCTGTGTGGAGTACTGTGTGTGGCGTCAGGAGCTCGTTTTTCTACTTCGAGCATATTGTCACGGAGCTCTCGAGAAGGAGAGTGCACGGTGGTGCATCGCCAACGAATCACTTCACAACTTTCACCACACAATTTGGGCCTGATGATATCCCAGAAAGTGCTAAGAAAGGATCCATTCATCAACCCACCTAGAGAATCCGTCTTCTTGAGACCTACCCAGAGATGGTTCGTACGTGGACTAACATGCCACTTTTTATTAAATACAATCCTTGTTATGTTCCAGTCTTCCGCAGGCGCACCTGGCCAGAGTTTACAATTGCTGTCAAGAACATCAAAGGTTGCGCAAAGTGGTTAAACTATGTTTATCTAGCACCTCCTCAAGGACCTCCCACTGTGAATTATATGATCTCTACCATCCGTCACTGGAGCATTCGACTCCGGAATACCCCCGATGTGATGGCCCAAATGTGCATGAAAATCTTTGAACTAATGCTAATCACATTCAGGACATTCAAGAATATTAAAGACCCCCACTTCTCAGGTGTCGGATTTCTTACAGGCAACCAAGATCTGGTATACGACATGAGCACCACCCCATCAATAGAGGTAATATATGCTTGGCACGCCAGAATAAAGTACCTCCCAGCTTGCTTTAAACAGACATTCGAGGAGATGTTCGTAACAGGATTCTCGGAATATCACTCAGAAATATTTGTACCCAGGCCCTCACATCTCCTCCACTTATTCGCTGTGGAGAGAACCATCCATTCAGAACAACTGCGGGTGCCAAATCCGGACGTACCAGGACCAGTGAATTGGGATGCATTGTTAACAGATCTAGCACGGGGGCTCAGATTAGAAGAACACCACCTCGCTGCCGATGTCGTCCAATATTATGTCCAACGCACAGCTAGACAAGGGTCTGTCAGAGACGACATACGCGAGACAGGGGGGGGTGTTGGCAATAGTCAAGGAACCGAAGGAGTCACAAGACAAGGAAGCCTACGAAGGGAGTCAGAGCGAAGAGACAGCACAAGTAGACACAGTAGTCAAAGAAGATATGGCAAGTAGGCCATTTAAATTTTTCAGGCATCAAAGAGTGGGGCACACAAGAAGAAGGAGCAAGTAGGGAGCTCCAGGAAATGTATGTCAAAATGTTAGAAGAAATCCCTACAAAAATAGTGATTTTCATCACTAAAAACCATTGTAAATACCATTTCATATTTTTGTAGCTCCATTTTGTGCAAGCCAAGGAGCCCTTGAGCTTGAGGAGCTTTAGAAGTACTTACCTTTCAGTTTTCACATTTTTTAGACTCCGTTTGAACCTCCAAATAGGGTAGAGAACCTAATTTTTAACTAGGCCGGACACTAGGTCTGGACAAGGCCAAAACCTAGTCAAAAACTATAAAAAGAGCTAGAGAGCTCATTTTTGGGGTTAGCTTGTAATTGATATGAACTTGTAAGAGCGTTTTGAAAGTAATCTAAGAACTCCATTGCTTCTCACTCTTTGTCTTACTGTGTGTGCGCGTGTGTGTGTATGTGTGTGCATGTTAGTGTGCTTCTCACTCACGCACTTGTGCCTTCACTTGCTCGAGGTCTTCATACCATCCTCACGTCTTCCCGGATTGACATTAAAGGAGGTGCTACTCATCACTGAGCTACACATGTCCATTATGTGTGTTGCAGATCAAGCTTTCTTGGCTAGTCAGAAGGGAAAAGGTAAATGGAGCTCATCTACTAGTAAGCAAAAATATGCTAATTATGCACAATCAAAGAAGGATGATAGAGATGAGAAGAAAATAGAAAAGCAATTTTTATTTTGCAAATACTGTAAAGGAAATGATCATGTCATAAGGAGCTGTCTAAAACTTGCTACAAAAGAGGCAAAGAAAAAATAGGTTGGAATGATTGTTGCAGAGGCCTTGACACCCAAAACAGAGTCTGCTAACATTGTGTAGAATGAAGAATGGACATTTACTACTATTTGCAGTTATGACCCATCTTCTCATGAACAATGTATGTCTGTAGTAGACTCAGATGTTTCTTACTTTGATAGTGGGGCAACCAAATATATTACCTCACATCATAGTTTCTTCACTTCACTTGAGCTTCTCCCTATAGGGAATACTATCATATGCACCAACAACTCCTCTTATCTTGTCATGGGAGTTGGTAGGATCATTCTAACTACTATTGATGGTAGTTCTTTTACATTTTTAGATACTTTATTTGTGCCAAGGATCAAGAAAAATATGTTATCAGTTTTAGCATTAGCAAGGATTGGCTTGGTTGCAAAATTTGTTGACGACAAATGTATAGTCCATGATCTATCAAATGGTGATGTCATTATTGCTTCTAGCATTTTATGTCATGGGCTATATAAGCTCATAGATTATGCAAAATCTATGAATGATTCATCATGTGCAGTTCAAGATTCTCAGGCTATGTCAGATGCAAAGCTTTGGCATGCATGCTTTGGCATGCTTTGCTAGTTTGCTATGCATGCAGAAACTTGAAATAATATCCTCTTTGCCCAAACTTGAGGCACTTGATAAACATGTCTCTGAAGGTTGTATTTTGGGCAAAATGGAACCTTCCTCCTTCCTAAAAGATGGTTCAGTTTGAGCTACTAAAAAATTAGAGCTTGTTCACAGTGATGTCTATGCTCCTACGCAGACACCTTCTTTTGGGAACTATCTTTGCTTCATGACTTTCATTGATGGCTTTTCTAGACATGCATGTGTATATCCATTGAAAACAAAGTTTGAAGTGTTTATGTGCTTCAAACAATTTCTAGTTTTGCTAAAAATCTATCAGCATGTGAATGGGCACCCTCAGTTTTGATCGAGGGGGGGAATATATGTCTTTTGAATTTAATGCATTTCTAGTTGAACGTGGGATAAAACATCAGTGTATAGTGTCATGTACACCTCAACAAAATGGAGTTGCTGAAAGTAAGAATGGGTCACTCATGGAGATGGCAAGGTGTATGGTGAAGAGTCAGACCTTACCACATAGTTTCTGGCTTGAGACTATTATGTGTGAAGCATATGCAGTTAATAGGTGTCTGACTATAGCATTGCAGTTTATCACTCCATATGAGGCTTTTCATGGTTGCAAGCCATCTATTGCTCACCTGGGTGTCTTTAATTGTCTGGCATATGCATTAGTGCTTGAACAAAAATGCAAGAAATTGGATGATAAAGCAGTGAAATGTATTTTTGTTGTAGACAGTTTTGAAAGCAGAGACTATCATCTGTATCATCGACAGACTAAACACATTTTGGTTAGTTGTGATGTTGTTTTTGTGGAAGATGTTATTCATCCATTAGTTCCATGTACTAAGGAGACATCCATTAGCTCCAAAGATGTATATGAAACCTTATTGCATCTTTTTATAGGTGGACAGTCTAGTGCTGGTCCAAATGAGGAAACTTTTGAGCCTTTACATGTTTCACACGATGATGCATATCATTCCATTTATGATGTAGACTTACATGATGCACTTATTGATGCTATGAAACTCATGTGTCCACCAATGGTTTTTTCTTCATGCTTGGTAGGTCATGCATATCTTGGTTGAGCAAGAAGCAGCCTATTGTGGCCACTTCTAGTTGTGAGGATGAGTATAGAGTAGCTTTCATAGCAATTGTTGAGTGTGTGTGGCTCAGATGCCTTATGGCTGATTTGGGTGTTGATCAATCTTTTGCCGCCACCATCTTCACTGACATTTAGAGTGCATTGGCTATTGCAAGGAAACCTGTGTTCCATGCTTTCACTAAGCACATTGAGGTGCACTATCATTAAGTCAGCGAGAGGTTCATTGCTAGAGATATCAGTTTGGCATATGTTCCCATGTAGGAAAACATTGCAGACCTTTTCACAAAGGCTTTGCCTAGGGAGAAATTTGAAGCTTTCCACAAAGCTTTGGGATTAATTCTTTTGTGTATTGATTCCACATAGCTTGACACTTCCTTATACATGAGTGCCAACTCCTTGTTCACTGCATCACTCCCAGGGGGCTTTGTTAATATATTTAGGTAGTGATGTGTGTGAACACACGAGGATGGTCAAGGCACTTTTTCCTCCTTAGGAGGTTCCCCCCCCAGCTTGTATATATTCCTATAACCCTAACGGGTCAGTTATCTTTGTACATTCTCTTGTTAATACATTCAATATTGTGTGTTGTGCTGCAAGCTTCTTCTTCTTCCTTGTGTTGTTTGCATGGTTCTACAGACCTTAAACTCCAACATGCACCAGTGCATCAATGGACATGCTACAAGCTATCTTCTAGGATCATGGACTTAGGATTCCTACAGAGACCAAACTTAGAGCAAACAACAAGAATCTACATAGCGAAGAAGATACAAAAGGCTTACTTCGATGCACATGTAAAAGATAAAATATTGAAAGTAGACAATTTATTCTTGGTATACACCTTGAAGCATCATGCTAGAAAATTGGAGAAGCACGTTTATAGCCTTATGATCATCAATAGGATACCTACCAGTGGAATTCTTCAATTAGCCACTCTAGAAGGAAACATGTTGCCAAATTACATAAGTGGTTGTTGAGTCAAGCTATATCAAGAGCCCTTAACCAAAGAAATGTTGAAAAGATTTGATGTAGCTAAAAAATGAAAAGAAGGAGAGAACATAATATGCAAAGAAGCTCATGCTGAAGCCATAGAGCACATTAAGAGAATGACACTAAGAAGACAAGGTTTAGGCCAATTAAGCAACGATGATATTCTTCCCCACTCTCATGCCCCTAAATATCACATGGCTATGTGCCAGACTAAAAGGAACATCTCCCCTACCATCATTGATAGACGACCATTCATTTTGGCTGAGGTAGGACAAGGCACAAGATTCAAGACCATCAGACCTTGATTGATTCAAGAGCTACCACTAGTGCCATACAATATTCTTGTTGTTAGGCATACCTCATAGGATTAGGAGGTGTGGAAACCCCATGCATGGGTGAGGTTGAAGTTCCCATCTCAATACAAGATGTGCATCTGACAATCAAAGTACTAGTATGCCATGATGAAGGCCTTACTAAGTCTTTAATCTTGGGTCAAGACTGGATCTATGATCATGCAATCAACCTAAACCTTGAAAGTTGACTTCTTTAAGTTTGGATACACCAAAAACCTCTCACGATAGAGCTAGAAAGTAGATTGGTCATAATCTAGGTTCCCCATAGATGCTTAGTAAAAGAATATGCTAGATGTGTCCCAAGATGTGTGGTGCAAAATCCTTTTAACTATGAAGAACATGCTGAAGAGAAAATGGAACTCCTTTCTATTTCAAAGATGAGTGCTATATCAATAGCTCATACAAAGAGGTGCACAAAGCAGTAGCAGTAGCTTCGGGGACCAAGAAGACTTAAAGAGCGATGGAGACACAAAATTATAACAAGCATGAAGCGGATGCGGGTATGAAAGGATGAGCAACCAATGAATCCAACCCAATGAAATCCACCAGCTAAGAAGCAAACAAAGAAGCTAAGGAGACGGGCAACAAAACAACAAAAATATCCATCTACAAGAGTACTCCAAGTTTGGATACCAAAGCGATTGATGAAGGTTGACCACAATAATGTATAAATTTGGGTTCTAAGACCTATTTGAGAGTTTAGATCTTATCACATAAGTGCTAAGGTGCAAGAAAACCATGATATATCCCAACCCCTTAGACATATAAACTAAAAATGGCTATATCCAAAGCACAATGTAAAAATCTTCCTAGAACGATTTGGAAATGGGCACCTAAAAAGTCCCATGACCAAATCAAGTCATCATCAAAGACAATGTATGAACTACATACTTAATTCTTGTAACCCCATATGGGAACTCAAGAAAGTCAAAACCTTGTAACATATCCTCCACAAAAACCTTATAATATTTATGTACACTACTAGAAGCATGCTAAATCAATGCATTTTTTCCAAGTATGCATAAGGCATTGTAGTAATTCACATTCCCACTTCACGAGACACTCATCAGTTACACGTTCACTTCCACAACACAGAGGGATGTAGGGATACATGTTGGTGTTGTAAAGGGAAGGTCTTACTAGGTTCCTTGGACATACTAATGTGTTCTTCTTATTATAATAGATATAACAAGAGCTCCAACACTTAGCAGTATGCAATGGCCAAATCAAGGATGAGTTCTTAACCCACAAACATCAACAACTTGCCCATGGAGGAACACCCTATAGAGAGACCTCATATGTTCAGTAATTATCATAATGCCATCAAGACCCACCTTCAGGATATAGAGCGAGTGCATCTACAATCTCATTGGTTCAATGAGTTGGTAGTACCATTGGGAGAGGCACATAATGATTGGGAGTCCAAGTGCAATTTTAACAACATGTCGTGCAAGTTTTAATTATTCTCCTAAGATTTTGAGGAGCTGTAAAACACACCAAAACTACAAGCTATTTGATAACATGTAGAGTTATTTGAATATTTTAGTACTAAGTTGCCTAAACCAGACTTCATGAGATGCTACTATCTAGTCCAAATGCTACAACATAGAGAAAGAAAAGATTTTCGTTGAACATTTGTAGTCCCATCTTTGTTACATAACCAAGCATTGAAGAGATTCAAGTTGTACCTAGGTTTGGTCTGTGAGGCTCTTAACATGTAAGGAATGCACATTCCTTCGGATAAGGAGACATTGGTATCGAAGGCCATGAACAAAAGAAACCTAGTGATGCTCACCCAAATGGTAGCTATCACTCCAAACTTTTTGGTGCCACTTAGGATAGGCATGCAACACTTCAACTGTCTAGGGCAGGATAGATTAACACAACCACACAAGAAAGTATGGTTTAGCTTATACCTAGTAGAGGTAATGGGGATCACCATCAATCTACCACATCGGATCATTGACCAACTCTATGCTGCAAATGCAAGATGTCCATACAAAACCATACTCAATGGATGTTGTGCAATAACTTGGATGATCTATAGATGCTTGGCTTATGATGTACCAATCGAATGAGCCCTTATGAGAACACATCTACAACTGTTCAAGAGTAGAAGGATACAACACTGCAACCAAAGAGGATGAGAGGCAACATCCTCTATGTCCAACCCAAAAGTGTGGTAATGAAACTTGACATTTCACCAACTGGGGAAAAAACTGTCCCTCTATTTACTATGCAACTTCCTAGGCCTAGCACAGGAGAAGCATCCACAACACAACCATCAACCCCACCTCTTTTGATCTATTTTGAATTCTACATGATCAAAGGATTACATGATTTAGCCACCTTTGATTTTGAATAGATCCTCGAAGGGTTCCCATCGACATTTGTAGACATTGGCTCCAAAATAGAATATGAAATGGAATAACAAACAGAAAGATAGGACAAACAACAATGCACAATAGAAGAACACCACGTCCATTAGGAAGAAGAGCAAAAAGCAACTAGAGGACAAGAAGAGGAAAGACATGAGAGAGAGGAAGAGGAAGAAGGTGAGCTTGCACACACTGCGACTCTCAAAAGGTTATGCAAGACGATGAAAGAAATTCATGCTCAAAGTTGCCTCACTGAGCAAAGGAATCGGGTCATCATGGGACAATTATTGGTAGTAGAGAACTTAGAGCCCGAGTTCATTGATTCTTTACGTGCCTTATTTGAAGTTGTCAGTGTTGTTGATGCAATTGAATATATTCTCAAGAAACCAAGAATTCAATATGATGAAAGGCACATTAGCACATTGCAACGACTGGGAAAAAATATTCAAATACTCATCTATTGCAACATATACAACTTTCCCTATCACCATGGAACCTACCTCCACCTTTGTACCTCTAACCTCTGCAGAAAGCATAAACCTCACAAAAACCACAGTACAAACTCCTCCAGTGTCACCCCTCCAAATTCCCTCACCTATAAGAACTCCTGAACCTCCTCCAATAACCACAAGGGAAGTAAAGGTAACCATCCCTTTCACCACCATGGACGTAGAAATAGCCATCGATCCCTTAACCACCCTATAATCGATCCCAATTTTGTATTTTGTAGTCTTGTATCAAATACAAAACTTTTCTCTTTACATGATAACCCGTTTGACACTACCACCACATTTGAACCCTCCCAACCCTTATCAAATCCCGTCCTTGTCCCTCCTACCACCATTGCTTCCTTTTTTATACAACCAACTACACCCTTAACATATCCTCTCCAACACTCTTTTGCTTCACCAACATTGCACGATACTCCTTCCCTTAATTTTGGGATACCATTGAAACTTCAGATTCGCAATGATGCCCATCCTATTTAGAATTAGGCGCTCAAATAACCTTCACATCACTTCAATTTTTTTCAGGCACCACCTTGGAACACCATGCACTGCATCCACCATCCCAATATTCACGATGGACACCTCATTCACCAACACATCCAATTTGATGCACATATCACGGCCGCCACTCACTGTAGCTCTCCCACTCGCCAGAGTTCCACCATCCCCGATCCCCCTTCCACCAATATCACCTCCACTCACAACATCATTTTTCACTTCATACACCTCTCCCATTCCCATTCTCCCTTGCATCTTACACACTCCGAATTGCATCCACTACACATACTTCATTAGTCAACTCAATGTTAACAACAATGATAAGCTGTGCCCATAAAATACAAGATAGTCCATCTGCGACAATCATCTATGAATGACACATAAGACCTTGATCCAGAGATTGAAGGATCACAGGAGCCTTAATGCACATATTACAATGATTCTCTATGCAATTACTACTATCACCAAATGATATACCATCAAACACTCCAAAATGTGTTAACGGTTGGTTCTTTGAATTGATTATAGACATGAGGAGAGGAGAGAAAGGATGGAGATTATCCTTTATTGGTGCTCTTCTGTGTTCGTATGCTCGTGCACTTTCGGTATAAGTGTCGATTCACACAGCCCGGCGGCACTGAGGCAATTCCACGTGGTGACTATTTATTAGTCAACAAAATACATAAAATGTTCCGGCTCCACTAAAAACTGTATCAGCCTTCCCCCCTCGGAACAAAAAGCAATAGAGTGGAACATGAAAGATCGACGACTCTGGAACTGCAAGTTCTCAATCCAACGTTCACAGTGATTCAGCGTTTCTGTGGAGTACCGCCTGATGTGAATGACACAGGCGGTGGAAATTTTTTGCAAAAAAAAAACTTCGCTGTGCTGCCGGACCTGTCTGAATCCACCCTAAGACGATAGCGTGTAGTTGGAGGATGGAAGAAAACGACATCATTTGGAGAGCCATCATGTGCAATCTGTTTCCCATGATTATGTTTGTCACTGGAAATCTGGGAAGTGCGTCTCTTGACTTCTTCTTGGCTATGGAGTGTCAAGACTTCAATAACTGGAGTCACATGAATCTTTCGTCGAACCTCAAAGCTACGTACTTCGAACTCAATTTCCAGCTTAATCCCATGAAAGCCTTGCACCCAAAACTTCGAAACGGGTATGTGAACTCGTCCACGAAGACCGAGCTTTCTTTTCCCTGCAGAAAGTTCAATGGATCCATCTTCATTCTGGTCATCGCAAGTCCCTGCATCCTGCGTTCTTGTATGTTCTTTTCTTCCGCAATGTCTCACGAGGATGAAACTGGAAATATCCTTGAAGATACCCATACAGACTGGACATGTTGGAGGCGATTTTGTTGATATCCATCCGTGCATGCATGGCCAGCAAAAGAGATGGCCGCAGCACGTGACTATGGGATCGCTTGGGTCTTCATTGAGGCAGATGGAGCAGCTGAATGCACCAGGCATAGAGACTGTCTGAGACTTCTCCCTGGAAGCTTCGTTGATGCAGACGTGGTTAGCAAGTGCAAAGAGATGTCTCTGCTCGTGTATTAATCAGAGGGAGGCTTGAGAACAACGCGCAACGCTGCTTTTAATTTCCTCGTCCAGTCGACCTCAGACACCAGCGTCCTCGGCTGCTTCGTCTTTGTTTTGAGCAGATGCAGCAGGTGCATTCATAGACGTCTATTGTCGTTTGAGGAGATGCGGCGGCCGAATCGCAGTATATGAGCGAGGTTATCGTCGTTCTATCTATGAAATAATGAGGTGACATAAGCGAAAAACTGCTTTTTTACTTCCCCTCGTAAGGCCTGCGATAACGTAAAAAAGCTACTTTTGCTTTTCTATCTATAATCAGCTGACATAATGCGAGAAGTTGCTTTTTTACTTCCGCTTGTAGCGCCTGCGAAAACGCGAAAGCTACTTTTGCTTTTCTATCTATGAAGTAATGAGGTGACATAATGCGAGAAGCTGCTTTTTTACTTCTTCCACATGTAGCGCCTGCGAAAACGCAAAAGCTACTTTCGATGCCTACAACTTTTCATCAATTAACCCGATGGAGATCCAAAAGCTGCTTTTCATAGCCACGCCTACCTGAAGACGGAACACAGATGGCCCGTTTGTTTATCAGGTGGGATTCCTACATTGCCATGGGTAGATCTTCCTACATATTTATTGATGAAGAATAAATCAAGAAGATATGGGTGTACTTGTGATAAGGAACAATATATTAGTAGGTTCAAAGAATGACTACAAATTTTTGAAAATTGAAAGAGAGGAGTTCATGAAGGAATTAAGGTGAGGTGTTGCTCAGTAGATGGTAGTTGACATGGTGTGATGACAATGGACCTTGCTAGATTCCCCTCCAAGAGGGCTTCAAGACGATGCTCTCATAGTAGAAAACTGAGCTCTAAATGACACATGGTACTTTGCACACACTTGTAGAACATGTAGAAACTACACAATACATATAGACCCCAAACTCAAATTTCCCAAGTTTTACAAATGCAGTTCAACTTATTGTCTAAGATGGAACACGAGCTTCTTTTGCTTTTTAGTTTTCGATGTCTTTGGCATTCCGCAAATGAATCCAAGATTCTCATGCATCCTAGGATACCATTGGAGAGGTGGATGTAGCTACACATGAATGATGAGCTTATGCATATGTGCAAACTTCTCAAACTGAGTTTACATAGAGCTAATAGAAGAAACATGAGAAAATCTACTATTTTGGGTGGAACAATGCTTGAAATTTTAGTTCAAACCTCCTCTTATTAAAAAATCGATGCTATTTTATTGGATGAAATATTTGAGTTTGATTTATAAAAGAAAAAATGGAATTCATAAATAATTAAAAAATATAAATTCATATGATTATATAGAGAACTTTGGGGGCAATGTTCCGTTGGGGGGGGGTCGGAACGAAAACCTTATACATGTACCATGATGTGGCATGTATGTCAATGGAGTGGCTATTGCCCTATGTGAAGGAGTACCTCCCATGTCTAAAACTTTTATTGGAGAGTAGAGCCTCAGCAGGACTTCACCCTATCTGAACTGGGTCTCATTTATTCTTTGTTTCTACTTGTTATTATAGCTTCCTAAAGTCAGAGTCGAAGGTGGGGTTGAGCAAGTGAAAAAAATTCAAGGATACATAGGCCTTACTGAGTTACTACCAAAAACGTTAACAAGCGGAAATCTTGAATCTATGAGACATGAACTAAGTGAACCATTGAAAGAAGGGGAAAGCTTTGATGCATCAACCAAATGGACCCTTGAAAGAAGGACAATGTTTCTTTTTCTATCATTCACTACTCTTCTAGAGGACAAGAATTTTGTAACGTGTGTATATGTTTAAATCACTAATTCTTTTCAACCGTGGTACCTTCCTTCATAGTTATGTTCATGAGAATAAGTGAATCTTGTTGAGCTTGATAATGTGTATTGTTGGGAATCAAACTCACAACCTCCCAATTCAGAGTATGATAGGCTAACCACTTGCCCCAAAAGCCATGGTTGAGGATTACTTCCTAATCCTCTCTCTTAAGGCATGGTTCAACCATCTCTTACTAGGATTATGTGACATTCCTTTCCCCTTAGACTGAGCATTGCCCTCAATGCTCACTTGTGGACCCTTCTAGATCTCTTGGACCCACTTTCCATACATGAGCGCTTCCACCAACTCAAACTCTAGCACATGGACCAAATTTGGAACTATCCCACCCTTTCTGGGTGCCCAAATGCCCATGCACCTTCATCTAAGGCCAATTTCACACTCACAACGGATAAGCACTTTTTCCAAGTGCCCATCAATGAGGTGCGAACCTTCGTCTTGCCCAATTTCGCAACTAGGCTCTGGTACCAATGTTGGGAATTGAACTCACAACCTCCCGGTTAGGAGTACGATGGGCTAAGCACTTGCCTCAAAAAAGCCATGGTTGAGGATTACTTCCTAATCCTCTCTCTTAAAGTGTGGTTCAACCATCTCCTACTAGGATTAAGTGACATGTATAGTTGTTGTAATCTGTCCTTCCTTTGTATCCACCTTGGGAGTTGTTTTATGAGTTATTGTTGTATCCATAAGAATTGTTGAATCTTCCTCTAGAGTTTCCATAGCCTCCTCCGCTATATCCTCTTCCTCTTTGATTCCTAGAGTTCCTAAAAAAATTCCTTGTAATGTGATTGGTTAGATCACATAAAGCACAGGGGTTGAGCTTTGAGCTCTCCCCCTACCTTGTCTACCTCCTTTGCCTCTTCCTCTTGAGCTTCTACCTCTACCTACAAAGTTACCTTAAGAGGTACATCTGACTTCTTACCCTTGCCTTTGTTATCCTTTTTGTTATTATTATTTGTATAGAGAGTAGATGATTGACTACCTTTTTGGTTGTCTCCATTCTTCATAAGCTTTGCTTCATGTGTGAATAATTGTCCCATGAGTGTGTTGAAATTAAGAACTTGCATGTTCATGTAAAGATCCATAGCTGTGGTGATGGCTTCCCATTTTTCATCAGATTTGATACCATTGATGAATTTCCTTACTACTTGTTCTTCATCAATAACTTCTCCAGTGCTTCCAAGTTGGTCTCTAATGTCCTTCATCTTGGTGAGAAAATCAGTCACACTTTGTTTGGGCATCATCTTGAGTTGATTCTTCCTGGCCTTGGTGCTTGATAAGAAGAATGCTTCAAGAGAATTCCATGTTTCTTGTGATGTCTTGCAATTCTTAATGTGAGGAGGTAAAAAATCAAAGATAGAGTTGAGAATGTATGACCTTGCCAAAGCATCCTTTGAGCACCATGCATTTAACCTTTCGTGCTCCTCTTGTGTTGGTTGGCCCTTGCTTTTGAGTATTGGCATGATCTCATTTCTAGATATGTAACCAAATAGATTCCTTTATTGTAGATAAGATTCCATTCTGAGTGACCATGCTGAGTAATTACCTCGATCTAATTAATAAAAGATGAGGGGAATCCATCACCCATGATGCCCTACTGCTCTAATACAACTATGAAGAGGTGATGAGATATAGATAGAGATGAGTGGGTGTTTTCCAAAACCTAATCTACACCTGCCAATATAACTCCAAGAATGCCTAATAAACTTGCTTAGCTTCCAAGATATGCATAAGGAACCACTAAGTCCTTTGAGACATCATTACCAAATGTTTGCATCAAAACAAATAAATTTGCACTTCCTAAGGTTTGACTAAACTTTGTATTTTAGGAAGTGAAGGTCATAGTAAAATGCTTAAAGCTCGCAAGTTGGTATGAATTGACTAGAAAAATTTTGCAAACATCTAACTGAAGTGTTTAGCTAACTAAATCAAGTTATGCAATAAATTTATCTAGACTATACACTAAGCAATAAGTATAACAAGCTTAGGGGGCCAATTCGACTTTTCAAGAACAAGATGAAGTGCACACATAGTCACCTTCAAAATTTCATAGCTTGAAATCTAATCATCCAAAAACTTTGTATATAGATGCAAAAAACTCTTATATAACTGATCCAAGTGAAAGTTTTGAAAATGGATACTCACACACTGAGAAATGAACCACATAAATTGATTGTGTACCTCAAGGTTGTGTAGTGTTTAAATGATATTATACTTTAGTGAAATATAGCACTTAATTTCCAAAGGAATGGGATCAGGAACACGGATTATGAATGTAATACTAAATCACAACATGCATTTATGTTCCCAATTTAAACTGCATCACATAATACATCTAGAATAGTAACACTGCATATACTGAAAGACTTTGTGCTCATAAACAGACTTCAAGGAGAAAGTGAACTCAATACGGATAGTATGCTTTAATTAATCAGGCTACTGATACATCACACTGGAATACAATATGATTGCATCTCACAGTGCAGAATTGCATCTATCAGATCCTTTTCGACTACACTACTTTGTAGCGTCTTCATCAACAGACTTTGTTCTTTTTTGCACACCATATCACAATGAGCCACACCATTCTTCTTCGTAACCTTTGCACTGCTTCGTGCTTTGAAATATAGAATCAACACTTAGAAATTACAAACTCCAGAAACTCTTGTGATCTCCATAAGAAGATCACTTCCCCATTACATAGAAAATACATTTTTACAAATAATGTGGTCTTCCACACCTGCTGCTAACACTTGCACACACAGTGGATCCGAACCCAGTGGTTACAAAATGAGATATTACAAATCATCATCATGGTTCTGCATTTTTGGTAACATTATTCTGTCTATATCATACCGCAACTCATTAAATATTCTTCCTATATTCTCTTCCACAAGTTTGATCTCTACTTCAAAAATTCCTTTGGATCTAATAACTGTTGGCTTGAACTTCTACAACTAATTGTGACTGCTTCTAGTTGTGGTATTCTCTTTAAAACCCTTCTAATAGATTATCAAAAGCTATGATTACATCAAATAATTTATTTATATACCTTCTATTAATTTCTTCACTTCATCTAAATTGGTTTCATAAGTTAATTTCAAAACTGAAGCATCCTTCTTTAATTGCTCCACCTCTGCTTCTTTATCTTCCAAAACTGTGTTTGCATCTGCACATTGTTGCTTCCATTGATCGATCTGTCTTTCTAGCTTCAAGATTCCAGCTAGTTGTGCATACACCGTATCATAGCTTTCCTGGATAGTACGGAGTTTTTCATCAAGAGCTATAAATTTAGAGTTCTGCATCGCTAATCTCTCTTCTACTTCCAAAGTTGAAATACTTTGCCTTTTGATTTTTGCACTTTGCTCTTTCACTTTTGTCTTCAACTTTTGAGTCTTTTGCTTTGACTTGTGCAATTTAATTGTTAGTTCTTAGTTAGTTTTCTTCAACTTTTTGTTGTGCCTTCTGGGTTTGTCCTAGTTTGGCTTGAATTTGAGCTATAATCTTCGGTTTTTCTTCAATAGTTGCCTTAAGTGTATTATTCTCTACTGTAGTTTCATTCAGCTCGTCCATTATCTCTTCATGAATTGCACTATCCATTCTATCTTGTTCTACATCAGCCCTGAGTCGATTGATTTCTTTGATCATTCCTGCTTTCTTCGTTATCCACTTATCCTTTTCTAGAATCAAGGTGTTGTATTTTTTTTGGAACTCTTCTAACTTAGCTACACTCCATTGAATCTCTCTAGCTAGATCCCTCAAAAGTTCCGGATGAACTATCTCATTATTATACATCTAGGGGTAAATGTAATCACTACACTTCACAGGTGGTAGCTAACTTTATCATCGTTCTATTTCAACCTATCATTCAGTCCGCAAGAAGTAAATGTGTGTAATACTGGAATTTCACAAGATGTTTCTCCCAAACGATCCCCTTGTTTCTGTTGTTGTTGTTTGTGTCTTTCTTCCTCTGCAACTCTTTTTTCCCTTTCTTCCCCTTCTCTTCTCCTAGATTCCTCTTCTTCCTGCTGCTTCCTTCTTTCTTATTCCATTCGTTCCCTTGCTGTCTCTTCCTCTCTGGCCTTCCTCTCACCTTCCTCTCTGGCCTTCCACTCATCTTCTTCCTTGGCCTTCCTCTAAGTTTCCATCCTTTTATTCTCCTCCACCTATTGCCTCCGAGACTCCTCTTCTTCATCTCTATCATTCTCCATCCTATCCTCTGATTTCCCTTCCACTGGTTTCCGCTCCACAACCATCTTCTTTAAGATTTGTAGGAAAACCTTTACAGAGCATACTATGTATTATGGAGGTAAGAATATGGGGATTTTGATGAATAGCAAAGTAAATACAACTCCCGCTTTGGATTCTAGTATTGTGTTAACGTCTCTTCTGGATTGTTTGAAGAGTCTTTGCACCTCCTTTAATTTTTGGAAAATAATTTCAACCCAATTTACCTGCATTTTAGCCGATTCCTTCATCAATGCAAAGAGCTACTAAGATACTCCATAAAGTTTTGCCTGTAGGTTAATGATCATCATCATTAAAAGTGATCCCAGTTTAAGTGGATTATCATCCAAAAGTTGGGCAAACCGGTATTCGCTAGAGTAGGGTTTGTCGAGCAATCCATAGATTTTTGTTGCATCCACGGGCTCAATACTCTCTGTGATCCCCGTGCTAACCACATGAAACCTTTCTGCTATTATCATAGGTGAAAGCTGGAAAGTGGCATGTCCTATCTGCACGCTGATCTCCTGAATATAAATGTCATTGCCATCTGTTTGTTGGGCTATCTCTTTAGCAATATCTTTTGCCTGTGGATGGGGACGAATACTCCTCTAGTCCAACATGGTACACTACAACAATCCTCTGCACTGCAACCAATATTTTTGTTCCTACAAAAGTTTTTTTGGTATGTTTAGCAAATGACACTCAGAGAAGGTAACTACCATATCTGCACTACTACGTTATCGACTGACTGCTGTAAAGTACTACAGCTTTGAACACTCTACTTGTTGTGATCACTCTATTTGTTCTGCTCACAAATTAGTGAAATAAGTTGGATTAGGCCTGGTCCTTAGTATTTTATGGATTGCATTTCTATGTTGGGAGCACCGGCTCGGCATCATTATTACCCTAAATGGTATCTAAACTCAAGTGATTCTACACTCATCACGGCTCCCAAAATAAGAATTACACTACCAAATTCAAAAGGTTATAGTCATCACCGTTGTTGATGACATGTACAAATTGCATGCATATTGTTACTCCACTGATTATTGTTGATTAATGCACAATCATGTATTTTCAATTTGAAGAAGATCTTTTTTTTTGTTTGAAATGGGAATTGTTATTTACCCTCTGAAAGTCTGATAGGGCCATAGTTTAGACCCATTAACGAATGTTGGCAATAGTTGACCCGCCAATGTGGATAACCGGAAGGAACCTGGTCCACAAAGCTCATGAATTTGGAACAGACCAATTGTTAAACGCGCATTGCCGTCACAGGCGCGCTTAAACTCTTTTGGGTTCTTGGGAGTGGTAGGGGTCTACCAATCAGAGGCCCTATAACTTGATTTTCCCAATTAACTCATTCACATCGCAGTACACTAATATTCAAAGTACTCTGTTAATACGAATTACTATCGATACTCTGGTTACTACTTTCTCAGTACACAGCACCAACGTTAAATATTACCGTAACACAGACTTCATTACCGTAACTTAATGGAACTGGACTAACCACAAGTTAATGTAATCAAAACAAAGACGAAAAAGACAGTACTACTCAGATTTCTCAAACACAACACCACGGTAACTCTATATAACGTAATCGCCTAGACAGACAGTCTGGCGATTCTCCTGATCGTCACCGGAGCGTCCTTTCATTGCTTTATAAGTAGTTACAACTCTTTGCAACGACCTTTCGGTTCGTGCAGAATATGAAACCTTTCAATTCATGCGGGATATGAAAATACAAGAATTATGAAAATACAAAGTGCCAATCCGGCGGCTTACACTGACATGCACGGTGGACTTGAACCCGATGGAATAAAATCTAGGGCTCATCTACTATACCCTGTAGATACATGGTTCTAGCTAATTTAAATGTTCTGGCAATTTTCTACTTCAGGCTATCCAGCATTTTCTTTAAAGTGTCTGGTTCGACTAACTGGGCGTCAGTACGAACAGAACTTGCAGTAATTACTTAACTCATCAAAATTTCAGCTTGCGTCTGCAAAAATGCCTCCTGTAAGTAAAAATCGTTCGCCAGGGCTGCATCACGGCTCACTTTCATGTCTTGAGTTTGTTTATCTATTCTGGATAATCGTTCTGCTTGAATACCTAACTGTGTCTCTTCTTTCCAATTCTTGAGCCTGATATTGAATTGTCCGGTAATATGCATCTCTTTCTTTTCTGATCCCTATTATCTCCTTCTGCAATTGATTGGTTGAATTCATCTGAGCTTTAAGAGCAGAATTGGCTTCAAACAAGTTGGCATTTGCTCTCTGGAGTTCTTCATTAGTCCACTTAGCTAAATCTACCATTTCCTGTCCTCGCTGTACAACTTCATCTAGTTGAACTCACGTTTCTTCCAATAAATTCCTGAGCGCTATACGAGCATCTTCTTTATCCTGGACGAACTATTTTAACTGAAGAATTTCTGCATCAGCAGCACTTAATAAATCATCTTTGTCTCTTAGTTCAGCCAATGCAGCATCTCTTTGGCTGATCAATGATTCCTATTCGGCAAGTTTAGCCTGAAGTTGTTGAATCTGTACGTGCAGAGCATGATTTTTTGCCTTTACTACATCTACCTCTTCTTGGAGTGGAGTAATATCTGCTCCAAGGACATCAACTTTGTGTTGTAATTCATGTGGGATATTATCAGTAGCCTCCTTCATCTGCACTGGTAATTGCTGCGACAAATGGATCAACATACGTCCCATCGATTCTAATTCTGTAAACATAGGTATCGGAGGAAAAAGAGGAGGGAGTGGTTGGGATGACGAGGCTGACAAGAGGTGATGAGAAGAGGGTGGAGAATAATTAGGGGAAGAAGAAGAAGTAGCAGGTTCTTCAGGAACAATGGGTGAAACAGGGTTAATGGGCTTAATCGGAGGCAGTGGTGGAGGAGTAGTCCTAAGAGTGTTGGGTACCAACACTATTCCAGCAAGTTGCTGCGTAGTCACTTCAGTCCGATCTATTACCGCATCGACCAAGGTAATTATTTCTTTTATTACCTCTGCAACAATGACTTGCACATCTTCTAGAATCGAGTGCTGAGAATCTGCCCGAGAAGAGGTTTCTTTTGAGTCAGCAGTGGACACACTGTGCTCCTATTGTCGGATGGGAGAAGACTGGGTAGACGAATCAAGGTGAATTGAGGTGGTAGTGTCATGGAAAATTTCTTCTTCATTTCTTTCTTCTTCATTTCTAGCGGCGGAACCTTGCACTTGACTCTCCGAAGGACTTATCCGTTGGCGTTTACAGCGAAGAAGCTGGAAGAGATCTTCATCATCCTCTTCGGTATCTTTGAGTACTTGGGCAGATTCTTCATGGTATAAGATTGGAGCGTTTGGAGGCGGTTGCACTGCTTGGAGGGCCGGAAACAAAAATGTAAGAATATGCGGAAGACGAGAACGCGGCAGATCTCCTTTATTAACATGCTTAATGAACGTAACGCATTCACGGTGAATGCGTCAGAAATAATAGGAAGCAAAATTAACAGGCTCCCGAGAAGCCATGTCAATCATTGAGTAGAACGGGTGTGAAATCCCGTAAGTGCGTTTCTGCAGGTTTAGTATGGCAACCAAAAATTGCAAGGCTGTTCGTTCAGGGTCAGGGCGACACAAGATAGCGTACTCATTTGATGAGTACCTTGGGAACAAATTAACCATAATGGCTACCGGAAGGTTAGGACCATTCTCTCGTCGTTTCAGAGAGAGTCGGAAAGCTGCAGCAAATGACTGTAAGGTGATTACTACACGAGATGGAAAACATGTAATTGGCCAACTCTGTTCTGTAGCAGGAGTGGCGGCAATTGCAGCAATAATTTGCGTGTAATACGGATGAAACTCCACTAAATGCCAAGGCAATTCAGCAAAGTTTGACAAACCTCAGATACGCAAGAACTCACTCATGTCATGAGGGATTCCATCACGGAAGGCAGCGAAATTAGCCAATGCTTCCATGATGCATACACGAAAGCACAAGGTCACGAATACACAGTAATCACAGAAAATACAGAACACACAAAGCACACAGACACAATGTCGATTAACAGCAAAAAGAAGAAGATTAAGTAGATACTCGGCAATGGGAGGCGATCGAAAACCTTAATCATCGTGTGGTGTTGAGATGATAACCTTCATAACTATGGCGTGCATGCATGTGCAGATTGATAATGCAGGGCGGTTGTTGATCATAATTAGATATCAAAACGAGGATAATTATAGGCTTATTCAACTAACACGCAAAAAATAAAAAGAAAGTAAATAACATGCGGAAAAACGAAGAACACGTCAGCGAGAATCAGGTGCTTGATGAGACGGCCGCAACTTTGAACCATTGATCACTTTAGGAAGAGGAATTCCGATCAAAGTAGTCAACCAAAAAGTAGCTGGGCCCACTTGTTCACTAATCCGGTAAGGGCCAAACCACCGTAATTTGAATTTTCCAGCCGCACGATTTGATTTAGCATTATAAAATAACACAAGCTGTCCCACCGAAAAAACTGGAGTTTTGAGATATCTATCATGGGTACGAGCTTGCCGCAACTGAACTTCTTGAAGAACTAGTAAACTCTCCCAGCGATGTTCATCCAAGTTTTTGAGTGCTTCCAATCGAAATGGTAAAGATTCTTCAGGTAACAGTTTCTGAGTGATAGCCACGCGTAGACTGGGCACTACAATTTCCATTGGGGCTATTCCTTCCAGTCCATAGGCAAGCTTAAAAGGAGTAAGTCCGGTTGCTACTTTATATGTGGTTCGGTATGCCCATAATACTACAGGTAGTAACTGATCCCATCTTTCTGGTGATTCCACAACCAATTTGCGTAGCATATTTAACAAGGTCTTATTAGTGCTTTTCGCCAATCCATTGGCACGAGGATAGTACGGTGAACTGAATTTATGCAGAATTTGAAAAGAGTACGTTAATACTCGCATTAAATTGTTGACAAAGTGTGTTCCTTGATCTGTCACAAGTTCCAGAGGTAATTCATAACGCGAAAAAACATCCTTCATCAGGCATTTTGCTACCGAAACAGCTGTGGCGGACCGTAAGGCCCAAGCTTCTGCCCATCTGGTAGCATAATCTGTGCAAGTCAGAATGTAGCGATTGTTGCTGAGGATTGTTGGAGGTGAGATTGGTCCAATAAAATCAAGACCCATTTCTGAAAAGGTTCCAAAGGTAATACAGGTTGTAGAGGGAAGAAGTGGCGTTGTAAAGGCTGCCCAGATCGCTGACAAGTGTCACACTGCTGCACAAATTGAGTCACATCTTTGTACATAGTAGGCCACCAGAGCCCACTTTGCAGAATTTTTCAGTGCGTTAAATCTGCTGAAAAATGTCCACTAGAAGGTGTTGAATGTGCCATAGCAATAACCGATTTTACTTCATGTGGAGGAATACAACGAAGCAAGACACCAGTATGATCCATGTAGTACAGCTGTCCGACAATCAACCGGAATCTACGACTGTAAACTGCAATTTTCCGCCTCATCGCAGGAGAAGTTTGAGGGGGAAGACATCCATCAGTAAGAAAGGTTAATAACTGATCATAGTAGGTAGGTGTCACAGAAGGTTCTGCAGATTCGTCACTAGTTGGTTTGGTAATGTAAATTGCTGGTGTGGTGTCATCAACGCCTACCGGAGCTTCACCGGAATCCAATCGAGAGAGGAAATCTGCTAATGCATGTGCAGTGCCAGGTCGATGAATCACTTCATAATCGAACTCTTGTAACAATAGAACCCAAAACGCTAAGCGACCACCTAAATGCTGCTGTCGGACCAGATACACCAGTGCAGCATGATCTAGATGAAAGGTGAATTTTCGGCCTAACAAATAATGCCAGAATTTCTTTATAGAGTACACTAAACCGAGACATTCTCTTTCAGTCACTGAATAATTCCTTTCAGTAGGAGCGAGGTGACGACTTGCATAGTAGACAGGTCAAAACCACTTATCAATTTGTTGCATTAAAACACTTCCAATTTGTATGTCTGAGGCATCGACGAAGACGTGGAATGGGCGTTCCCAATCCAGGGTTCGCAAAATTGGGGCCTGAGTCAATAATTCTTTTAAACGATCAAAGGCAGTTTGACATTCTGGAGTCCATTCAAACTGTCGTGGAGTGCTTGTCATGAATCGATTAAGTGGTGTGGCGAGATGAGCTAACCACCGTAAATGGCGACCATGCCATCGGATTTGACCTAGGAAGTGCATCACTTCTTTCGGCGTGGTAGGTACAGGTGCGTCCAACACAACTGCAACTTTATCTGGATCAACTTGTATGCCTTCTGCAGAGATAATATGGCCAAGGAGTTTACCACAAGAAACCGCAAAGACAGATTTGGTTGGGTTCAAGCAAAGTCGGTATTCACGGCATTTCTCAAAACAACACCGTAAATGATACAGGTGTGCCACAATCTTACCTAATAAAGAAAAATCATCTAAGTATACTTGCATAAAAGAAGTGAGGTAAGGTGAAAAGATTTCTTGCATGCACCGCTGAAATGTGCTTGGAGCATTCCTTAAACCAAACCACATGACTGTACAAGCGTACACACCCCAATTCGTAATAAAGGCTGTTTTCGGTATATCTTGCTCAGCCATTCGGACCTGGTTATAACCACTGTAACCATCCAAAAAGGAGTACATCTCATGTCCAACCACTCTGTCTAACATTGTGTCGAGAAAGGGGAGAGGAAATGGATCAGGTACCGTAGCCGCATTCAATTTCCGGTAATCCACACAGATTCGGAGCTGCTTGTTTTTCTTTGGGACAATCACGATCGGGGAGATCCATTCAGCATGCTCAATGGGTACAATGAATCCTAACTTTAATAGGCGATCGAGTTCTGCTTTGACTTGTGCTGCATAGTTGGGATTCATTCAGTAACTGGGTTGTTTAATTGGCTTTGCTTCTGGTTTAAGCACGACTCGATGTTGATAGATCCAAGGATCCAGACCCTTCATATCGCGGTAATCCCAGGCAAAAACATCAAAAAACTCACGCAAGAGTCTGATCAAATCTTCTTGAAATTCCTCAGACAATCTAGCCTTCATCTTAACATGACGTGGATTACTTTCATTACCCAAATTGTAGGTGACTAACTGGTCTTCTGGGACATAGAATTGACGAGGTTTCACCGGATCGTCAACTGACTGTAAAAGATGATGCAGAGTGGCTTTATCCATAGCATCAGTATCATCTGTATCTGCCTCTCCGGTCACGGGAACAACTGTACATGCTGCCAGACTCCAGGTGTCCACTACTGATTGCAGGTCTATAGCACCTAAGGAAATCAGATCTTCATTGTGTTTCAGAAATGCTTCTTCTTCATCGTCAGATAAGCCATCCAACATGTGGACCGGCTCTGCTACATATGGCCTGGCATGGAGTTCGCAGGGCTGAATGGCATCAAGTTTGAAAACATATTTACAATGATTATCTTTAAAAGTCAGTTCCTGTGCTGACCAATCCTGTATAACCTTAGCCTGTTTCAACCATGGTCGATCGAAAAGGATATTGTAATCAAGGCTAGATTTCGGTAATTCTAAGACTATGAAAGTCATCTTAAACGTGGTACCCTGCAAAGTAATGGGGATATTCCTTACGAGTCCCACTGGATGAACTCGAGATTTATCGGCCATTCTGATGAAGAATTGAACAGGCTCGATTTGGGTCCACCCTAACTTCTTGCAGAGAGCTGCAAGCTATATTCACACTAGAACCACCATCAATTAGCACTTGCGTAATCTTGTGATTTTTATGCCAGGCCGTGATTAAGGAAACAGAATGATCCACTGTAGAATCAGTTTCCGGTTGGATTGTTGCAGTCGCCGGAGTACTGGGAGATATGGAACTAACTTGTTGTTGAAACTGCTGCCTAACTCCTGGCACTAAAGCGAGGAGCTGTCCCAAGGGGAGTGTAATTGAGGCCTTAGAGAGAATATCCCATACTTGCTCTGTTTGAATTGTACTCTTCCCTGATTGTGATGATGATGATGCTTCTCCTATTACTGGGGTACAATCTTGTTCTTGTGATCCCACCTTTGGCAAGGGAACCTGTGTCACCGAAATTGGATCACGGAACACTGTAGGCTCTTTGGTGGTCCATTGGCTAGCTTTGTTATACATTCTCTGCTGTTCACGGATGCCAGGTTCAAACACTTCCGCTGCTGGTTGCAACTGCTTACCAGATCTTGTCTTGACCACTGTTGCTTGAGTTTCCAGTGGTGAAATATAGACCATGTTGGTCATCGGGTTCTGACGTTCTTTCTTTCTTCGATCATATTCGGCTGCATCCTTGCAGAATCTTTTGATGTGACCAAGTTCACCGCAAAAATGACATCAAGGTGGTGGTAAGGAAGTACCTTCCTGTGATGTACCTGTCTGCCAACGATTTGCATTGAAGTTGGTATTCCGCTGTCCCCGATAATTCCTATATCCTTGTGGCTGATTGTTTCGCATCTGTGGTGGCACATAATGAGTGGCTGGCTGCCCTGGTTCCTGTATGATGGCGTTCACAGCTTCTTGTCCCTGCACTTTGGCATTATACGCACAATTTTTTGTTGAGTGACCATTGAGATTGCATATGGCGCAATACATCTGGTTAAGGGCACAGGTCGCACTGGTATGACCAGGATTTTTGCACTTAGTGCAGTACATCTGTTTAGCCAGATCTTCCGCAACATTTTTACTGGCTTCTAGCCACTCCAAGTCTTCGGTGAATCCTCCAACCTTATGCTCGAGTTGCAGGGCCATCGCAATAACCGCATCCAGTGTCATAGCTCCCACACAATGGATGATCATAATTTGTCTTAATTATGGGGTTAACCCGTTAATAAACCACTGAGTTATCACATCATCCGGCAGGTTGGCATGTGCCGGTGGTAGTTGTCTTAAATGAGTTCTAAATAATCTGGCATATTCCTGCACAGTCTGGTGCAGCTTTTGTTTATTGTTCTGCAAGTAATCGAAGATTTCGGCAGGGTTCTTCTTCAACCGAAACCTTTGTGAAAACGCATCCCTTACTGCCTCATAGGTGCCGAAATAGTTGATATCATATTTTGTTAACCACCTCGCTGCTTCATTGACTAATGTAGACTGGAATACGATGGCCTTGTATGCCGGATCGGGTGGATGGTTTAGCACTGCATAACTTATTTCAAAGGTGCGTACATGGGCATCAGGATCGTCACCTGGGAATCCACCGAACTTGGTGTATGTTACCCCTGTTGGAACCGGTCGAGGTGGAAGTAGCTGTTGTTGTTGCTGCTGCTATTGTTGCTGTTGTTGTTGTTGTTGTTGTTGTCCACTCATGGTGCTAGTAGCCTTACTATTGTTATCTCTTAAGTTTTGAGGAGGTGTTTCTGGTCCTTCGGAGTCTGTATGGTTAGGCTGCTCACCTTCCGGTTCGAAAATAGCGCTCAACCTCTTTCGGATCTCCAATTCGAATAGCCTATCCTCTTCTTTGGTATCAAATGTAGGCAAGCTTACCCCGAATAGTGGTGTCTGGAATGAAGATTCACCAGGAAATATCACACTCTCACCGGAAAATTGTAAATTCCCTGCAACTGGGATCGAAGTGTCACCGGAATTTGTCAAAATTTCCCCAAAACAGGGTAATCTTTCACCTTCAATAATCTCTCTCTGCAAGACACCTCTATCCTCAGACGAATTTGAATCCTAACCAGACAGTGTCGGGTTAACCGCACACTTCGTCCCTGTAGACTCCGAAGTTACTGTATCTTCTACAGACTGCACCGAAATCACACCGAAATCTACCGGAATTGTAGTATGTTCCACTGGAATGCTATCAGAATCACTCCTACCGTGCTTTGCTTCTTCGATGACCGGGCCTAACCGATGTGTGCTTCTGCCTCCTGGGGTTGTCCCTAACAAATTTGGTACCGCCCAAGGATGTCGGTCTCTCCTGTACTTTGGATACGACTCGCCGGACCGAGTAACCGACATATATCACCTTTGCAACACTTGCGTACTGCTTCTCCTTACTGTTGATTCACAATCTGTGGCCACCTTCCCACAATAAATTTGCAACACTCTGTTGCCACATTCCCACAATCAATTTGCAACACTCCGTTGCCACCTTCCCACAATCAATTTGCAACACTCTGTTGCCACCTTCCCACAGATGGCGCCAGTGTTAAACGCGCATTGCCATCACAGGCGCGCTTAAACTCTTTCAGGTTCTTGGGAGTGGTAGGGGTCTGCTAATCAGAGGCCCTATAACTTGATTTTCCCAATTAACTCATTCACATCGCAGTACACTAATATTCAAAGTACTCTGTTAATACGAATTACTATCGATACTCTGGTTACTACTTTCTCAGTACACAACACCAACGTTAGATATTACCGTAACACAGACTTCATTACCGTAACTTAATGGAACTGGACTAACCGCAAGTTAATGTAATCAAAACAAAGACGAAAAAGACAGTACTACTCAGATTTCTCAAACACAACACCACGGTAACTCTACAGAACGTAATCGCCCAGACAGACAGTCTGGCGATTCTCTTGATCGTCACCGGAGCATCCTTTCATTGCTTTATAAGTAGTTACAACTCTTTGCAACGACCTTTCGGTTCGTGCAGAATATGAAACCTTTCAATTCATGCGGGATATGAAAATACAGGAATTATGAAAATACAAAGTGCCAATTTGGCGGCTTACACAGTCCAATGCAATTTGAGTTTCCCTATTTTCCTCTTCATCTTGGAATGCAAATATAGTACTAGATCCCCAGACTAAAAAATCTTTGTCTATATATTTTGGTCGTGCCATGTCTTCTGAAGATTTTGGACCTCCTATAATAATAAAAGGCTATGGTACCGATGCTCATCTAGCTATCTCAGCTAATCCAGCAAGTAAATGAAGGCGTCTTCTGGAACTAATCGCTTTTGGATTGCAATTCAGAGGCTTGGTACTGCAAACTCAAATGGAAGAATTGCCTCCTATCTGTAAAGCAATTTAAAAGGTGTGCTTCCAACCGAAACTTTGTAGGAAGTCATGTATGCCTAGAGCATAATGGAAAGAATAATTTCCTGCTGATTCGTCGAGTCCAATAGCATCTTCTGTAGCATGTGGAGCAAGACCTTGTTGGTACTTTCTGCCAATCTGTTTGTTCATGGGTAATAGGGAGAACTAAATTTGTGTTTAATTTGATATTTCCAAGTGATTTTGGAAATTAATGGATTCAAAAAATGAGTTCCCCTATTGGACACTAATTCCAAAGGAAGTCCATACTGAGGAAAGATTTTTTTCTAGAGTTTCTTTGCTACTATTCATGCTATAGCTTGTTTGGTCACCCAGGCTTCCGCCCATCAAGTGCAATGATCTGTACATGTCAAAATATACAAGGCTCTTGTTCTGGATGCTGGTGGTGTGATTGGACCTATAAAGTGTAGGCCCCATTTTTGGAAAGGTTCTAACAGAAGAATTAGCTACAGTGGGAAATGCTGATTGATGTGAGGTTCACCAATTCTTTGACATGGGTCATAATTTCTCATTATGTGTTGAACATCTGCGTACATGGTAGGCCACCAGAGTCAAGTTTGCTGAATTTTTCGGACCGTAATTAGATGATTGAAATGCCCATTGGCTTCACCTGCATGAGCTTCCATAATGACTATTGGCACCTCATGTGGAGGTACACAGTGTAACCAAATTCCGGTCAGGTCCTTGTGGTACAACTGTCCCATAATAATAGTAAACCTTTGACTTGAGAGTCCAAGTTTCTTCCTTGTCGTCGATCGCAAATGAGATGGAGCAATGCCATTTTCTAAAAAGCTTAACATTTCTTCATATCAAGTAGGAGAAGCCTGGGGAGCATTCTCAATTTCAACCACTATAAAGACTTCTATATCTGGGAGAGTATCCTCAATACCTTTGAGGGGTTCTCCATGATCAATAGGAGACAAAAAATCTAGAATGGCGTGACTAGCACCAGGGCAATGGACAATGTCATACTCAAATTCCTGCAACAAAAGGACCCACCTCACTAGCCGTCCAACCAAGTCTTGCTGCTTCACCAAATGAAGCAGAGCACTGTGATCGACATGGAAGGTGAAGGATTTACCAAGTAAATAATTGCAAAATTTCTTAATTGAGTAGATGAGATCCAAACATCCATGCTCTATTGTGGAATAGTTTTGTTTTGCATTGGTTAAGCGGCGAGTAGCATAGTAGACTAGTCAGAACCAATTTCGGCCCTCCTTCTACATCAGTACACTACCAATAGGAATGGGATTGAGAACATGGATTATGACTATAATACTTCAGTCACAACATGCATTTACCTTCCTGATTTAAACTGTATCATGCAATACGTGTAGAATAGTAACACTACATATACTGAAAGACTTTGTACTCACAGATAGACTTCAAGGAGAAAGTGATCTCAATAAGAACAATATGCTTTAATTAATAAGACCGCTGGTACATCATACCAGAATACAATATGATTGCATCTCACAATGTAGAACTACATCTATTAGACCCTTCCGGACTACACTGCTTCATAGTGTCTTCGTCAACAAACATCATTCTTTTTCGCACACTATATCACAATGAACCACACTACTCTTTTTCATAACCTTTGCACCATTCCACACTTCAAAATATAGGATCAACACTTAGAAATTACGAACTCTAGAAACTCTTGTGATCTCCGTAAGAATCTCACTTCCCCGTTACATAGAAAATACATTTTTACAAATAATGTGGTCGTCCACACCTGCTGCTAACAGTAGCAACACACAAAGTTTGAATAATCAAGATATATGAATCATAATGTGTATTGATATTTCACATATGCCACAAGGAAGATATGGAGGATTATTCTCATTTGAAGTGAGAACAATGTAAGCTCTTTACTTCAGCTCAAAGATCTCAGAATAGGCTTGCTATCCCGTGACTAAGAGGGGGTCAAGTTATACATATTTTTGAATTTCAATATGGTGAGTCATCCACCTAAAAGGGAAGCTAAACTTTAGAAATGATTGAATTTTTAATCCCAAATAAAATTTGTGCATTTTGGCTTCCACTTTCCACAATATTCCTTACACTTTTGGTCTTTTACAATTGACCAAGATAAGTACATAGATTTTATCTTTGAAATTTTACAAGAACATGTTCACATGACCACATCTATGTGAGATATATTAGAAGAGTAGTCCATGAACTAAAGCAAAGCCCTTAGGCTTGCTTTCTTGCACCAACATAAACTATAAAAGGAGTTAGAGAGCTCACTTTGGGGTTGGATGTTTTATGAAACTTTGTATGAGGAGCTCTTAAATGAAAAATTCCATTGTTCTACTCTTTTCCTAACTTGTGTGCACACATGGGTGTATGTGTGTGCATGCCATTATGCTTCCCACTCACACAACTGTGCATTCCTATCATTCACAATCATCATACCATCCTCACGTCTCCATGGGTTGACATTTATGAGGATCTTCACCACGGTGGTTCTTCCAATGTGCCAAAGTGATAGTATGCTGATGTATGCATTTATGAAATGCCATATGAAAAGAAAAAAATTGGAAGCATTCCCCCTAGAGTAGGGAACTTAGAAAAAATAACCACAAGGCTCACACGTCATAAGCAAAGAAGGATTGTAAGCCATAAGTAGAAAAGGCTCGCAAGACATAACCTACAAAAATACTTTTGACTTGCACAAGAAACTCTACTTGCAAAAAATGTCCATATGAAAAAAATATTCCATATGTATGTGTGTATATAATTATGTGTATGTGTGTGTTTATCTCTTTTTGTGTGTATGTGTCTCTCTATGTATGTAAGTATGTGTGTATATATGTAGATGTGTCTATATATGTAGATGTGTGTATGTATGTATATGTGTGTATGTATGTGTGTAAGTATGTGAGTGTTGTCACGAGGAAGGAGATAAGGAAGAGAGCTCACACACACACTCTCACTCTCAAGGAGAAGCACACACACAGATTGAGGCAAGGAAGAATGATCTTCTTCTTCTTCTTCTATTACATAAAAGGAATGTACAAGAATGACCTAAAAACAATAATACAACCAGTGCAATATATAAAGACCAGTACATAAGGAAAAACCTAATGTCCGCAAATGAGTGAGCTGGCAAGAAACAAATGTGCCATCACTCTCGGTAGATAAATCTAATAAAGCTCAATGAAGTATCCCTGACATATACCGGCGTGACCACTATACATGTCAGAGAAACAAAAAACTGGTACGTGTCATCCTGGATCATCACATGTTGAGCTTGATATCTCAACACTCCCCCTCAAGCTCAATGCCATATCCTGTAATCCAAGCATCTTCCGAAACTTCTTCAACTTCTCAGCTCCAAGTGCTTTGGTGAAAATATCAGCAACCTGCTCATCTGTTCTCACATAAACAAGATCAATATCACCTGCTAATACCTTCTCTTTGATGAAGTGATAATGTACCTCGATATGCTTTGTTCTAGCATGGAAAACAGGGTTCCGTGCTAACTGTATGCTGCTAAGATTATCACAATAGATAGTGATAGGCTTTTGCACTTCCACACCTAAATCTGCAAGTAACATCTCCAGCCATGATGCCTCACATGCTTCCATTGCAGCACCTCTATACTCAGCCTCTGTACTCGACAAAGCAACAATGGGTTGCTTCTTACTGCTCCATGAAATAGCTGCACCTCCAAGTGAGAAAAGAAAGCCACTAGTAGATCTTCTATCTGGAGTACTACCAGCCCAATCTGCATCGGTGTATCCATGAACCTGCAAATCTACACCAGCTTCATAAAACAATGCATAATCCAAAGTAGCACTCACATAACGTAGAGTGCGCCTCAGAGCATCCAAATGTGGCTTCCTGGGAACCTACATAAACTGACTTTCAAGTCCAACAGTGTAGCTTAAATCAGGCCTTGTAATTGTAAGATATATAAGACTTCCCACAATTTTCCTATACATAGTAGCATTTTCCAATGCTTCACCTGATGTAGTATCCAATTTCAAATTCTGATCTAAAGGCATAGAAATTGGCTTACAATCAGCCATACTTTTGTAGCATATTCAAGGCATATTGCCTTTGCGACATCCATATACCTGTTTCTGTATGTATAAACTCAATGCCCAAGAAATAGCGCAGCACACCAAGATCTTTCATGTCAATTTCCTGCATAAGAAGTTTCTTTACCTCTTTGATGCTTTCTTCATTATCACCACCTACAATCAGATCATCAACATAAATAGCCACAATACTGATGCCATCATCAGCCTTCCTTGCATATAGTGAATGATCTGCATCACACATAGAAAACCCAATGCTGGTTAAGTAATCAGCAATTCTTGCATGCCATGCACGCGGAGCCTGCTTCAGCCCATACAAAGCCTTTTGCAACCTGCAAACATATTCTGGATGCTTTGAATCTTCATATCCTTGTGGTTGGTCCATATATACTTCTTCCTATAACTCACCATGTAGGAAAGCATTCTTCACATCCATCTGATGCAAAGTCCATCCTTTTGCTGTAGCTAATGCAACAAGTGTTCTGACAGTAGACATTTTAGCTACAGGGCTGAATGTTTCCTCATAATCAATGCCATATGTCTGTGCATAACCTTTAGCTACCAATCGTGCTTTATGCCTGCTTATGCTACCATCAGCATTATGCTTTACCTCGTAAACCCATTTGCAGCCTATGGATTTCTTTCCTTGCGGCAATGGAACCACCTTCAATGTATCATTTCCATAAAGTGCAGCCATCTCCTCATCCATAGCTTTTTCCCAATCTGCATTACCAATTGCATCTTCAAAACAAGAAGGTTCAGCATCTTGTATTACCTTTGTCATGTAGGCACAATGGCGAGCCATGTAACTATCATATGTCAATCGTTGCACTGAATTACGCATCCTCCCAGATCTTCTTGGTCCTGGGTCACTTCTTCTTGTATCATCTGCATGTGCCCTTCTTACTCCTGGAGTCTTCACAGAGGGCAATCCAAGCTCCTCATCAAGACTCTTTTCTGAACCGCTTGAATCTCCATTAACGTCTTCAAAACCTGCACCTGTTTTACTACCAGCAGAAAGCTTTTCTTTACCTTTCTTGGATGTATTTGATGAATTTGCTGGACTAAAATTTCCACGCAATCTTCCACTCCATGGATTTGAGTTGGAACTATTGCTTGGTGATGCATCCGGTCCACTCAAAACTTGAGATTCTGCACTAGATTTTTTAGCATTTTCTTTGTCATTTGGTTCAAGATTCAGTCCTTCTTTGGCATCTGCATAGAAGCTTGACATTTCATCAAATACCACATCTCTGCTCACCTTCACCTATCGTGTGAGTGGGTTATAACATTTGTACCCCTTTTGCTCAAGGGAATATCCAATGAAGACACATTTTTCTGCTTTCAGATCAAGCTTCATCGTCAACTCATCTGGAACATGTACATATGCAATACAACCAAAAACTTTCAGATGTGATAAGTTTGGATTTTTACCTGTAAACTTCTCTTCAGGTGTAACTTGATGTACAACAGCAGTCGGAGTTCTGTTCATGATGTATACAGCAGTACGCACAGCTTCTGCCCAATAACAATGAGGCATATTCTTCTCAGCCATCAAGGCTCTTGCTATTTTTGCAATATGTCTATTTTTGCATTCAGCAACACCATTCTGTTGTGGTGTGTACCTGCATGAAAACTGACGCCGAATTCCATGATTTTTTAGAAAACTACTGAACTCATTTGACATGTATTCACCTCCTCCATCAGATCTTAATGTTTGAATGTACTTCCCTGTCTGCTTTTCCACCATAACTTTAAAATTCTGGAATTGAGTAAACACATCGCTCTTCTCTTTCATGAAATATACCCATACTTTGCATGTATGGTCATCAATGAAAGTAACATAAAACCTGCAACCGCCCATAGATGTGGTCTTTGCTGGACCCCAAACATCTGTATGTACTACTTCTAGTACATTCTCACTAACGTGCTTGTCATGTGGAAATGATGCTCTTGATTGTTTACCAAATTGACATGCTGCACATACCTTTTGCATTTCTACAACTTTGAAATTTGGTAGTCCATGAACAATCTCCTTTGACTGCATCAGTTTCAGCCTTTGCAAGTTTGCATGTCCAATCCGTTTGTGCCATATCTCTATATCTGCAATAACTCCTGCACCTTTTGCAAACATGGCTGCATTCATTTCAAGAATCTTCAGATTTAAGGTGAACATCCTACCCACTTTGTTTCCTTTGGCAACCAATCGTCCATCCTGCTTGTACTCTTCTACATATAATCCATCAACATTGAACCTGACTTGTAATCCTTGGTCAACCATTTGTCCAACAGAAACCAGATTCTTCGTTATATTTGGAACATGCAACACATCAACAAGATGTTTTACCTTTCCGTCCTCCATAGACAATGCTATGTTTCCTGTATGCTCAATAGGATGCGATGTGTCATAACCTGTTTCAACATATCCAGGAACTGGCATTTTCTGCAAACTACTAAACCATTCTGCATGACTGGTCATGTGATTTGAAGCACCTGAATCAACATACCAGACATTATCATTCGATTTTGAAACACCAGCAGACATCGTATTCATCATGTGATGTTGAACCATAAACAGCTTCTCAGAATCATCTGCACTTGTGGATGCATAGTTGTTTTGCTGCCTTCTGTTATTTTGATTCTTTAACCTACAATCACGTTCAAAGTGTCCAGGTTTACCACAATTCCAGCATCCTTTACTATCATTACCTGAATCATTTCTTTGGAAATTTCTGCGACCTCTTTGGCTCCCCCTGCCTCGAAACTGTCCTCTTCCTCCTGCATGATTCTGTTGTTGACCTTGGTCTTGGTTACTGTTTCCTCTTTCACTTCCAAAACCTCTACCTCTGCCTCTTCCTCTGCCAAAGTAGAATACCTGCTCAGAATTGGGCTTTCCTTGGGAGTTTGAATCCTCACCAAGATTCTTTTCTTCAATGATCAACATAGAGACCAAATCAGCAAAATTCGGAATATTTTCCCTGGTCTGTATAGAAGTTCTGAACTGCTTATATGCAGCTCCTAAACCACGAAGGCACACTTCCACCTTATCATCATCATCTACATTCACGCCAATAGATGCAAGTGACTCACATATGCTTTTGATTTTTAGAGTGTAGTCACTTACCGACATGCTCTTTTTCTCCAATGTATGGAGCTCGTTCTTGAGTTGCAATTTCTGTGCCTTTGTATTGGTCTCGTACAAAGTGACCAAACTGTTCCAAGCCTCTTTTGGAGTCTTGGCATCCTGTATGTGTCCAATCATGCTATCCTGTATGCTAACAGATAGCCAATACATTACCTTTCGTGCTCCTTGATTCCATTCCTCATATGCTCTTAACTTTTCTGCAGTCCGATTCCTTTCTGGTAACTGCGGAGCATTTTCATTCTCTCCTTTGATGTACTTCCAGTAGCCTTTTCCCATCAGGAAATTCATCATTCTGAATCTCCAAGCATGGAAGTTGTTCTTGTCCAGCTTATCGCTCATAAGCTGACTCATTCCATCTGCGTTTGCCATTTCTGCAACAATTCACAACACTGCAACACACTACAAGCAGCACTTCTACTTGAACACTGTCGCACTATGACGTGACAGTTCGATCTCAGAAAAACACAGTTTTCGTGTATCAACAGTACACAGAATCACTTGAAATTCTGAATCTGGAATATATGAGTGTCGCCGAACACAACGCAAGTTACAGTTTCTGAAACTGACCTAGTTTTTTTGTGGGCCCCACATTGCGGGCTCGAAACGAAGGTCGAGGCCGTTTGTGAAATCGCGTTTTCTCCATGCCTTGCCGCGTAGTCTTCACCGTCGCCTTCTCCACGAGCTCTCTACAGCCACGCTGGCTCTGATACCATGTCACGAGGAAGGAGATAAGGAAGAGAGCTCACACACACACTCTCACTCTCAAGGAGAAGCACACACACAGATTGAGGGAAGGAAGAATGATCTTCTTCTTCTTCTTCTATTACATAAAAGGAATGTACAAGAATGACCTAAAAACAATAATACAACCAGTGCAATATATAAAGACTAGTACATAAGGAAAAACCTAATGTCCGCGAATGAGTGAGCTGGCAAGAAACAAATGTGCCATCACTCTCGGTAGATAAATCTAATAAAGCTCAATGAAGTATCCCTGACATATACTGGCGTGACCACTATACATGTCAGAGAAACGAAAAACTGGTACGTGTCATCCTGGATCATCACATGTTGAACTTGATATCTCAACAAGTGTATGTACATGTGTGTAAGTATGTGAGCACGTGTGTATGTGTGCATGTATATGTCTGTATGTAAGTGTATATGGTTATACCTTTGTGTGTGTATGTGTATGCATGTATGTAAGCATGTGTGTATTTGTGTAAGTATGTGTGTATGCATGTAACATGTATGTAAGCGTGTATGCATATTTATGTGTATATGTGTGTGTTTATATGTGTATGTATATGTGTGCACAATGTTGTACATAATGCCATACATCACGAAAACTTTTGGTAGCTTTTCCCCTAGAGTAGGGAACTTGGAAAAAAATAACCATAAGCTTCGTAGGCCGTAAGCAAAGAAGGCTCACATACCATAAGCAAAAAAGGCTCATAGGACATAAGCAAAAAAGGCTCACAAGCCATAACTTAGAAAAAACTTTCCACCTTCAAAAGAAATTCAACTTATAAAAAACACATTGTACCTACAGAAAAACATTCCATATGGATGTATGTGTGTCTATATATATGTTTGTGTTTATGTGTGTATGTAAGTATGTGTGTATGTATGTATATGTGTGTGCTATGTATATGTGTGTATGTGTATGTTTCTATGTGTATGTGTGCATATAAGTTTCCGATCAGCTTCAAAGATTAACTAAAAAGTGAGATAAAGTGTCGTTTATATTTTGGGATAAGACCCTATTCACATTGGACATGGAATATTTTACGTTTGTTTCTAAGAATGATTAAAGATGTGAAGATAATTGAGGATTTCTCAAAGTTTCGTTTTTCTTTTAGAGTCGTGTGGAAAATGAAAGGATTTCTATATTTACCAAAAATGAAAGGATTTCTATATTTACCAAAAATGAAAGGATTTCTTTGTAAAAAAAATAAATTTGAATATTTTTGGGCCTCCTCTTATGTTTGGATGTGCTTCCTTTGCTTCTCTTTTCTTGTGGTTTTTCATTTCTTCTCCACTCCCATGTTTTTATTTTTCAACTTCTCTTTGAATATGTGCAACACTCCTCCCCTCTTAGTTCTGACTTGTCCATGGCATGGGGTTGTCAAAGGTGCGATGTCGTTAGAAAATTGACATAATGGTTAGTAGGTGTTGGAAGTTCTTTTCATAGTGATTTTAGTTACTCTTGAGAAATCGTGTTTAAAGAAGATGATTGCTTTTTGAATAGATTTGATTTTACATATAATGTTTATGGTTTTTTTTTTTCAAAGAGCTTTTCAGCCTATCAAATATTAATTTGCAATGCATGGGATTGAAATCAGTGTGCATATGCATGGATATTTTATGTAGCTCTATAAAGATGCATACTTTAAGTGAGATTTAAATCATAATGTGTAGTTTAGTCCATATGGGGCATAAGTAAGACACTTGATAGACAATCTCAAGCGGCTCTCATTGACCATGATAATTGTTATATTTATTTCTCCTTGTATGGTAAAATTAAAATCATCAAAATGCTTGATTTAGTTAACTATACACTTCAATTAGATGTGTGCAAATGCTCTCTGATCAATTCATGCCAACTTGTGAGCATTGACCATAATACTGAGATCCTCTCATCCAAAAATAAAAGATTCTTCACATTCCTTACACATAGGAGTTATCTGTTTTGATGCAAAGAATTGAGAGTGATGTTCCAAAAGACTTGATGGTTCTTAATGCACATTTGGGAACCTAAGGAAGTCTACTAAGCACCCCTAGAGTTATATTGGTTGGTGTAGAGCAAGTTTGTTTTAGCACCAACTCATCTCTGGACTCAACCCATCACCTCTTCACAGTGGTATCAGAGCAACTAAAATCATGGGTCGAGGTAATTACTCAGCTTGGTCACTCAGAATGGAAGCTTAGCTTCAATGGAGGAGCCCCTATGGTTACATATCTAGAGATGAGATGATGCCAATCCTCAGAAGCAACAACCAACCAACACAAGAAGAACAAGAGAGGTTAAAAACATGGTACTCAAAGGATGCTTTAGCAAGGTCATAGATTCTTAGCTCTATCTCTTGTTTTTTTACCTCCACACATCTAGGATTTGTAAGACTTCACAAGGGACATGGAATTCTGTTGAAGCATTCTAATTCTCATCAAGTACAAAGGCAAGGAAGAACCAATTATGGATGGAATTCACCACACTCAAGAAGATGCCCAAGCAGAGTGTGAATGATTTTGTCACCAAGATCAAGGGCATAGCAGATCAACTTGAAAGCATTGGAGAAGTCATTGATCAAGATCAAATAGTAAGGCAATTGATTAATGGAATAAAGGAAATGAAAAATTGGAAGCATTTACCACATCCATGGACCTCTACATGGACATGAAAGTTCTTGATTCAACACCCCCATGGGACATCTGTTTACATATGAAGCAAAGCTTATGAAGAATGGAGATCTAACCAAAACGGTAATCAATCCTCTACTCTCTACACAGATAAGAATAAGAACAAAGATAAGAAAGGCAAGGGTAAGAAATCTGATGATGAAGGTAGTACCTCTCAAGCAAAATTTGTAGATAGAGGTAGAGGCTCAAGAGGAAGAGGCAGAGGAGTAAAACAAGGAATTGGGAGAGCTAAAGGCTCATCTCCATGTGCCATATGTGGTCTAAATAATCACATTAATGAGAATTGTTTCAAGAATCCTAGGAACCAAAGAGGAAGAGATTACAATAAAGGAGGATATGGAAGCTCAAGAGGAACATTCAACAATATCAATGGATACAATAACAATTCATACAACAACAATAACTACCAAGGAAGATATAGAGGAAGGAGAGAATACAAAAACTATGCAAATGACCAAACTCAAGAGGACTCACTCCTTCTGATGGATATGACCATGAAGGAAGGTAAAGCCGATGAACATGTATTTTATATACACTCAGGTTGCTCAAATAATGTAGCAGGGAATGTAGCTCTACTCTCAGACTTAGAGGATCCATGGAATAGACATGAAGTCAAAACAAGAGATGATACAAGGCATCCAATTGAGAAGATAGGTAATGTGAAGGCTCCAGATGGTAATATCAACATATTGAGCAAACTATTTTATGTGCCAACTATCACCAAGAATCTCATAAGTGTAGGAAAATTTTTGAGAAGGGATTGAAGGTTAGAAAAAAAAAATGGAGCCCACATCAAGGATTCAAGAAGATAGCAAGAGTGAAAAAAATCAGGTAGATCATTCACATTTGAACTCCAAGACATATCAGAGTTAGAAATTTGGCACAAGAGATTAGCTCACATAGGTGAAAAAGCTCTCAGAAAAATAAATAGGGATCAGAGTGTACTTCTTCTACCAAATATATCCAAACAACACATGATTTATAAATGTAGTGCTTGTCAATTTGGTAAGTCACACAAGCAACCCTTCACAAAGAAAAAATACATACATGGAGACTTATTGGAACTGGTCCATACAGATGTATGGGGACCAAGCAAGGAGCCTTCAATCTTTGGATCTAGATATTATGTATCATTCATTGATGATTGTAGAAGATGGACCATACTATACTTCATGAAGCATAAATATGAAGGGTTTTCATGTTTCAAAAAGTATTTAGGTCTTGTTGAGAACCAAACATGAAAAACCCTAAAGAGACTGAGGTCAGATGGAGATGGAGAATACTACTCCGATGACTTTGATTCCTATATGCAAGAGAGAGGAGAAATCACTACCACATACACTCCATAGCAAAATGGAGTGATAGAGAGAAGAAATAGAAAAATTCTGGAGGTTGCAAGATCAATGCTTAATCAAAAGAAACTACCCAACTACTTGTGGGCAGAGGCAGTATCTACAACCACATACTTGATCAATAAACTCCCATCAAAGGCTTTGGATGGTATGACACCATATGAAGCATGGAATAGAAGAAGACCTAGCCTTGGTCATTGCAGAATTTTTGGGTGGATAGCATATGCACATATACCTTCACATATAAGAGACAATAGATCCAAAGGTAGATAAATGCATCTTCATTGGCTATGAACTTAATAAAAAAGCCTATAGGCTATACAATCCAAGCAACAAAGGATTCATTGTAAGTAGAGATGTTGTGTTTGATGAAAACAAATCTTGGTTTGAAGATGATTGCAAGAAAATCAAACTTCCCCATGATCTAGAGGAAGACTTTCCAACATTATCAAAGAAGAATGAACATACAATTGAAGCATCAAGTGTATTTGATGATGAACAAAAGAATCCAAGAAGGGAAAGCAATTCTTGGAACTCTAAAGGCAAAACCAAAGTGTAGGAGTTGAGAGGTGTAGTAGAATATTTTAACAAGCCATAAGAAGATCTACCAGAGAGAAAAGGAAGCCAAAAATGTATGTATATGATACATCATTGGTCACTAGGCACTCAATATATCTAGCACTGGACTCAATCTCTGAAGAGGCTTCAACTTATGGAGAAGCAAAGGATAAGCATGAATGGAAGAATTCCATGGAAGAGGAGATAGAAGCTTTACAAGAGAATCAGACTTGGGAGTTGGTACCCAAGACCTCATCTATGAAAGTCATAGGCTCAAGATGGATATATAAGATAAAGAAGAGTTCTGATGTTTCAATCAATAGGTACAAAGCAAGGCCAGTAGCCAAAGGATATGCACAAAATCAAGGTATTGATTATGAAGAAACATTTTCACCTATTGTAAAGATGCCTACCATTAGAGTACTAATGAGTGTTGCATCTTCCAAGAATTGGAATATTTATCAAGTGGATGTCAAAAATTCTTTTTTGAATGGATGGATATTAGAAGAGGTATACATGGCTCAAACTCCTAGTTTTGAAGATCAATCATACCCAAAATATGTGTGTGGGTTGATGAAATCCTTGTATGGCTTGAAGCAAGCTCCTAGAGCTTGGAATCATAGACTTGTTACTTACATGCAGGATAAAGGTTTCAATGTAAGCAAGGAAGATCCTTCCCTCTTCATTAAGAGCAACCAATCAAAGGTCATATACCTATGTGTATATGTTGATGATACAATTCTTTTCTGAATGGATGGATATTAGAAGAGGTATACATGGCTCAAACTCCTAGTTTTGAAGATCAATCATATCCAAAATATGTGTGTGGGTTGATGAAATCCTTGTATGGCTTGAAGCAAGCTCCTAGAGCTTGGAATCATAGACTTGTTACTTACATGCAGGATAAAGGTTTCAATGTAAGCAAGGAAGATCCTTCCCTCTTCATTAAGAGCAACCAATCAAAGGTCATATACCTATGTGTATATGTGTACAAGTAATGATGCAAAAGGATCGGAAAGATCAAAGATCAAATGAAGGAAGAATTCAAGATCAATGATCTTGGTTTGCTCACATACTTCTTAGGATTGGAAGTAGTATACACAGAGAAATGTATGTTTCTCACACAGAGGAATTACATTAAAGATATGCTTTCTAAGTTTGAAATGGAGAATAGAAAAGTTGTAGGTACTGTAGTGGAGGTAATTATGAATTTGAGTGCTCATGAAGGTGAGTTAATTGAAGATGTGACTAGCTATCAGAGTCTGGTTGGAAGCTTAAACTATGCTACATTAACTAGAGTGGATATATGCTATGGAGTAAGTGTGTTGAGTCAGTTAATGCATACTCCAAGGAAACCTCATATGGAAGCAATCAAGAGGATTCTCAAGTATTTGAAGGGCACAATCAATGAAGGACTATACTATCCATACACATCTGATATAGATGTAAAACTCTTTTTTGATGTAGATTAGGTACACTCTAAAAATGACAAGAGAAGCACCTCTGGATATCTTAATTGTGTAGGTACAAACTTGATTTCATGGTCCTCAAAGAAGCAACCCAAATTTTCTCTCTTTTCAACTAAGGATGAGTATAGAGGACTTGCAAAAGCTACACACAAAGCAATGTGGATTAAAACCATATATTTTGATTTAGGGCTAAAGATTTCCACTCCACACATCTTTGGAGTATTATAAGCAAGGATATTCAACTTTCATATGTGTTAACGCATCAAAAATGTGTAGATATGATGTCATGGCATTGGATGGAAGCAAGTTAAATCGATTCAAATCAATGATTGGAATGTAAGAAATCTTGAAGGATTGAAGATTCAACTTCTTAGGCTTGAGGGGTTCTTGTTGGTGCATTTAGCAAGCCTAAGAGTTTAGCAAAAGCCTCGAGGACTACACACATGTATTTCTCTACATATAGAGACTTACATGTGAGCTCATGCTTGTTGATATTCATTGTATTTACCTTGAATAAATGTAAAAGCTAAAGTAAGACAAAGGAATCTTGTGATATTAGAGAGCCCATTCCACTACTCTAGTATTTGGAATCTAGTTCAAATCATTCCCCAAATGTAGGATCACTTTTAGGTGAGCTATGTACCAAGTTCAAATTCAAATATGAGTATAAATACTCATATGTCTTAGTCAGAGGTAGTGCAATAGTTCTAAGTGAGATTGAGCTACAAATTAAAGTCTACATTGAGCTCACATCCTTTAAGTTTATCCCTCTACAACCCCTCTATCATATGTGCAATATCAATAATATTTGAGTACATTTCATTGAGTAAATTCTTCTCTACATTTGGCTTGAGTACTTTCATGTACAGAGTGAACTTTTCAGTCGATTTCTCTCTCTATAGGTATCAATTTTCTATGAATTTATTTGGAATAGTTAGATTAGTCTCTAGTATTTACATATAAAATTTCATTAGATTTGGTTTATTAGATTATGAGATATGAAGCTCTAAAATTGATTGTGTATGGACATCTTCTTGTTCCTAAAAGGTTGAGGTGAGCCCCTTGACTTGTTATATTTATTTCTACTTGTATGGTACAGATAAAATCACCCAATAGCTTGATTTAGTTAGCTATACACTGCAAGTAGATGTGTGCAAAAGCCCTTTGGTCAATTCATACCAAGTTGTGAGCACTGAGCATAATAATGAGGCCCTCTCATCCAAAAATAGAAGGTTCTTCACATTCGTTGCACATAGGAGTTATCTATTTTGATGCATACAATTGAGAGTGACGTTCCAAAGGACTTGATGGTTCTTAATGAACATTTGGGAAGCTAAGAAAATCTTCTAAGCATCCCTTAAGTTATATTGGTTGGTGTAGAGCAGGTTTGTTGCAACACCAACTCATCTTTGGACTCAACCCATCACCTATTCACAAGTTTATGACCTACCTAACCTAATGGCTGGGCTCACAAAGATCATCTATTACCATTGATGATGACACATAGACCTCATCTAACTTGGATGTGAATGGCTTGTAACATTAATATCCCTTTTTCTCAAGGGAATACCCAATGAACATAAATTTCTTTTGCTTTCGAATTTAGAAACCTATTTCTTTGAGTAATGAAGTTTGGTTTAGCGAACCAACATAAAATCTACCATTTAAGACGTGGAAGCTTTAGTTGACATTTAGACCTTCAATTTAGTGGAAAAAAACAACTCATTTACTTTGTAACATCACCATGAACAAGATAGTACAAACAAACTACCTGCACATTATACAAATTATGAGAAGCTTCTATTTATGGATAGAAGTTGCTACTTAAAACACTTGATATGCACAAACTATTTAAAATTGATCAGTTCCCTCTTAAATTAATATGTCTTGTATGGCTAGGATGCTATTATGTACTAGAGTACTTTTAAATAACAAGCCATGCTCCAATTTTGAGTTTAACACTCATAGGTGGTCATCCTGACTTTTCAGGAAAGAACAAAATAGACCCTAAGAGGAAGAATAAGATATAACTCATAGAAGGAGAATCCAAATACAAAATGCTTATATACAATAGAAATAGCCTTTTATACCTTTAAAATGAATCCTCAATCTTGAGCATTAGATGTCTGAGTAGAGAGAACCAAGCTCTTCAAATCAACATGCTTTGATGAAGAAGATGTAGAGAAGGGGCAATGAGCAAGGTAGTGACTCAACTTGATTGTATTCACTCCTCTTCTTTAGTACAAGTTTGTAGAGTGATTATATACACTCATAAAGATCTCCTTTGAATGTTCCACAAATCCCATCAATCAAATTCTTATCACAAACCTTGAGGGAGTGAGTTTGGTGTGACATATTCTCTTTTCGTACAATCTAGGAAATGAAATAGGTGATAACATTTGATTTTAGAGTTGACTTGCATGTTGGCGGGAGACTCCAACTACTTGACTTTTGGCCTAAGACTTAAATTACAATCTCAAGTCAATATCTCGCGCTATGTTACATAGGAAAACGTGTGAGCATACAAAAGGAGCATATGATAGTACATTCGCACTAACATGCTTTTCATGCTTAAAGGATGCCCTTCATTGTTTACCAAATTGACATGCTTAACATACCTTTAGCATCTCTACAACCTTGAAATTTGGTATTCCATTAACAAGATCCTTTGACTGCATCAACTTAAGCCTCTACAAATTTGCATGTTCAATTCACTTGTGCCAAATCTCTATGCCATCAATAACACCTGCACCTTTTGCAAACATGGTGGCATTCATTTCAAGAATTTTCATAATCAGGTGAAGATCCTACCCACTTTGTTCCCTTTGGCAATCAACCTTCGATTCTATTTGTACTCTTCTACATATAAGCCATCAATATTGAATATGACTTGTAATCCTTGGTCAACCATTTTTCCAACAAAAACTAGGTTGTTTGTTATATTGGGAGCATGTAGTACATCACCAAGATGTTTTACCTTCCCATCCTCTATGGATAGTGCTATGTTCCCTATATGCTCAATAGGATATGATGTATCATCACTTGTTTCAACAAATCTAGGAACTGACAATTTTTAGAAACTGCTAAACCATTCTCCATGGTTGGTCATGTGATTTGAAGCACCCAAATTAACATACCAATCATTACCATTTGATTTTGAAACATCAGTAGAAATTTTATTCATAATGTGGTATTGGACCATGAACAACTTCTCCAAATCATCTACACTTGTGGATGCACTAGTTGTTTTCTTGCTTTCGGTTGTTCTGATTCTTCAACCCGCAATCACGTTCAAAGTGACCAAGTTTACCACAATTCCAACATCCCTTATTATCATTTCCCAAACGATTTGTTTGGAAATTTTTGCAGTCTCGTTGGCTCTCCCTACCTCAAATGTCCTCTATCTCTTGCATTTTTCTGCTGTTGACCTTGGTCCTCATTATTGTTTCGTCTTCCACTTCTGAAGCCTCTACCTTGGCCTCTTTCTCTACTAGAGTACAATACCTATTGAGATCCAGCTTTTCCTGGGGAATATGAGTCTTCATCAAGGTTCTTTTCTTCAATTGTTAGCATTATTCTCTCGGGTATGAATATAAGTCCTAAATTTTTTATATGCAGCTCCAAAACGATGAAGGCACACTTCAACCTTATCATCATCATCATCATCATCTACATTGACACCAATAGGTGCAAGTGACTCACATATGCTTTTGATTTTTAAGGTGTAGTCACTTACTGAGAGACTCTTTTTCTCAAGTGTATGCAACACATTCTTGAATTGCAATTTTCGTGCCTTTGTATTGGTATCATATAATATGAACAAACTATTCCAAGATTTTTTTGGAGTTCTGGCATCTTGTATGTGCCCAATCATGCTATTTTGTACCCTTTGATATAATTTGAGTACCCTTTTCCCATTAGGAAATTTTTCATGATGAATATCCAAGCATGAAACTTATTCTTAGCCAACTTATCACTCACAAGTTGACTCATTCCATCAAGATTTTTCATTTCTACAACAATTTGCAATACTAAAAAAACACTATAAGCAATACCTCTGCTTGAACACTCTCACATTATGACTTGACAATTCGATCTTAAAAAAACATAGTTTTTTTGTATCAAGAGTACACAAAATATGTTGACATTTTGGATCTAAAATATTTGGGGGATGCTAAACAAAATGAAAGTTATAGTTTTGCAGAATGACCTATTTTTTCATGGGCCCCACCTTGTAGGCTCAAAATAGGTCGACATGGCTATGAAACTAAATTGTGAGAAGGGATAACTCATGGAAATATTTTGAGGCCTTCTAATTTCACACCAAATTTTGTAGCAATCTAAGAGTTTTTATGAAGCGTGGATTCTTGATGCCTTCTCATGTATTCATCACTTTTGGCCTTCTCCATGAGATCTCTACAGTTACACAAGCTCTCATACCATGTCAAGAGACAGGACATAAGGAAGAGAGCTCTCACACACTCTCACACACGAAGAGAGGAGCACACACATATTGAGGCAAGGAAGAATGAACTACTTCTACTTCTTCTATTACATAAATAGAATATACAAGAATGACCTAATATGATAATATAATTTTCACAATATATAAATAATGATACATAAAGAAAACCATTATGTCCATGAATGAGTGAGTTGGAAAGAAACAAATGTTCCATCACTCTCGATAGACAAATTTGGTGCTCATTAAAAGTGTCCCTGACATATATCAACGTAACCATTATACATGTAAGAGAGATGAAAAAGTGGTACATGTCATCCTCAACCATCACATGCTGAGATGATATCTCAACAAGTATCATTTTTGTATGAATCATAGCCTGGATAGACTTATTAGATCATACCCCTTTGTTTTTTATGTTCCTAGTCTCTATGTTTTGCATATAACAGGCTTGTGTTGCAAGAATTTTTATCCAACAAACCATGTTACCCCATTGGTTGAGTTGTATCCATCACTAGCACAAGCTTGTGAATCAAAATTCTAGTATTACAACCACATATGCAATTTTTTTGCTTTACGCTTTCGCTATTCATTTGGCGAAGTATCCAAAAGTATCACTTTGTTTTTGCCCATTCTATGAGCATTGAATGCCGTTAGTGCCATAGTCACACCACTATACTTCGATGGGTGAGGTTGTAGGTTCACTACCTAGCTACATATGGACGCCTAATGATGCATTATTCCTTTTTTTGGTCATCATTAATTGGTAATGCATGATGTATTTTCCCCCTCTTTTTCTTGATGCACATCATTATACAACACTACTAGTAAGAACTATGTGATCCAAGGCATACAATTGATGCAAACCAAAAGGTGAGAGAAGGAATTGCAATCTATGTGAATAGGGGACACCCAACAATGCTTTTGCAAACCCATAGGTGACTAAGAGATAGCATATAATTATCAATCATACACACTAAGATGAGGAGGAGCGAAACTCATATTAATTACAAACATGATGGAAGCTTCCACATTTGCACTCTCAAAATAGAGCTTCAATGACAACCTAGACAAGTCTAGACAAGTGAATACAAGGTAGACGTATGCTAGCTAAACTCAATATTTGGGCTAGTGCAGATGTCATCTATAAGTAGGCCAATGGAGAGGTCTGGCCTTTCATAGATGGCTACATATGAGTGATTGAAGATGTGGAACCAAAACCCATGTAGTGGAATACCACCCATATGAAACTTAGATTGGCTTATCCAACCTAGAAAATATGAGTGACTCATTGGTTAAACAAGGAATATTATAGGGAATACTTCCTTTATCATCAAGCTAGGGTTGCTACCACCAAACCCCACAATAGGGGATCTTGGTAACTCCCTTACCATCAAAAGGATGATGCACAATTGTCTTCTCATCATTATGTGGGCCTTACAAAATGTGCAATACAACATATAATCATGAGAGATAGACATTGTTCCCATACTAACAATTAACACATCATAAGATACAACGTTAGATATAAAGAACATGGCCATAATTGATTTTGTGGTGATATGACATCGAACACTTCTTTTATTTGTCTATCTATATAATCCACTCTCATTCACATGTTAGATTCAAAGTTCAAGTTTAAAATTTGGAAATTTTCCTTCCTTTCACAAAGGTATGCAAAAAAATAAGGTATTCTATAGGACTTGAACATAAGATGTAATGATTGCATAAAACTTGTGCTATCCATTAGACATAGACCCACTCTTAATGAATGTTTGCAAGGATATTAGCAGGCAGAAGTAGACAAGAAGGACCCGATAGGAATAAAGTGGAACACTAGGATAGAGAATAGCCAATGGATTTTGCAACATGGCATGATATGTTTTGTAATGGTGTATTTAATAAAAGCAAAAGATCAACTTGACATTCCAGATAAAGGAACACAAGAAGTAGATATGAAAGGTAACATGTTGTCAATTCCAAGAGAAGGTAGTTCACACTTAATTTTTAATCTCGTAAGAGAAATTATAAAATGAGATCCTAGTGCTCAACATAACAAGAAGGTTCTCGAAATAGTTACTCAAATTTCCCTTAGAAGCCCACATCAAGTTTTTCGTATTTTCTCAGAATCCCTTAGAAAAAAGACCAAAGTAACCCAAATTCCCCCATAGATCCCTAAAGCTCCCCCATAGATCCTCAAAATTCCCCACCCATTAGGCCAAAATGGGAATCAATAGTTTCTTTTACTCACATTCTTGGCATTTTTCTAAAGGATACTAGAGATCTATGAGCTTAAAATTTAGATGAGTGGGATTTTGTATGCATTGATTAGGCACTACAATCCATTGAATTGGGTGTTAGAGTATGATCAATGTCTACCCCTCATGATTGTATGCACATTTTGTAAGGCCCCCTTTATGAGGAGAAGCCAAGCGTGCATTACCCAATTGATGGGAATCCCAACTTGAATGTTGGATGAAGGTCATATTGGACCATGTAAGATATTATAAGGAAAGGGAGTTACCAGGGTCCCCAATTGTGGGGTCCGGGGCAGCGGTGAGCAGCCCCGGCTGGGGGGTCCAAGGGGGCCAGCGGGCCCCCTGGCTGGGGGGTCCCAGGGGGCCAGCGGGCCCCCTGGTGGGGGTCCGGGGGCAGCGCCCCCGGCGCGACGGTAAAGGGAATATTCCATGGAATATTCCCTGTCGGAGTCAGAAATCATTTATATTTGTTAGGTCGGTTCAACCAGTCTAAGCCGTGTATGGCAATTACGCGGGCGGTGGCCGCCCACGCTCTACCGCCCATGTATAGCCGTCCATGGCAGGCCACCCATGATCCTATATATACATGACTTCTGCACTACCTAAGACATTGAGTTGAGCCAGCATACCTCTACCTTGTATCTCCCTATCTAGAGTTGTTTAGATCACCATTTAAGCTCTACCTTGAGAGCGCACGGGTGGACAACGCCATCATCTTTGTACTTGCTGCTAGTAAAAAAATTGTTGAGATTCTCCTATATCTGTTATCTTCTCTGCTATTGCTCCTGTGTTATATTGCGTAGCTATTGTCTTACATGGTATCAGAGCTGTAAGGTTCGAATAGCTTGAGAAGTATCATTATTTTAGCCTACTAGCAGACTAGAATATCAGTAGATTATTCGAGTGATTACATGATGGCTTCATCGTCAAACACTAGTCTTGGTGCTTCACCTAATGTTAATGCTGCACCTATTCGAATTCGTCCACCTGCATTCACTGAAGGGAAACTGGATGGAACCAACTATACACTCTGGAAGTTCAAAATTTCTGCAATTTTGGACTCCTATGAATTACTTGACACTGTCATGGGACCGATGGGATTGGATCCAGAGCCTATACCAGTTGAAGATCCAGCAAATTCAAGATTGATGATTCAGCCAGATCCAGATCTTCTACGAGCTTGGAAGAGGCGGAATGCTGATGCATTATGTGCGATTGTCACTAGTGTAAGTGATTCTGTGCTTACTTTAGTTCAACATACTACTAAAGCACATGAGGCTTGGGGCATATTGGCTCGACAATATGAGACCAAGAACCACACTAGGATACAGAATTTAGAAAATCAGTTGGCAAATGAAAAGCATTCTGATTCTGAAAAGGCTGAAGATTTTATCAAACGGATAAAGCATCTTCAAGATCAATTGGCTGCAGTTGGTGTTGTTATAACACCGGAAGAGCTAGCTCGAAGATCTGTACGTGTTCTTCCAGCAAAGTATGATGGATTAGTAACAGCCCTTAACACTCAGGTAAGGCCAACTCCTCTTACATTTGAAGAGTTTTGTGCCATGCTTTTAGAAGAAGAGATGCGGCTGAAGAATCGGCAAAGTACAACTGATGCTGCATTCTCAGCAAATGCAAAAGGTAAAGGCTCTTCAGAGGGATCAAAGAAGAAGCCAAAGAAGAAAAAGTTCACAGGAAGTTGCTTCTATTGTGAAAAGAAAGGCCATGCCATCAAGGATTGCAGAAAGAAGCAAGCTGATGAACGGAATGGGACTGTAAAATCATCATGGAAGAACAAAGAGTCTGCAAACAACACAGAGCTGGAACTTTGGGTAGCTATTGAAGAGGTATGTTCATCTGCTCAAGCTCGTGTTGATGAGCCATGGATTTTAGATAGTGGAGCTTCTCGCCATATGACTAGTAAAAAGGATTGGTATAGTTCCCTAGTGCCTCTGCGGGAATCCATCAATGTAGTGGTGGGAAACGACTCCAAGTGTCCAGCTGAAGGAACTGGAACCATCTCTTTTATCACTTCTCCAGGTGTTGAGAAAAAGTTATCCGATGTTCTCTATGTACCTACACTCAAAAGAAATTTGTTGTCAGTTTCTGCAATAACAGATCGTGGACTCGAAGTTCACTTCAATAAGAGTGGTGCGGAAATCATGGATTCATCAGGTAATGTTGTAGGTAAAGGCACACGACGGGATAACTTGTATGAGTTAAGTGCTTTAACTGCTACAGAAGATAAAGATGTAAGCAGGTTATGGCACCAACGATTTGGGCATCTCGGATTTGCAGTTTTGAAGGAGATGCAACGAACAGGGATGGTTGCTCATTTGCCTGCATTTTCAGAGTTGCAGGAACCTTGTGAAGCTTGTATGATGGGCAAGCAACAACGAAAGGCATTTCCAAGAGAGACCAGCAATCGATCTCAAGCTCCTCTAGAGTTGGTACATGCTGATCTCTGCGGTAAAATGTCTACACCTGCTTTAGGAGGATCTTTCTACTTCTTGCTGTTAGTCGACGATTATAGTAGAAAGATGTGGGTTTATTTCATTCGAGAGAAGGCTGATGCTTTTGAAAAATTTAAAGCGTGGCATAAGTATGTAGAAAGTGAATCAGGAAGGAAACTGAAGAAATTTAGAACAGATAGAGGAGGTGAATTCTTGTCAACAGAGTTCAACGATTACTGTAAGGAGCATGGTGTGAAAAGGCAACTTACCACAGCTCATACACCTCAACAAAATGGCGTTGTTGAGCGCAGGAACAGGACAGTAGTTGAAATGGCTCGTTGTATGTTAAAGGCTCAAGACATGCCTGATTCATTCTGGGCAGAAGCAGTCAATACAGCAGTCTACATCCTCAATCGAAGCTACACAAAAGCTCTGAAGGGGATGACTCCTCAAGAAGCATATTCTGGTAAAAAGCCTTCAGTTTTGCATTTCAGAATTTTTGGTTGTTTCTGTTATGCACATATTCCTGATTCAACAAGATCAAAGTTGGATTCAAAAATCAAAAAGTGTGTCTTCCTAGGATATAGTGAAGAGTCTAAAGCATACAGGTTATGGGATCCTGAGGCAAGGAAGATTTTTGTCAGCCGAGATGTGGTGTTTGATGAACGACCACACTTAGTAGAAGATAAAGGTAAATCTACTATCTCATCAAACGGAGAAATATCTCACCTTGTGCCTATCAAAAGACAGGTTAAAGTTGAGGAGGAGGAAACATCTGATGGAGAAATTTCCTCAATAAAAAGCCAACCAATTGTAGCTGCACAGCGTAAGCCACTACCGAAGTGGGCACAACAGCTCTTTGATGATCACAATCCACATGTAGATGCACCAGAATCATCATCGGATGGATTACGAAGATCAAAGAGAATAGAGGAGCAAAGAAGAGCCTCAGAACACATTGTTAACATGGCTCTAATGGCAGATATCATGGGTTCGATAAAGGAACCTACCACCATTGAAGAAGCCATTGATGATCCAGATTGGAGAGCGGCAATGCAGTCTGAGTATGATAGTATACTCAAAAATGATACATGGGATCTAGTCGACTTGCCGCCAAAGAAGAAGGTAATAGGTACTAAATGGATTTGGAAAGCTAAGTATAAAGCTGATGGAACATTAGAAAAGTATAAGGCACGATTAGTTGCACAGGGTTTTTCACAGATTGAAGGATTTGATGTTCAAGAAACTTTTGCACCAACAGCACGCATGACAACTATTCGGACGGTACTTGCAGTAGCTGCACAAAAGTCTTGGCCTATTTTCCAGATGGATGTCAAATCTGCATTTTTGAATGGTCACCTCAAGGAGGAGGTATATGTATCTCAACCACCAGGTTTTGAGGTGCCCAATTCAGAAAATAAAGTTTGCAGGTTGAAGAAAGCTTTGTATGGACTTAAGCAAGCTCCACGGGCTTGGTACCAACGAATTGATCATTTTTTCAAAAATATGGGTTTTGAAAGAAGTACTTCTGATGCTAACTTGTATGTAACGAAAAGGGATAGCAAGCTAGTTGTTGTCATTGTATATGTAGATGATTTGATCATTACAGGAGATCATCAGGAACTCATCAATCAAACTCGGATCAGCTTGGGAACTGAGTTTGAAATGACAGACTTAGGTCTACTCCATTTTTGTCTGGGAATTGAAGTATGGCAAAGGAAGGATGGCATTTTCATCTCACAACAAAAATATTCCAAAGAAATTCTCAAGGCATTTGGAATGATGGACTGCAAACCAACTAGCACACCTATGGAGGTAAATCATAAGCTATCTATGGATGATAACATGCCTGATGTAGATGCTAAGAAGTATAGGAAGCTCGTTGGAAGTCTTATTTTTCTGTGCAACACTAGACCAGACATTTGCTATGCTGTTGGAGTGTTAAGCAGGTTTTCCAACAAACCTAAGGAGAGTCACTGGAATGCTGGAATGCGAATTCTAAGGTACATTGCAGGAACCTTGGATTTTGGTATTTTGTATACCACAGGTGATACACTCCAAGGATATTGTGATTCAGATTGGGCTGGAGATTGTGATTCTAGAAAATCAATTTCTGGATATTGTTTCTCACTTGGTTCAGGAATATTTTCTTGGGTAAGTAGGAAGCAACCAACTCTCGCACTCTCCTCCACTGAAGCAGAGTACAAAGCAGCTTGTTTTGCTTCTTGTGAGGCAGTCTGGTTAAGGAGAATTCTTGCAGATATAGGCTTTCCATCAAATATGCCAATTGTACTCAAGTGTGATAATCAAAGTTGTATGGCTATTGCAAAGAACCCAGTATTTCATGCTCGCACCAAGCACATAGAAGTACAGTACCATTACATTCGTGAGCTAATTGAAGATGAAATTGTGGAGCTAGAATATTGCCCAACAGAGGCAAATTGTGCTGACATATTCACTAAAGCACTTGGAAGAGAGCAGCTCAACAAGCATCTTCAACAGATGGGCATAGGACCGAGACCTACTTGATTTATCATCGGTAAACATTGAGGGGGGGTGTTAGAGTATGATCAATGTCTACCCCTCATGATTGTATGCACATTTTGTAAGGCCCCCTTTATGAGGAGAAGCCAAGCGTGCATTACCCAATTGATGGGAATCCCAACTTGAATGTTGGATGAAGGTCATATTGGACCATGTAAGATATTATAAGGAAAGGGAGTTACCAGGGTCCCCAATTGTGGGGTCCGGGGCAGCGGTGAGCAGCCCCGGCTGGGGGGTCCAAGGGGGCCAGCGGGCCCCCTGGTGGGGGTCCGGGGGCAGCGCCCCCGGCGCGACGGTAAAGGGAATATTCCATGGAATATTCCCTGTCGGAGTCAGAAATCATTTATATTTGTTAGGTCGGTTCAACCAGTCTAAGCCGTGTATGGCAATTACGCGGGCGGTGGCCGCCCATGCTCTACCGCCCATGTATAGCCGTCCATGGCAGGCCACCCATGATCCTATATATACATGACTTCTGCACTACCTAAGACATTGAGTTGAGCCAGCATACCTCTACCTTGTATCTCCCTATCTAGAGTTGTCTAGATCACCATTTAAGCTCTACCTTGAGAGCGCACGGGTGGACAACGCCATCATCTTTGTACTTGCTGCTAGTAAAAAAATTGTTGAGATTCTCCTATATCTGTTATCTTCTCTGCTATTGCTCCTGTGTTATATTGCGTAGCTATTGTCTTACATTGGGTATTGAGTATTTTTGGACTTCATAGAGATCAATGTTTGGTAATATTAAGATGGCTTCCCTAGGAGGACATAGTTTTGCAGGAAGCTACAAAGAGGACCATCATCCTAATGAAGCCCCACCTAGTCATATCATAGGACTTTAGTACGCTAACTTTGTAGGTCATTATAATGATAATCTATATGCCCACTTCTCTTGTAGAACAATGGTGAGTACCAATGTCGATGGAGATTCAACTTGTAGTTGTCAATTTATGGTTGCATGAGGGTGATATGATGGTCTTAAGCAAGTGACGTGCACAAATGTGAGGGTGAAAGGGGCACAAGGTGCACATACACACACATACAAGGAAGAGGAAGTAGAGTGGAACGATGGAGGTTTCTATTTATCAACAAGATTACAATCTCTCACAAATTCTATTTATCTTACGTTCTAATGCAAGGTAACGTCTCAAAATGACCCCTCATGCTCCTTTTATAGTTTTCGAGCTAGTTTTGGCTAGTTTCAAACCTAGTGCAGAATAGTTAAAAATTAAGTTCTAATAAAAATTTGAAGCCTCAAATGAGCTCCAAAATTATCAAATTTGATATGTCACCTCTACCTAATCTCCTCAAACTCAAGGACTCCTCAACTTGCAAAAAATGGAGCTAATATTTACATAGTGGGATTTTCACAATGTTTTTAGTGATGAAAATCACTATTTGTAAAGAAAGATGTATGCTTTTTTTTAGTTTGAGTTGTGGGGTTTTCATTTACATCTTCTTCTCTTGTGCCTACTCGAGCCATGAATTCAACCTTTGTTGCCTATTGATGCTATTCTTGGACTTGTGTGATGGCCAACACTCCCTTCCCTCTTGCATTTGTCATCCTTAATAGATTCTTGTGGATGGTGAGAATCATGGCATGTCTGCTTCAAGTTTCTGCAAGTCTATTTCCCTACGTGTATTCTAGTGCCACATGAGATAGTGGCACTAGATTGCTTGAAAAATGGTGAGAATCATGGCATGTCTGCTTCAAGTTTGTGCAAGTCTATTTCCCTACGTGTATTCTAGTGCCACATGAGATAGTGTTTCGAATGTTGTATAGTCTCATAGGAAAATAGGTGCAAGAAATTGGTTGGACGTGATATGAACACGTTTGAGTGATACTTCGAAAGGCTTGTTGCTTACATATCCTCAATGTCTTCTTATAATAGGCAAGAAAGTACTTGATGTGATAATTCCATGCATATAATATTTTTGTTGATGGAGTTATGCTCATGTCATAGACTAAATCTAGGTTGGCATGCTCAAATCCAAGAATATTGACATGTGGATCCTTGAAGTTTTTGAACACTTTAAGCACTATCAACATCAAATCAAACATCTTGGTGCACATGCACACAACTATATCAAGTGATATTGATGGGCTAGGCAACTAGTGTCGAATTGTGGCAATCATATAAGACATACTTGGTGGTCCTTGACATGGTTGTAGGTATGGACAATTTAACCATTTGCCATGGTGGGGATTATTCTTGGCTTTTATGGGAAAAGACTTAGAGTCTCCTCTTTGGGGGACTAAGAGATAACACACCTTATAGATGATGTGTAATGGGGCCTTGTTCTAGGTTTGCAACATCTTTGGATGGTCTTTGAGAATTTATGCCCACGAGTTAGGTTGAAATATTGTACCTCTAAGTGCAATCTCTTGTATAATTTCTAGTTCAAATTATGTGGAGAACATTGGTAATTTTCCCACTAGCTTTTGCACCTCTACATTATGTTCAGCCAGTAATATAACATAGTGTGGAGAATAGAATGCAGATGGGAAGGGGACAAAGGATGAGGATGTAAATATGCCTATAATTGGGGGTGGTGGAGGGGGAATAGAGGATAGAGAAGGTGGAGTAGTGGGTAGAAGTGGTAGGGGGAATTATGGTAGGTGGTGAGATGACCACAGGATCCGTGGATAGTGAGTGCATTGTGAATACAATGAATAGTGATATCGATGCATGTCATGGAGGTATGTGTTGGAACATCAAGCTTTCATCATGCTTGAGGTGGATTTGATCTACATCAAAAAAGATATGGTTCGGATTATGCCAAAATATCCATTGAAGTGTTCTTTTACTTATGCTCATTTATTCTATTTTTTAAAAAGATTTTTCTGGATCTTTTACCATTGTAAAGATCTAGGCTTTACACATGTAAAATTAGAAAAAGAGAGCTAAACTTCCATGAATTTGAGGTGGTTGACTTGCAATCAATGAATCAATCAATCACCTAAAAATAGATCAAACTAGATCTTCACTTTTCCTAGATTGTAGGAAAGTGAATTGATTCTCTTGAACAAACTTTATCGCCTTCATTTGAATTCAAAATCCACTTGTAGAAGTTGTGGAGCACTCGAGAGTCTATATAAAGACTTCAAATCACTTGTACATTACATGGAAGCAATATACACACATGTGGTCATCATTATCTTGCTCCTTCATTTTTTTTGCATCACCTTCTTCAACAACAGTAAGCTTGCAGAGTCCGCTGCTCTCTCGACAAAGCTCCAAATTGGATGAGTAAGCACTCATTTTATGTGTATAATTTTTAGAGCATATGGATTAGCACATTGGGAGAAATATCAATTTTTCTGTCTCAGGGTCTATCTCTACGCATTCTTGAAAAATAGGAGGTACCACTATTACGTGTCTGGTTCATTCCAAAAGTATATTTTGCTTATTTCTTGTAGTTGGACCAAACTTTCTCGGTTCGCAATGCACTTTTCTACCACCTACAAGCTTCTCCAAGTTCTTTTAGTGGGTTCAGAGCTGGATCAAGATGGGTGATGGCTTTCCCTCAATGACTGAGAAGCTTGATCGACACAACTATGTGGCTTGGAAAATCATAATGGAGGCCTATTTGCAAGGTAGAAATCTTTATGGAATTGTAGTAGGGGATGAAGCTATGCCTATTCCAAGATCCAAAGGAGGGCCTACACAAGAGGAAATAGATAAGCTCACACTTTGGTGTGCAAGGGATGCTTAAGCAAGGTCGTACATACTAAATTCTATCTTTGAATTTTTATTACCACATATTAGAGGGTGCAAGACATGACTTGGGATGCCCTAGAGACTTTCTTTTCTGCTAGTACCAAAGCAAAAAAGTATCATCTTTAGATCGAGTTCAACCAAATGAAGAAGACACCTAAACAAACCATCATAGAGTTTGTTACCAAGGTTAAGGAGGTTGCCCATTGGAGAGCTGATTGAAGAAGAGGCCATCATGAGGCAAATTCTCAATGGGATTAGAAGTGATAAGCAATGACAATCTTTCACCACAGCTTATGATCTCATCATGGATGTGTTAACTCTAGAATTCAACATCTTTCTTGGACAACTCTTCAATAAAGAGGCCAACAATAGCATAAAGGAAGGTAACTCCTATCATGGTAATTCAACTAGTGCTCTATATGCAAAAAAGAAGGACAAGAAGTTGAAAGGCAAGAAGAAGGAAGAAGATGAAGAGGAGACTTCCCAAGACAACTTTGCAAGCAAGAGCAAGTGGAAAGAGAAGAAGAAAGGACCAAAGCATGACAAAAACAAAGGTTAGAATGTTCAAAATTTTTCCATTTGTGATAAGATGAACCACACCACTCAGAATTGCTGGTTCAGTTTGAAGACAGAACGGAAGGAAAGAGGTGGATATGGAAGTAGTATATACAGATGTGGACACAACTTGAACAATAACAATAGAGGCCATAATAGAAGGGACTTCAACAATTATTCACCAGATCAACCACATGAAGACTCATTGCTTCTAATGAATCTAAGCCACAAAGAAGGTAAAGAAGATGATCATTTGTTCTACATATATTCAGGACGTTCAAATCATGTTGGAGGCAACATTGATCTTCTATTTGATTTGGAAAGTCCAAAGAATAGACATGAAGTTCAAACAGGGGATGACACAAAGCACAATGTGGAGAAGATTGCTAATGTCAAAGCTTCCAATGTAGGACAAACATTCTGAGTAAGCTTCTATATGTATCCACTATCACTAAAAACCTAATAAATGTAGGCCAAATAGATGAAAAAGTCTTTCAAGTTAGGTTCACCCAACATGGAGCTTTTGTGGAAGATGCATGTCAAGGCTTCAAGAAGATAGCGAGAGATGAGAAGCATGATAGGCTCTTTACTTTTGAAGTAGGAGAAACCAGGAACATAGCTCTATTCACTTTTGGGTATCACACCCTAAGGGAGCTTGAAGTATCTCATAAAAGACTTGCTCATGTGAATGAAAGAACCTTGAAGGACATATGGAGGGATTAGAGTGTTCTAGGGCTGCCAAACATATCAAAGTAGCACATGATCAACAAATGTGATGCATGTCTGATTGGGAAGGCACAAAGACAACCATTCAACCACAAAGGCTACATCCACAACAACCTATTGGACTTAGTATATATAGGTGTATGGAGACCAAGTCAAGAACCTTCATTGGCAAGATCAAGGTAATATTTCTCATTTATTGATGACCATAGTAGATGGAATATTCTATACTTTATCAAAAGTAAGAATGAAGTGTTTGCTTGCTTCAAAAATATCTAAAACATGTGGAGAATCATAGAGGTAGATCATTCAAGAAACTCAGATCCGATGGAGGGGGAGAATACCTCTCCAAAGAGTTTGATGAGACCTTGCATGACAAAGGTATCCAAAGGGAAGTGACTACTAGGTATTCTCCTCAGCTGAATGGAATCACAGAGAGGAGAAAGAAGAAATTGGTTTGATCAGCCTGAACAATGCTTGAAGAGAAGAGGTTGCCAGATTATTTATGGGTAGAGTGATAATCTAGACAAGAATAACTTCCATGCTTAGAGATTCAAAATGAAGAATTTCCTGATGAGAAAAGGCTACTAGAGGTACATTTCCTAGGTATGCAAGTGATTTACATAGATGAAGGGATGTATCTAACTCAAAGAAGATACATTCAAGATCTACTTCTCAAGTTCAAAACGGAGGAAAAAAAGCTTGCAGGTACACCTTTGGAGATGAACCAAAAAATTAGTCTTTATTAAGGTGAATAAATTGAATACATTAAAGAATATCAAAGCTTGGTAGGTAGCTTGATATATGCTACTCATACAAGGGTAGACATCCCATATAGTGTGTCAGTGCTTAGCCAATTCATGCACTCTCCAAGAAAACCACACATGGATGCAGCTAAAAGAGTACTTAAGTATCTCAAAGGTAGAATAAATGAAGGTATATTCTATCCTTACTCTTCAGATTTGGATATCAAAATCTATTCGATGCTGATTGGGTAGGAACTAATGATGATAGAAGAACTACCTCTGGTTACTTAGCATTTGTAGGTTCAAAGCTAGTGTCATGGAGTTCCAAGAAGGAAACCACAATTGCTTTATCCTCAACTGAAGAAGAGTGCAGATGTTTGACCATAAGAACTCAAGAGGCAATATGGTTAAAAGCATTGTATACAGATTTGGGACTTGTGAGTTCCAAACCTCACCTATTTGGAGATAATGTAAGTTCAATGCACCTAGCAGCAGACCCTATTTTCCATGCAAAAACCAAACACATAGAGGTTCATTACCACTTCATCAGGCAGAAGCTCATGGCAAAGGAGATTGACATTTCTTTGTTCCAATTGAAAAGCAAGTAGCAGATATGATGACAAAGGCACCTGATGGAATAAAGCTTTGCAAATTTAAATCAATGGCCAGTATTCAACCTATTAGAGAATCAAGACTCAAGCATACTTTAGCTTGATGGGGAGCTTCTGGAACATCAAGCTTTGATTATGCTTGAGGTGGATTTATCTACATCAAAAAAGCTGTGGTTTGGATTATGCCAAAATATCCATTGAAGCCTTCTTTTATTTGTGCTCATTTATTGTATTTTTTAAAAAAGATTTTTTATGGATCTTTTACCATTGTAAAAGGCTAAAGCTTTAAAGATGTAAAAGTAGAAAAAGGGAGCTAAAGTTCCACGAATTTGAGGTGGTTGAGTTGCAATCCATGAATTAATCAATCACCTAAAAGTACATCAAACTATATCTTCACTTTCCTAGATTGTCGGAAAGTGAATTGATTCTCTTCAACAACCTTTACCACCTTCATTTGAATTCAAAATCCACCTGCAAAAGTTGTGAAGCAATTCAAGAGTCTTTGTAAAGACTTAAAATCACTTGTACATTACATGGAAAACATATACATACACTTGTGGCCATCATTGTCTTGCCCCTTGATTTTTTTTGCATCATCTTCTTCAACAATAGTAAGCTTGCAAAGGCTACTGCTCTCTCTACAAAGCCTCAAATTTGATGAATCAGTATTCATTGAAAGATATTAGTGTCTATATTATGTGTGTAAATTATCAAAGCATTTGATTTTTTTAGATTGGGAGAAATATCAGTTTTTCTATCCAAGGTCTATCTCTATGCATTCCTAAAAAAATAGGAGTTACCATTGTTGAGTGTCAGGTTCATTCCAAAAGCATATTTTGCTTATTTCTTGTAATCTTGTGCATTCTATACACTCCACCCTATGTGTAGCACTCCTCCAAAAGGATGTTTTACAATTGTAATCATGTTGGCTGCTATGAGCATTTGAATTTGATTGTCTCATCCAAAGATAGTAAGTTTTTTTGAGCTACTCAATGTGCAAACCTATCTATTTTGTATATAATATTTCTCCTTGATGATCCAAAGTACATTGTGCATTTTATTGCACTTATTGCATGCCTATAAGGTCTATTTGAGTCTCCATAAGCTTAAGGGATAGTCTTGTGCCGGTTGGCTAGACCGAACTTTGTCGCTTTGCAGCTTGCTTTTCTACCTCCTACAAGCTTCTCCAAGTTCTTTCAGTATGAGTGTGGTGAAAAATGGTGATGTTAGTTGTATAGGGTTAGGGCATAGAGTGAATGGATTATACCAGCCCCAAAATTCATAAATGAAGGTAGGGGTTGAAAGGTAGAGGTGGATATCATGGAGGAGGATCTTGGATCAGTGAAGTGGAGTATGGGGATCAAAGGTTGTGTAGTTGGTTGAGGGATGGTTGTGGATTCTCAAGCTATGGGTGATTGATTAGTTAAAATTGGTGAATTGGAAGACATCAAGATTGGTGAGGCAACCTGAGGCGGGGTTTTGAAAATGGATTGCAATTCTTTGGATAAGGCTTTGGTTGACAATGGAGAACAAGTGAGGGTGGCAAGAGAAGGGGTACCTATGGGAGGGATAAAGGGGGAGTGTGTTCCTAGAGTATAGATTTTTGTAAGAGGTTTGGTGGATTGGGAACTTGAATAGTGGAACTTGCAGGTACTTGTTGGTGAGCTCCAAAAGAATCATAACATGAGGGTGTTGTTTTAGTCAAAAAATACAATGCATCTACCACACTGACTGCCTTTGTAAGTAAGTGAATTGTCTCTCAAATACTTGTACATATCATTGAAGCAATAAACATACACTTTTGGCCATCATTCTGTTGCTACTTGATTTATTTTCTCCCTCATCTTCAACAATACTTATATTGTATAAGTTGGTTCTCTCTCTACACATCTCCATATTGGATGAATAAGCATGCATTGGAAAGATAATAGCGTCTAATTTAAGTACATACATTTTTCTAGAATTTGGTTCATTGGACTGTGAGAAGGATCTATTTTAAGGTCTCAGTGTCTATCTCTACACAACCCTATAAAATAAGGGATATCTCTATTGAGTGTCAAGTTTATTCCTAGAGCATATCTTGATTATTATTTGTACTCATGCATTTTAGCTACTCAACCCTATGTATAACCTTCCTCCAAAAGTAAGTTTTCCAATTGTAACCATGTTGGCTACTCTGAGCATTTGAAGTTGAATATTTCATTCCAAAATAGCAAGTTTTGAGCTAGTCATTATGCAAACTCATCTGTTTTGGATCAACTATTTCTCATAGATGTTCCAAAGTATGTACTGATTTTTATTGCACTAATCACAAGCTTATAAGGTCAATTTAAGAGTGCAAGGGCTGGTCTTGTGCTAGTTGGCTAGACCAAATTTCATCACCTTGAACCTCACTTTTCTACCTTTCTCAAGCTTCTCCAAGTTCTCTCATAGCTCTTGCTTCCATCCATTTGGTTAAGTAGCCTTTGGTGGTAGTGATATAATCCACATGAGAACTTCTACTGAGGGTTTGATGGGTGCCCAAAAGTATATTCCCCACTTAGAAAAAGCACATCCTTCCATCATGGGTCTTAATGATATTTCATCCTTTTTAATGGGGTATTGAGCCCTTTGACATGTCATAACATTTCACATAGGTGTGCACATCCATGTGAAGTGTAGTACACCATAAATGTGAGAATAGAATGATCCAACATGCTCAAGGCCAAAGTGTCCACTTGCCACATTATTGTGTCTGGTTTCTAAGATTTTCAAGTAGTAGCTCTCATGTAGACATATTCATAAGTAACCATCTCTTCCATGCTTGTACATGTTGTCTCCAGTTAAAGTATAGTCTTGGGATTCTTAAAGATAGACTTCATTGTCTAGATATAGTCATATTATTGGGAAAAATACTTTTCCCCAGGAAACTAACTAATGAAGTGCTCAGTCCATGTACTAAAGAAGTATGATAGAGAGGTGTACTCAACTAGAGGTTTGCTGATACAAATCGAAAAAGTTTTATCGAAGTATGAACATCTGACTCCATTGTGGGCCAATATAGTCCTAAGAATTTTTGGGTTTGCAACATTCTCTGCTTATAGTAATGATGTCCAAGTGCACCTAAGTGCGCCTCCTATAACCACGTCTAGTAGTCTTTCTCATCCACACAAAAAGATAATACTTCTTGGTTGTCTTTGTTGGAGTTCAAGGTCTGAAAAAGCATGTGAACAACATAAGGAAGAAGAAGCTTGGATCACAACACACAATACTGAATTTATTACCATGAGAATGTTCAAAGATAAATGACTTGTTAGGGTTATAGGCATATATACAAGCCGGGGGAAAAAACCTCTTAAAGAGGGAAAAAAGTGCCTTGACAGTCCTAGTGTGTTCACACACATCACTACCTAAATATATCAACAAATCCCCTAGGGAGTGATGCGGTGAACAAGGAGCTAGCACTCATGTATAAGGAAGTGCCAAGCTATGTGGAATCAATATATAAAAGGAAGTAAGCCCAAATCTTTGCATAAAGCTTCAAACTTCTCCCTAGGCAGAGCCTTTGTGAAAAGGTCTACAATGTTCTCCTACGTGGGCACATATGCCAAGCTGATCTCTCCAGTAGAGAACCTCTCCCTGACATAATGATAGTGCACCTCAATGTGCTTAGTGCGAGCATGGAACACAGGGTTCCTTGCAACTGCCAATGCGCTCTGGCTGTCAGTGAAGATGGTGGTGGCAGAAGACTAACCAACACCCAAATCAGCCATAAGGCATCTGAGCCACACACACTCAACATTCGCTGTGAAAGATACCCTATACTCAGCCTCACAACTTAAAGTGGTCAGAATAGGCCGCTTCTTGCTCAACCAAGATATGCATGAGCTACCAAGCAAGAAGCGAAAACCACTTGTGGACACACGAGTGTCATAGCAACCAACCAAGTCAGAGTAAAAAAAAGCATGTCAATATGGCAGTAGTGATCCCCCCTTGGGATAAAACAATCCATCTGTGAGATAGCAAACGGAATATCTGGCCGAGTAATGCATAAGTAAATCAAGCATCCAACAGCCTGCTGATAGAGAATAGCATCCAATGCATCTCCAGAATCATGAAGAGTCAATCATAAACCTATCTCCCTAGGAGTGGCAATAGGCTTGCACTCTTCAAGGCCAAAACACTCAATAATGTGTCAATATATTTGGTTTGACACAAAGCTATTCCACAATCAACTTGCATAAATTGAATGCCCAAATAATGATGCAAATGCCCCAAATCTGACATCTCAAATGAGGCATGCAGATTAGCCTTTAAATTAACAATATGTTTTTGATGAGGACCAATGAGCAGCATGTCATCAACATACACAACAATGATCAGAAGCACATAATTTGCACACTTAATGTATCAGGTGATCTCAGTTGGACTGCTCTTAAAACCATGTGCAATCAGATAGGCATGTATCTTTTCATACCAAGCATGTGGTGCTTGCTTAAAACCATATAATGCCTTTTCAACCTACACACTTGGTTTTCATGAACTTTTTGCACAAAGCCACGGGGTTCAAAAACATACACTTCTTCATGCAAGTCACCATTCAAAAATGTACTTTTGATGTCCAATTGATGTACATTCCAACCATGATGAGCTACAAGTGTAGAGATGCTATGAACAATAGTCATTTGGGAAGTAGGAGCAAAGGCTTCATCGAAATCAATGCCTCTTTCTTGAGCATAACCCTTTGCAACAAGCCTAGCCTTATACTTGTCAACTCTTCCATCAGGCTTATACTTCAGCTTGTATACCCACTTAACGCCAATGGCCTTCTTGCTTGGAGGCAAGTCATATAAAGAACATGTACCATTCTTTAGTATAGCATCATACTCAGATTCAATAGAAGCCATCCAATTTTTAGAATTTTGTGCTTCATCAAACAAAACAGGCTCATTCTCATCAAAGAGGCTAGAGGCAACCATAGCATAGCAATCTGATGCAAATGAAGCACTATTAGATCCAGAATGAGTATGAGATGACATAGATGGATCTAATTTGTTGTCACGCATAGTTTGCACCAGCCATCAACAAGTGCATCATGTAAATCTGCATCAGAAATAGAATGCTTTGCATCATCACATGAAATCTATAGAGGTTAAGAAGCTACCTCATTAGGACCAACACTAGATGGTCCACATGTAAAAAGAGGAAACAAAGTATCATACATGTCTTTGGAGCTAACTAATGTCTCCTTAGTACATGAAAGTAATAGCTGAATAGCATCTTCCACAAAAACAACATCATGGCTAACCAAAATGCATTTTGTCTATGGATGATACAGACGATAGCCTTTGCTTTCGAAACTCTGCCAACAAAAATACGTTTCACTGCTTTATCATCCAATTTCTTGCATTTTTGTTCAAGCACTAATGCATATGCCAGACAACCAAAAACATGCATGTGAGCAACATATGGCTTATGACCATGCCAATCCTCATATGGAGTGATATATTGCAATGCTTTAGTGGTAAAGCCTGACTCTTGACCATACACCTCACCATATCCATGAGTGACCTGTTCTTCCATTCAGCAACTTCATTCTTTTGAGGTGTATACGTCATTGTACACTGATGTTTTATCCCACATTCAGCCAGAAATGCATTAAAGTTAGAAGACATATATTTCCCCCTCGTTAGAATGGAGGGTGCCCATTTTACATGCTGACATATTTTAAGCCAAAAACAAAACTTTTTGAAGCACATAAACACTTTCGACTTTGCTTTCAATGGATATATCCATGCGTGCCTAGAAAAATCATCGATGAAAGTCACTGAGTGAAGATAGTTTCCAAAAGAGGGTGTCTGGATAGGAACACATACATCACTGTGAAGAAGCTACAATTTCTGAGTAGCTCGAACTGAACCATCTTTTGGGAATGAGGAAAATTTCATTTTGCCCCAAATACAGCCTTCACAAACATGTTACCAGGTGCCTCAAGTTTAGGCAGAGAGGACACCATTTCAGATTTCTATAGGCATAGCAAACTAGCAAAATTCACATTACCAAAGCATGCATGCCAAAGCTTTGCATTTGACAAAGCCTGAGAATCATGTACTGCACATATTGAATCATTCATAGATTTTTCATAGTCTATGATCATATATAGCCCATGACATATGATGCCAGAAGTAATAATGACATCGCCATTTGGCAAATCATGAATTGTACATCTATCATCAACAAATTTCACAACCAAGTCAATCTTGACTAAAGCTAAAACTGATAACAGATTTTTCTTGACCCTTGGCACAAATAAAGCATCTGACAATGAAAAAAACTACCATCAATAGTAGTCAAAATGATCTTACCAACTCCCATAACAGGATGAGAGGAGTTGTTGGCATGTGTAACAATATTCCCTGTAGGGACATGCTCGAGTGAAGTGAAGAAACTATGCCAAAAGGTAATATGTTTGGTTGTCTCAATATCATAACTACAAACAATGGTAAATGCCCATTCTTCATTCTGCACAAGATTAGGAGATTCTATTTTGGGTGTAGAGGCCTCTGCAACAACCATTCCAACCTCTTTCTTCCTTGCCTCCTTAGGAACCAGTTTTGGATAGCTCTTTATGACATGATCATAATATTTGCAAAATAATTTCTGCTCTTCTGTTTTCTTCTCATCTTTTTCTTCCTTCTTTGATTGTGCAGGATTAGTAGATTTGTGCTTACTAATACAAGAGCTCCATTTACCTTTGCCCTTTTGACTAGCCAGGGAAGCTTGATCTACAACATGCATAATGGACTTGTTCTACCTAGACTGATCTTTCTGCAATAGAACAGAGACTAACTCCTCAAATGCTAAGGCATTTAGATTGCTTTCATCATCAAACAAAGAGTAGAAGCATAAATCTAATATGAATTGGGAAGACCATTCAGAATAGTGTGCACAAGTGAATTGTCAGGCAAGACTTCATCAACAAAAATCAATTGTTCCTTCAAATCTTTGATCTTTGTCAGAAAACTGTCCATGGAATCTCCTTCATTCATTTGCTCACTCTCCAACTATTTTTGGAGGTGCCGAACATGAGCCTCATTCCTCGCCTAGTAGAAAGTGGTAAGTGTATCCCAAACATCCTTAATTTTTTTTGCAAGAGTGAATGTGAGGAATAATGGAACGTTTGAAAAACAAAGTTATCAATGCATGTGCTTGAGCATCTCTTCCATCCCAATGAATTTGCTCTGCAATAGGTGCAACAGGAACCGCAACGCAAACAGGAAAATAAAGAATATCACCATCTTCAACACCATCTACATCACCTTTAGCAACCATGTTTGCAAGTGAAATAGGATGTTTTACAACACCCTGCACAATATTCCACAATCTTTTGCAGCCAATACATGATGCATCATATAAGCCCACAATGGGGAATTGGTATTGTCCAACTTATTCTCAATAGCCAACATATGGAATACATCACTACATTCAGCCATGGCCACGAACTAAAATACCCTGATGTGGAAAAATGATTGTATCTGAAAATGTTGAACAAAACTACCCTAATGACGATAGTGCATTCAGAGGCCAAAATAAGCTCATATTACAATTTTGGCACCACAAAGTGAAGCAATTCTGATCTCCTAATCACCTTCAGTATGGTCATCAATTTTTGTGTGATTTTGAGACTTTGATCGGAGAGGTGTTGACGAGGCC